>SJYV01053428.1:3710-117612 GCA_006410875.1 Neotragus pygmaeus
TGAGTCTGAGTGAACTCCGGGAGTCGGTGATGGACAGGGAGGCCTGGCATGCTGCGATTCATGGGGTCGCAAAGAGTCGGACACAGCTGAGCAACTGAACTGAACTGAACTGAACTGAACTGAATTGATGCTGCACCAAACTTGGACAACTTTCAAGCAAAAAGCGACAAAAATAGGGAAATTGCCCTGTGACACTCCCTCTTTCCAAATGTTGACTTCCCTTCAGAAACTTCCACTTTTGTCTGTCTTCAGATACCTTCAGGAAGTTGACTGTTTAATGTCTTCCTCTTTGTTATAATTTTGTCTACATCAGTAGGAAGGTTGGTCTTTAAGAGCTTACTCAGCCATATCAAACTTCAACTTACTATATACTTAGATCTACTTCTTATACAAATCTATCCTTAATAATACAGGAGTTGATGCTTTCAAAATAATACACAAAACATTTAGCTTTGGCTTAGTGGTTGGACACAGATATTGCAAGTTGGAGATCTGGTCATTCTTTGTACACTTTTGCATCAATAGGAAGGTTGGCGGCATAAGCATGGTGAGCCTGTTGGTGTAAACTCTAGAGAAAGTGGTTGCTAAAAGTAGAACGTCAATGTATGTTGAAGATAACAGCCAGGTTAGGAAAATTCTCACAAGAAAGCGGGGAGGAGGATAAACTTACACAAAATTTGTCCCAAACTGAATCATTTATAAGAAACAACTTAGAAGTGGGGTGACCATATAATATATCATCTAAACCAGATTGTGTTTGGGGGTGAAAGTGAAGTCACTCAGTCGTGTCTGACTCTTTGTGACCCCATGGACTGTAGCCTACCAGGCTCCTNCTTTGGAAGGAATGATGCTAAAGCTGAAACTCCAGTACTTTGGCCACCTCATGCGAAGAGTTGACTCATTGGAAAAGACTCTGATGCTGGGAGGGATTGGGGGCAGGAGGAGAAGGGGACGATCAAGGATGAGATGGCTGGATGGCATCATGGACTCGATGGACGTGAGACTGAGTGAACTCCGAGAGATGGTGATGAACAGGGAGGCCTGGCGTGCTGCGATTCATGGGGTCGCAAAGAGTCAGACACGACTGAGTGACTGAACTGAACTGAAGTGGCTGCCAGGGTTGGGTGAAGGGAAGAATGGACGTGATTGCTTAATGGATATGTAGTTTCCTTCGGGGTGGTGAACAGGTTCTGGAATTAGTGGTGATAGTTACAAAATATTGTGAATGTACTAAAAGTCACTAAGTTTTACACTTTAAAAATAGTCACGGTGGTGAATTTGATATTATATGAATTTTACCTCAATTTTTTTTAAAGTGAATGAAGTCAGTTTTCAGCTTCCTGGTGGAGCAGTAATGTTTCTTTTCTTTCCTCTCTTTAAAAAAAATATTTTTTTTAAAAAAATTGAGGTTTAATTGACATTTAACATTATGTTAGTTTTTGATATAAAACAAAATGATTAATTTTTTTTATATATTGCAAAATTACCACAATAAGTCTAGTTAACATCAGTCACTGTACATAATTACCAAAAAAAAAAAAAAAGAATTTTTTTTTTTTCTTGTCGAGTGATGTTTCTGATGTCCTTGTATCCTGGCTCTTGTAGACCCTGAAGTCTGGAAATCCTTGGTCTAGTGTAAGACACTCTTTCAGGAGCATACAGAATGCAAATCTCCAATCTCAGGAGCAGGCAGTAACTCCTTTCCCGTGATATTTTTAAAGATATTTGTATTTTTATATTGAATCTACTATTCTGATGGATTTAAGTGTCCGTGCTCATTGTCCTCCTTGACCAGGAAGTCCAAGGCTTGTCCCTGATGGCCTTCTGCCACATCCCCTGAGCTGTCCACAGCCTCTCCCAGCCCCGGGAGAGAACCATTTTCAGCTTGTACATTCCATGGACATTTGTTCAGACTTCTGAATCAGGTTCCGTCCTGAGCCTGAGCATCTGAAGATGAACACAGCGGAGTCCTGCTCTCAAAAAGCAGAGAGAGGAGGCAGAAAGGTGACCGAGCAGGTACAACACTAATGTGACACAGGAGATGTACACAGATGGAAGGGCTGAAGGGGAGGTGCAGGAGCTGGGTCTGCAGGGATAAGTAAGATTTCATCAGGGAGACTGGACAAAGAAAGAGACAGGCTTTTCAAAGTCTTGAGTGTGTGAAAGAGCCTGAAATCTTGAGGGAAAGAATTGAAAATGGGGCAGTTGGGAGGGCGGGGGTATTGGTGAGTAAATGAGCAGATCAAGTTGGATAGCTAGGAAGGGGCAAGGTTTGGAATGCCTTGTTCACCAGCCTGAGTTTGGAATTTATCCTGATAGCAGAGGGGAAATGCTCGAGCATTTTAAGAAGGGAATTTCCATCATCAGATTTGCATTTGGAGCAAGGGATCATACTGGGAGTAAAATAGAAGCTGGATTAAAGACAGAGTTGTAGTGGAGGCTGGCCGGGAGGCTACAGCAACTGTCCATGCAAGAGATAACGGAGCCAGAGGAAGGCCATTGGCAGTGGGGATGGGGGAGGCTCGGACGAACAGACTGAGCTGAGATGCAGAGGAGCTCTGGCTGGTGCAGTGCATGCGTGCTGCGTCGCTTCAGTCGTGTTTGACTTTTTGCGGCCCCATGGATGGTAGCCAGCCAGATTCCTCTATCTATGGGATTCTCCAGGCACAAATACTTGACTGGGTTGCCATTTCCTTCTCCAGGGGATCTTCCCAACCAGGGATTGAGCCAGTCTCTCTTACATCTCCTACATTGGCTTGTGGGTTCTTTACTACTAGCATCACCTGGGAAGCTGGCTGGTGCAGTCAGGTGGGGGTAATATATAGGAAGACAGAGCAGTCCCGGGAGGCTCTCAGATCTATGGCTTGGGTAGGAGTCATGATGTGGGAAGGGACCTATAAGAGAGCAGATTTGGAAGAAAGATGACAAGCTGAGTTTGGAGTGGGTGAGCCTGAGAGCCTGGGGCATGTCCAAGTGGAAATGTCAAGTAGGCCATAGAATGGCGGTGGCGCTCAGGATAGAAGGTTAGCTGGCTTCTCCCTGCACGTCCCTGCTTGTGTGTCCCGGGAGATGGGTTTGAGAACCCATGACCTGGAAGCTGCTGGCGACTGCTCCTGCCGAGGGTATTCTGGTTTGGACTCTTTCTCCCCGTTGGCATGTGATTTCATGCTTTTCACTTCTTCCTTTAAATGGAAATGCAGAAAATTATCTTCCCCCTCCAGTGGGGATTGCGATATTATTCCCCTCTCTCAGCTCTGACACCTGCTACTGTTTCACTTGCTATTAAAGGTCTGTGTGATGGGGTGGTGTGCTTCAAGCGGTGCTAAATGGGTGTGTGGGAGGGGCTGGAGCAGTGTCAGGAGAGGTGTTGGAATGTGAGTCACAGCCACGGGGAACAGAGACCCATAGGCTGGGGTGAGGGAGCCAGAGTGAGGATTTCTGAGTCAGCACCCATGGTATGTGTCCCATGGTAAAGGCGCCACCTGCCTGGCTGGTCTAGAAGGCTCTGAAGCCCTTGCCAGGCCTCCTTCCTACCTCTCCCCTATTCCTCCACCTGCTGGGTGTGGCCTTGTCTAAAGGTCACAGAATTCATACAAGGCGGATTCAGAATGCAGTCAGGTTGTGGACGTGGAGTATGTGTTCTTCGTCTCTCTACTCCAGTGCCTCTGCCACCATGAGGAGCCACCCGACCACTGTGATCGTCACTCAGCCGTCTGACTCTTTTCGAGGAGCCTGCCAGGCTCCTCTGTCCATGGAATTCTCCAGGCAAGAATACTGGGGTGGGTTGCCATTCCCCTCTCCAGGGGATCCTCCCAACCCAGGGATGGAACCCAGGTCTTCTGCACTGCAGGCAGATTCTTTATCATCTGAGTCACCAGGGGGAGTTTTGAAAAATGGTCGTCAACTCCCTAGTCAAGACAGAAAATATTTCCATCACCATCATGGGGAGAGCAAAGGGCCAGCCACCTGCTGACCAAGCCTACCCGGCGCCATCCATGAGTGACTCCAGCCACCAGGAGACAGAGATTGGGGTAAAGGTGTTCTAGGTGGCCCTTTGCCCGCCTTCACTGGGAGCCTGCACCCCCTGGGTTTTCTCTTCCTCTTCAGCCCTGCTCAGGCTGATGAGGGGAGAGCCACCTTCTAGTCTTGGCTTGTTTGCCTGTTTATTCCCTTGCAAACAAATCCTGCCTGTGGTACTGTTTTTATAATGGGAAAGAGGCTCATCTCTTTCCAATTCTGCAATGTGGGAAGACTTAAAGGGTCTGTGTGCTTTCGGTTGACATATTAATCTGCTTTCTTCTACCTTCCAGATACCTTCTGCTCCTAAGTGTGGGCCATTTTGCTTGAGGGGTGGAGAAGGGTGGGGAGGTATTATTTCATAGTTACGTTTTCAAATGGGGCAAGGTTAACATAACTTGTCCTGTCTCGAGACAACACCTTGAAGGGATTTGGACAAGATAAAAATCGAAATGCTTTATCCTTGAGAATACTTTGCTTGGCAGAGCTGATAAGCAGCATATGTATTTGTGTGTGTGCTTGCGCATGCCTGCATGCTAAAGCTGTTGTGATCCCCAGCTACCCNCTCCTGGAACTTCCTTCTTCCTGCTCTTATTGGCAATGCAAATGAAGGATTAAATTACAAGCAAGAGAGGTTTTGCTCAGAAGCTTGAGTTTTCAGAACCATCCCCAGGGTAATAAAATGGAAAGGGGGAAACAACACAAGAGACTTTCCTTCCGTTTTTCCAAGTATCAGCCGAGACCTGTCTCTTATACACATCTGGTGGGTGGTACAGAGAAAGAAACATAGAGGGAGCAAATAAGAGAGTAAATAAGGTGTTATATTTTAACATCAAATAACCTCACTAAGTATTAAGGACTATATTATTAATACTAAGTTTGTGAACCAAGATTTAAAAGCATGGCACTGTATGGGAGACTGTCTGACATGTAGATGGATGCACAAGGCAGTCTGTATTGAAGGCAGGCATCTCCATGACAACCACAGTGCCCTCTGCTTAGCAGATCCCCTGACAAATCACCCATTTTGCTTATAGCTCAGTGATTCCCTGGATTTCCAGGTGCTTTATAAATAAAGATTAAGAATCTACTCCTTTCAAATAAGAATAGTTTTTATTAGTTTTAACTAAATAGATAAGCAATACATGAATATCTTCTCTTTATAAAAAAATTAAACATTATAGATAAGCTCAAAGTCGTTTTTAACCATTGTCTCCAGTCCTCATCTCCACCCCAGAGGTAACTTTCACCATCAGTTTGATGTGTCTTCTTTTGCACATTTACCATGCATTAAAAAAAAAAGTATCTAAATAGGAAAAAAAAAATTATATTGCTTTGTGTGCATGGGTGTTTTTGTATATATTTTTATACTGTGTGTCATTCTTCAGCTTGATTATTTTTCACTTAACAATAGGTCTTGAAGAGTTTCCAATGTCAGTACATATGGTACTTTAAAAAGTAATCTGCTGTATATACGTGTGTGTGTGTGTGTGTGTGTGTGTGTGTGTGTGTGTGGTAGGGATAACCCACACTTTATTTAGCCATTCTGATGGTCATTTAAGTTATTTCTGACATGTTGCTATTGTAAACAAAGCTGCCACAAACATCCTCAGACCTTTCTTCTGAGCACATGAATAAGGATTTCTCTGGGGAAGATATGGATAAACAGAATCATTGGATCATAGTATATGAATATTTTTTGCTATAACAGATAATGCCAAATTACCCTGCAAAATGTGGTCATACCAGCTTACAGTCTTTATCTGTAGTGTATAGAAATATCTTTTCTCCTATATCATTTTTAATTTTTCTAATGAATTAGAAAAAAAAAACTCACTCATGTTTGAATTTCCTGACTGCTAGTAAAACTGAGGTTTTTGCCATTCATTTGGGGCTATTTATATTTCTTTTATAATTGTATCTCACACTTTTATTATACAAAAAATTTTGCATTTTTTATATTTGTATTTCTGTGAATTAGCACTTTGTATTTTCAGAATATTTTTCTACTTAATTGTTTTTCACTTAATTTTTTATCTGTAGAAGTTCTTTATGTATTTGATATACTAATCCTTTGTTGCAAGTATTTTTTCCTGTTGTCCTTTAACTTTGCTTATTTCACATAGAAGTTCTTGTTTTTGAGGCAGTCAAATTTATCAGTTTTCTATAAGTTTTGGATTTTGTAACTTGTTTAGAAATAGGTTTTTTTTATCAACTCATGGTTTTTGTAACTTGCTTAAAAACAAGTTTCTATATCAACTCATGGAAAAAATTTCCTGCATCAATATTCTAATTTTTCATTCCACATCTGAGTTGGTAATGAGAGGTTTTCTAAGTAAGATTATCTCCACTTTTGTGTATCTACAGCTCAGTAAGAGAGAGGAATCGACTGCACAACTCTAGTGCACAGACTGCACTGAGGACCGGAGCAGTCCCAACAGTTTCCAGCAGAGGGCAGTGTCGGAGCGGGTCTGCGTCTTTCTATCGGGGGTCCTCGGGGGTTCGTAGCTTCACCAAAAGGAAACTTTAAATTGCTCTGAAATTAGCAAGGGCTTTCCTGATCAAATTCCAGTGAGGGGAGAGTCTGTCCAGTCAGAGGAAAGACCGGGAGCAAAGCCTGTTGCAGAATGTGCTGCCCAGTGGGAAAGAAAACAAGGCCAAGGAGAAAGTATCCTTATGGAGTCTGTGTGTTACGACTGCATAGGCGGAGGGAACTGATCAAAGTAAGCCAGGAGCACAGAGGGTTTTCTCCAAGGCAAGCGTCGATGTCTGCTTAAGTCTGGTCCACACACTTGAGATGAAAGCTCAAGTTTCACAGAGGAAATGTTATTTACTGGACAAAACAACAGGCGGGTTGGAAACATGCAGTCCCCAAACTTATCCTTTCGATTTCATCAATCATTCAAGCCCTGTCTCCTTTTGGGGAAAAAGAAAGTCCAGGTGCCAGAGACACAGCTGCCTCTAGAGAGGAAACCCAGGAAACAACCGACAGTGCTGCTGGGCGTAGTTCCCTCTTCCTCTCACCCCAGACCCATCTGGGCTAGCAAGTCTGGTTCCCATTGTTGCTTTGTTTAATCCCATCCACGTGGGATTAACAATATCATTATGAAACCAGAGGAGCACTGACAGTGAAATCCACAGATCTGCATAAACATCCTGGTCCACAGACAACTGGAATCTGAGTCAGTCCCTCAGCTCCTGTGCTAAGCTCTCTCAGCTTGTCCCTATTCATTCACCTCCACCATTTCCTGCCCTGCTTTGTGCTGAGGAAGCTGCCTGGGTGAAACAAGGCCGCATGCTACCCTGACCATCAGTTTCTAGTTTGGATGGACCAGTGAGAAGCGCCTGTAAGAAGTGAGGACTGAGCATTTCTTCCCCAGGCCCATCCTTGCCTGTAGTTAGCAGAGTCTTCATTCCTCTGCAGATTCTGAGTCATCCTATAGTTGCAGAAATAAATAACCACTCTTTCTTCTTCCTTTTTTATGACATGGGAGGTTAGAGATTTCTGGAGAGCCTGGCTACTTCACTGCCTTTAATCCCTCTTACACCCTTGGAAATAGTCCCTTCATTAATTTATCTTCAGTTATCCATTCTGAGTGTGCTGATTGATCCCTGTCCTTACCCTGACTACTACAGAAACCTAAATATATATGGATTGTTCATCCTGAAACAGATCAAATATACAATTAAAATTTTATCATAGTTTTGGACTCCCTTTTCCAAGCCCAGTGGTGGCTGCTGCCTGCATGACTTTCCAAGGGACAGAGCAACCAGTCATTGTAAACCTGCCTGAAAGAGCCCACTGACTAGCTTCATTTTCTACAGTTCTCTGGTGTTTATTTATCACAGACCCCTTCCACCAGGTTCAGAAAAACATCCCATTGCTATTAATACTCTTCAATTGCATTCTAAATGTGAAAGGCAAACAACCTGGAAGATGATAGGATCTCAGGAACCAATTTGGGTCCCCTGATGGTCTAATTCATTAAGGGGTGGTTGTAGAAAATTGCCAGAGATACAAATGCATTCATATGCAGCCCTCCCCTTCAGGGAGAGGACTGCTGGCCTGTAAGCTAAATAGTCACAATAGGCTGGCACTCCAAGTAGGTGAGTCCATTTGGTTTTCATCTCTCCACCAGATGTACATGACTAAGTGACTCGGTCCCCCAACCCCTCTCTTTCTTTCTTTCCCTTGCTAGTAAAAGCAAGAATGTACAAAGCCGAAAGATTGCAACAGGACTCTAATCAACATGTCGGATGACAGTGAATAACTGTTTGGACACCTATTTAAAAAAAATACTGTGCTGTGCTTCCCCATGCACTGTAGCCCACCAGGCTCCTCTGTCCCTGGGGATTCTCCAGGCAAGAATACTGGAGTGGGTAGCCATGCCCTCCTCCATGGGATCTTCCCAACCCTGGGATCGAACCCAGGTCTCCTGCATTGCAGACGGAGTCTTNACTTGAGATGAAAGCTCAAGTTTCACAGAGGAAATGTTATTTACTGGACAAAACAACAGGCGGGTTGGAAACATGCAGTCCCCAAACTTATCCTTTTGATTTCATCAATCATTCAAGCCCTGTCTCCTTTTGGGGAAAAAGAAAGTCCAGGTGCCAGAGACACAGCTGCCTCTAGAGAGGAAACCCAGGAAACAACCGACAGTGCTGCTGGGCGTAGTTCCCTCTTCCTCTCACCCCAGACCCATCTGGGCTAGCAAGTCTGGTTCCCATTGTTGCTTTGTTTAATCCCATCCACGTGGGATTAACAATATCATTATGAAACCAGAGGAGCACTGACAGTGAAATCCACAGATCTGCATAAACATCCTGGTCCACAGACAACTGGAATCTGAGTCAGTCCCTCAGCTCCTGTGCTAAGCTCTCTCAGCTTGTCCCTATTCATTCACCTCCACCATTTCCTGCCCTGCTTTGTGCTGAGGAAGCTGCCTGGGTGAAACAAGGCCGCATGCTACCCTGACCATCAGTTTCTAGTTTGGATGGACCAGTGAGAAGCGCCTGTAAGAAGTGAGGACTGAGCATTTCTTCCCCAGGCCCATCCTTGCCTGTAGTTAGCAGAGTCTTCATTCCTCTGCAGATTCTGAGTCATTCTATAGTTGCAGAAATAAATAACCACTCTTTCTTCTTCCTTTTTTATGACATGGGAGGTTAGAGATTTCTGGAGAGCCTGGCTACTTCACTGCCTTTAATCCCTCTTACACCCTTGGAAATAGTCCCTTCATTAATTTATCTTCAGTTATCCATTCTGAGTGTGCTGATTGATCCCTGTCCTTACCCTGACTACTACAGAAACCTAAATATATATGGATTGTTCATCCTGAAACAGATCAAATATACAATTAAAATTTTATCATAGTTTTGGACTCCCTTTTCCAAGCCCAGTGGTGGCTGCTGCCTGCATGACTTTCCAAGGGACAGAGCAACCAGTCATTGTAAACCTGCCTGAAAGAGCCCACTGACTAGCTTCATTTTCTACAGTTCTCTGGTGTTTATTTATCACAGACCCCTTCCACCAGGTTCAGAAAAACATCCCATTGCTATTAATACTCTTCAATTGCATTCTAAATGTGAAAGGCAAACAACCTGGAAGATGATAGGATCTCAGGAACCAATTTGGGTCCCCTGATGGTCTAATTCATTAAGGGGTGGTTGTAGAAAATTGCCAGAGATACAGATGCATTCATATGCAGCCCTCCCCTTCAGGGAGAGGACTGCTGGCCTGTAAGCTAAATAGTCACAATAGGCTGGCACTCCAAGTAGGTGAGTCCATTTGGTTTTCATCTCTCCACCAGATGTACATGACTAAGTGACTCGGTCCCCCAACCCCTCTCTTTCTTTCTTTCCCTTGCTAGTAAAAGCAAGAATGTACAAAGCCGAAAGATTGCAACAGGACTCTAATCAACATGTCGGATGACAGTGAATAACTGTTTGGACACCTATTTAAAAAAAATACTGTGCTGTGCTTCCCCATGCACTGTAGCCCACCAGGCTCCTCTGTCCCTGGGGATTCTCCAGGCAAGAATACTGGAGTGGGTAGCCATGCCCTCCTCCATGGGATCTTCCCAACCCTGGGATCGAACCCAGGTCTCCTGCATTGCAGACGGAGTCTTTATCAGCTGAGCCGTCAGGGAAGCCCTAAATAAACACTAAGTGGGCCTTATTCACCACAGACTGTCCTCATTTCATCACTTGTCCTCTCTGAGTGCACCTCTCCTACATTTGTAACTAATCCACTCTTACTCTTTTAGAATCCAGCCCTCCACCCATTTTCAGCCCTTGTGCAGTCACCTCAGAGATGCCCTTGGTGCCTGTTCTTCTCTTGGCTGACAGAGCCAGTCTATACCTGAGATCTGGGGGTTTCATCTGTGTGTGTGTCTCTCTCTCTGATCTGTGTTCTTTTTCCACCTCCACTACTAGCACTTGGTCAGAATCCCCTGGATAACTCACTAGCTTCACAGCTGTCTTCTCCTCCTGCCATCTGTATTTCCCAGTCCTCAGGGCAGCCAGAGTGAGCTTTACAACACAGGAACCTTCCCCAGTATGTTCTGCTCAAAACCCTTCAAAGGCTCTGTGTTGCTTTTACAACAAAGACTCAATGAAACTTGATCAGCCTGCATGGCCTGGTCTCTACCCTTCACTCCCGTGCTGTCTAATGCCACACGGCACGTCTGCCGTGGTTCAGGGCCAAGCTCTGTCTCATGACTCAGGTCCTTTCCCTTTGCTGCAGTTTTCTCACCACCATCAACACCTGCCTTTGCTTCTGCTGCTGCTAAGTCGCTTCGGTCGTGTTCGACTCTGTGCAATCATAGACGGCAGCCCACCAGGCTCCCCAGTCCCTGGGATTCTCCAGGCAAGAACACTGGAGTGGGTTGCCATTTCCTTCTCCGGTGCATGAAAGTGAAAAGTGAAAGTGAAGTTGCTCAGTCGTGTCCGACTCTTAGTGACCCCATGGACTGCAGCCTACCAGGCTCCTCTGTCCAAGGGATTTTCTAGGCAAGAGTACTGGAGTGGGGTGCCATCGCCTTTGCCTAATTAACTCCTTAAGACCCAGACCCAACCACCTTCCCCGGGGAACCTTCCTTGTCCTGACACCAGGCCAGGTTCCCTCTTGCAACCTCCCCCGAGATGATCACAGGCTGTAAGTATATACTTAACTGAGAGATCGATGCCTGTCTCTTCCACTAGAATGTACACTTTGTGAGGTTGGAAGTAGTGTCTGTCTTTGTGTTTGTTAGGTAGGTAGAATAGGGAAAAAGAGTCCAAAATGACGGTGGCTAAAAGACAAGGAAGGGGAAAAGCCCCGAAAATAGAACAAAGGAAGGTCCGAGGACCGGAGTGAGGACCTCAGATAAAACAAACAACACTCCCGGCTGGCCCAGTTTACATAGGGCAGGCCCAGGGTGAGAGAAACATATAAAAAGAGGAGGCAAAGCTAGCTCTTTCTCTCTCTCTCTCTCTCTCTTTCTCTCTCTCTCTCTCTCTCCTGCACCCTGGGGCATTCNTAATACATCACTCTGCTTCTAGCGTGGCCCTTTCCTAGCAATAGTCACAATAACACTGCATACTGAAAATTTCAACATCTCATCAAAACAAAGACAGTCATTCCTCTCTTAGGAGTGTGTGGGGCAGCAGAACTGGCTGTGCTTCAGGCTGCAGCAGCTGGGTGGCTGTGCTCCATTTGTCTCCCATCTTCCTCCTGGGCTGCATGGACCTGGCAAAGGCAAAGATACCAGAGGGCACGTGGAAACACCCAAGGCTTCTTAATGCCTGGGCTTCGAAATGGCACATGGCTGCCTCTGCCACCTGCCACTGGCCAGAACAGACTGGACGGCCTGGCCCAAAGCCAAGCGGTAGAAAGTGTCCTCAGTTCACTGGGAGGCCATGGCAAGGGTGTGGACGCAGGGGATGGTGAGCTTTGGGGCCAGCCATGGGGACCACCACTCATCCTCTCTTATCCATTTCCCATCTGGTGACTGGATTTCTAACAAGCGAATCTGATGATGTTTCTCTCCATCGTCCTCGAGGTAGAGTCTAAGTTCATGATGTGACCCCAGCCCATCTTCTCCCACCACCAGTCACATTCTACTCCTGCCGTAGTGAATAATGTTTATTTTCAAATTTTGCCTGCGTGCTCTTGCCTCCAAATCTTTGCACAGCTATTTCCTTTGCCTGGAACACTCCCTCATCCTCTTCTCACCTACAGCCTAGTCCCCATCCCATGCAGCATCAAGCCACCTTACTTGTCCTTCAGATCTCTTGCCTTTTAAAATTTATTTATTTGGCTACATTGGGTCTTAGTTGTGGCGTTCAGGATCTTCAATCTTCACTGAGGCATATGGGATCATTTTTTTTTAAGTTGTGGCATGTGAGAGCTAATTCCCTGACCAGGGATTGAACCTGGGCCCCTCGCATTGGGAGTGTGGAGTCTTAGCCACTGGACCACCAGAGAAGTCCCTTTCAGGTCTCTCTAAATGTCACATCTTCCAAAACTCTCCCTAACCCCAAGAGAGGGCTCTCCCCAGACACATTCCCTGGTTTCATGTACTTGTACCTGTAATAATACTTAATCATCCTAATTNCCACCAGAGAAGTCCCTTTCAGGTCTCTCTAAATGTCACATCTTCCAAAACTCTCCCTAACCCCAAGAGAGGGCTCTCCCCAGACACATTCCCTGGTTTCATGTACTTGTACCTGTAATAATACTTAATCATCCTAATTGTAGTCACCCAAAGAGAGGGACTATATCTTAGTCCTGATGCTTAGCCACTGTGCCAGAGATATGGTAGCTCTCAATAAATTACTTTTTAATGGATGACTATTTCATGGGACTCTGTCCATGAATACAAATTTTAACACCCTCCTAACATAAAATCAGATAAATTTAGGGTAACTGTGTATAGGAACCAAAATTGTTCTGATTCAGTCAATGAGATTAGTCTGATAAATAGCTCAGATTTGAGCATACAGCTTCCCATATTTTGACTGGAGATCTACCTATTTATGCATTAACATATTTAAAAATAGATAATACTTTATGTGACAGACACTTTTGATTGCTTACCCGATAGCCATTCCCTTTCTTCTCTTTTAGCAAAACCTCAACTCTACTCAGAGTGTCAGTGAGCTCCCCACCCTCCACCCCCAGAGGACAACCTCTGATTGATCTGTGCCAGTTATAGAATCCCACTCCTTTTTTCCAGGGAATACCGGTGACCTGAATGGCCAAAGATATCTAAGGTGAAATCCTGGGAAAGGTTTTCTGTCTGTTAAAAGAGAGAATACCAAGAGGAGAAACAGTCCTCCTCCACATGCTTGCCCTTTGTTCTTGGGATGATATTTGGGGAAGACATGATTCTTGGAATGTGGCAGCCATCTTACAACCATGTGGGAAGACGTTACTGATCTACTAATAAATTCAGAGGAGAAAGATGGACAGAGCCTGGGTCCTTGCTGACCTTCTTCTTCTGCCCCTCTGTTAGAACCACCCACCTCTAAGCTTTCTGTAATGTGAAATAATTACATGTCTTTATTGCTTTAGCCTGATATATGGTTATTCTGTTGTTTGCAGTGGAAACAATTCCTGACACAATTGGCTTTGAAATTTACTCCTGAATACCCCAAATTTGTTGTTAGCAAATATCAGAGACTGCATGTGTTATTTAACATTGTTTTCTCAGGGCCTGAAGTGTTTTCACGGGTGACTTACTGACTGGTGGCTGACACGCTATAGAATGAGACTCATTGCCATCAGGAATGAGTCTGCCACTCCTTTTGCTTATTAATCAGTGTTCCAGTCCCCAGTTCTTTCTTGTTATATTCCTTGACTCTTCAAAGGAACTGGCAGGCTAAAGCTACTAACTCTTTACCTGTTTCTTGAGATTGAGAATAACACCTTGGGCTACTCACCCTGTGAGCACTCCTGCTGATAGTAAGACCTTCAGCCCAGGTTGTGGAGCAGAGAGTGTACTCAGATTCTGGCCCACTGGAAAGATATAGTCTTTTCTTTTTATCAACAGCAGCAAATGATAGGTCATTCCTTCAGCAAATATGAATTAACTGCCCATTCACTGCATGATGTAAGATGCTGGAGGCACCATGTTATACAAAATAAATACAGCCTTCATATTCTCCCCTGTCAGCTTGGGCTGGTTTAACAAAAATACCATAGACTGGCCAGTTTAGACCCACAAATATTTATTTCTTACAGTTCTAGAGGCTCGAAGTCCAAGGTTGGGGTGCTGAAATGATCAGGTTCTGGGGAGGACCCTGTTTCTAACTTGTAGACAGCCTCCTTCTCCTGTGTCCCTATGCAGCAAAGGGAGAGAGCCATGATCATTTCATTCCTTACAAGGACAGTGAATCCCTCATGGAGCCTCCATCCCCATGACCTCACCCACAACTTAATTACTTCCCAAAGATCCCACCTCCAAATGCCATCACACTGGGAACCAGGCTTCATCATAAGAATTGGAGGTGGGGGGTAGGAGTGGGAGTGGGGTGGAATTTCTCTGGTGGTCCAGTGGTTAAGAGTTCACCTTCAAATGCAGGAGATATGGGTTTGATTCCTGGTCTGGAAACTAGGATCCTGTGTGCCATGGGGCAGCTAAGCCCCGGTGCTGCAGGTACTGAGCCTGGGCTCTGAAGCCTAAGCACCACAGCCAGACTGAAGCCCTGGCACCTCAACGAAAGGTCCCATGTGCCCCAACTAAGACCTGACACAGCAAAATAAAATTAATCAATTAATTGAATTAAATAAAACAAGAGAATTTGAGGCGGGACACTAACATTCAGTTCACAGTAGCCCCCTAAATTCCTCTGGGGAAGATGGACATTAAACCAAAAGAAGCCAAATAAGTATATAGTGACATTTATGATGAGTGTGGAAAAGGAGACTAGTATACTAAAAAGTAATAACAGAGGAAACTAATTTAGATCAGGGAGTCAAGAGAGACTATAGACTGAGACCAAAAGATAGGGAGGAATTTATCAGAGGTGAGCTGAGGCAAGAGAAATCCAGGCCCAAGGAGCATCATGTGCAAAGGCCCTGAGGCCAGAAGGCAGGGGCAAGTTACTGTGGCAGTTGTGCAGTATGTAAAGGAGAGAGGACACAAGAGGAGCTGGTGACCTTTCAATGCCTTTGATGGTTTCAGACTAAAGTTTTGGCTTCCCTTTGTCAAGCTTTCTGATGCAATAACTATGAATGCACATTTACTGAAGAAACGCCAGCAGAGAACAAGTCTCAGGTCCCCATGTTCCACAGTCCCGATCAGCCTGCAGCCAGCATCTCTCAAGGATGCAGAGTGAGGCCGGAATGAGAGGGAGCACCACTCCTGCCCTTTCCGTCCATCTTCCCGCCTCAGCTTCTTAGCCATAACTGCTGGAGATTTTCAAAATTAGAATCATTGCCTATATGGGAGCTTGCAATGCAAGTCAAATGAGAGGCTGCCGCAGGCTAATGAAGACCGGTGACCTGGCGACCTAACGAAGATAAATGATTCAGTTACAGGTAGAGGATGCCACTTCATCACGTGCTGCTTGGAACAGAAAGAGGTGAATTCAAGATTTTTACTGCTCTGGACAAAGGCTAGTAAAATTGAAATATATATCTCTATTTCTGTTTATATCTATTAACCTGTAGCTACATCTATATCTCTATGTTTGCATGTCTATTATCTGTATCTATCTATATATCTGTGTGGCAAGGGGAAAAAATAACATTTAAATTCCTTGACCAGCAAAGGACTCTTCTTAAGTGGCCCAGTTAATAGAGTTTTCCCCATTCTCATTCTTCAGATGATGAGGTCATTAAAGGTCAACAATGAGCCTCAGAAAGCAATCCAGAGGAACATACCTTGGAACGGCGGCATACACTCAAACTGAGGTGAAGAATTAATAGACAAAGAATGCAAAATAAGAAAATATTTTCTCTTTTTATGTGTAATGAAGTATAAATATATTATGTATGTGCACTTTAAAACTTTGATAGCTGTACAAAAAATGTAAAGCTAATTTACTCACTAAGAATCACTTATTGAACACCTGATATGTGCCAGAAATTATTCTATGAATAGGTCTGGTTTTTCTCCATCTCGGATGTTTGAAAAACATAAGCAGTTTCCTAATTTCACTTGATTACAAATTTTGTGACAGTTTTGGAAAGTGCTTGCCAATAGAATTGGTAGATTATCATCCTCAGAATCTATTAGTGGGTTTTCTTTGGAACTTAGTGATATCCAATCTAGTTGGCTCTGTTCATGTGTTTCCCCTTTAAGGCAGTGAGGTTATATGATCGTGGTTTTCTGGAATTTCAATCATTCGAGAAATGCTAATGAGTGAAGATGAGGTCCCTGGATAGCATGGTGAAGATGGCAATTAAGGTCAAAGCTCTCAGTGAGCTTACATTCGACTGGAAATTTGGGGAATGATTTTCTCCATTAAACAATTTCAAGAAAGTCTTGGAGATTCAGAACTAGGAAACACTAAGTTGAAAATCACTTACTCAGGGTAAGTCAATTAAGCTTGTATTTTCTCAACTCATCCAGTTTTGATGGTAGCTTTTGTTTTTTCATTTTCATGAAAATTCAGCTTTGACTTTTATTGTCAATAAGTTAATAGATTTTATTTTTATGTCCTTTTATCCTGGCACATAATTCTTTATGTTCATAGATCAATATTAGGGGAAATTTCTTTACCAAGTAATGATCCATGGAGTCGTAATAAAAGGGAAAATTTTCAAAGGTTTTCAGAGTCAGAAAGAATTATTGCAGATACAAGTGGGTCTATAACTGTGTTGTCCAAATATCCCACCAAATTTATTAGCCATTTTCAGCTCTTTCATGACTAAGAGTAAACATCTAGGTAATTGAAGCCAGAAAATAATCTGTTGAGTGTTAGACCTAAAAGCGATCTTGGATACCATATAATCCAATCCATGCATTTAGAAATGAGGAGACTGTGGCCAGGCTTATTGACAGTTCCTGCCTATTCAAAATCTTCTAGATCATGGGCATTGGTTTCATAAATTACAAACAGGTTTCTTGACCCTTTCCACCAGTCTAAGATTGGTTCTTAAGAAAGAAAAGCTGAAAGAAATCCATTTGCTTCAGACAATGCAGTCATGATAGAATTAAGACTAGAAGTCACAAGAATGCAATGAAGCCTAATTTCTTATAGTCAAAAAGCACGCATAAAGTGGGAATAATAGTACTTCCCCTGCTGTACTCTCATGAGGGTCCAACAGGATGGACTATGCAAAATCATTATATTTACCTAGAGTTCATTTTTCAGGAGGTAACTTGCCTAATCAAAAAGGTAGATTTCTCAAACCACACGGAGGTGGGTTTGCAGTTGGACTTCATGAAAGGGCTTCCCAGGTGGCACAGTGGTAAAGAATCCTCCTGCCAATGCAGGAGGCGAGAGAGATGTGGGGTTCCATCCTCAGGTCGGGAAGAGCTCCTGGAGGAAGTCACAGCAACCCCCTCCAGTATTCTTGCTTGGAACAGCCCATGGACAGAGGAGCCTGCTGGGCTTGAAGACCATGGGGTCTTCAAGAGTTGTACATATCTAGTGACTGAGCATGCACACCCTTCATAAAAGGGCTGTAATCAAAGACTGGAACCATCAGGGCTGTCTATCCACCTCTCCTTAGGCCTTCCCTTCTTTATCTGAAGACAGATTTCTTCTGCTTTTCTTGCCCATAGGTCACGGTCATCCAATTTGTGTGTAGGAGGGGCTGAATCTCTCTCTTGGTTTCTATTGGGTGTCTCAGGGAAGGGATTTGATTTGGTCACAGTCAAGTGTGGACCAAGTAACTTGATGTTTTTGGGATGCTGAGGAGTGGAGATAGCAGTAGGGTTACCAGGAGTTTGGGAAGTGTCAAGGTATAGATAGTTCTCCTTAAGGGAGAAGAAAACTTGGGTGAGATGAAAGACAGCACAAGCCCCCACTGGCCTGGAGTTCTAAAGCTTCTTTTAAGACTTCAGAAATCTGGATGCTGTGCTCTGTTGATTTTTCATCCCACTTCCCCCTTCTCACCTCTTTTTTCTTTTTCCCTTGCCAGTGTAGTGCCCAGAGTACTACTTATATAAGTACTTGTGTAAGTACTACTTATATAAGTGCCCACTTATATACTGTGAGTAGACCTCTGTGCGGTTACTAAAAACTTGCCTTCGCTCAGGCTGCTGTAACAAAATACCACAAATGAGGTGACTTATAAACAACAAAGTTTATTTCTCACCATTCTGGAGACTGGAAGTTAAAGGTCACGGCATCAGCTCTGTTGTGTTCTGGTGAGAGCCCTCCTCTGGATTGCAGACTGCAGCTCTCTCTGTGCCCTCACTAGGCAGTAGGGAGTGAGGGGTATCTCTGGAGTTTCCTTCATAAGGGCATGAATCTTCTTCATGAGGACCCCCTGCTCATGACCTAATCACTTCCCAAAGGCCTGCCTCTTTATACCATCACCCTGAGGGGGTTAGGATTTCAACAAATGAATTTTAAAGAAGCACAAACATTTAGTCCATAACAGGAGTTCAGTTCAAGTTGCAGGGTGGAGAGTGAGCTTGGACTCGGGCCCACTAGAAAGATTTCAGCCTTTTCTTTAACCAGCAGCAAAAAGGATAGTCATTCATTCAACAAATATCAACTAAGTGCCAACTCCCTGCACAGTGTGTGATGTCAGGGATAGAGTTTGTACAAAATACATAAGGTCCCCCTATTCTTCCCTAAATTCTTCTAGGGAAGACGTACGTTAAACCAAAAGACAACAAATAAAAATGTAATGCACTTATGATAAATATGATGAAGGAGAAGCATAGAATACTGAGAGGATAATAGAAGGAACTAGTTTATATTGGAAGACACAGGAATGCACTTCTTAGCAAATGCTATGTAAACTGAGATCTGGGAGATAAAGAGGAATTAACAAGGGAGAGGGAGGAAGAGACACTTAGGTCCAGAAAGCAGCAAATACTTGGGGCTCACGTGTAAATGTCCTGAGGCAGGAAATGGGTGGCTGTGGGCCCTCCTTGAGCTCCTGTCATTCAGGATGTGATTCCTAGAAGTGGGGAGGACTAATGCTCAGAAAATGAGGATTGAACAAATAGTCCAGTAGGTATTTTTTATTTCTATAAAATACTGTATGCATGAAGATTCCATTAGAATCTCTACTCTCATATAGGCAGACTCATTATGTAATTAACAATCTGACATATTATTCAATACTGCTAAGTTGCTTCAGTTGTGTCCGACTCTGTGTGACCCCATAGACGGCAGCCCACCAGGCTCCACTGTCCCTGGGATTCTCCAAACAAGAACACTGCAGTGGGTTGCCATTTCCTTCTCCAATGCATGAAAGGAAAAGTGAAAGTGAAGTCACTGAGTCGCGTCCAACTCTCAGCGAGCCCATGGACTGCAGCCTACCAGGCTCCTCCATCCATGGGATTTTCCGGGCANAACAAGAACACTGCAGTGGGTTGCCATTTCCTTCTCCAATGCATGAAAGGAAAAGTGAAAGTGAAGTCACTGAGTCGCGTCCAACTCTCAGCGAGCCCATGGACTGCAGCCTACCAGGCTCCTCCATCCATGGGATTTTCCGGGCAAGAGCACTGGGGTGGGGTGCCATTGCCTTCTGGAGAGGAGCACTGTGTGCGGTTCTGCTGTGGTGGGAGAAGATGGCAGGATCTGTAGATTCCAGGACTCAGCTCTGGACTCATCATGGGCCCTGTAGGACAGAGGTGAGTGGTTGCCAATTTGCTCATCAGGTGAGTCAACAACAATTTGGGTTTTGGTCTTTCCCCTTTCTTTCCATCATGAATGTAGAGCTATTTGTTTCTAAACAAAAAACATTCACTCTAGAGCTTATATTTGTGAAAATCTGCTATTAATCTGGGATGTGAGGTGAATATCTTGAGAGTTAGGGGTAGATTATTCACGTGATCCAGTTCCTTTCTCTCAGTTTCTTCCTCACTTGATTTGGAGTTCTTATACAGGACTATAGAGTGGAGGAGACTGCTGAAGGAGCTATCCCAAGGGTGGGCAAGCAATAGCCTGTGGGCCAAATCTGGCCTGTCACCTGTTCTTGTAAATAAAGCTTTATTGGAGCACAGTCATACCTATTGGTTTCAGTTCAGTTCAGTTCATTCATTCAGTCATGTCCAACTCTTTGCCACCCCATGAATCGCAGCACACCAGGCCTCCCTGTCCATCACCAACTCCCAGAGTTCACTCAGACTCATGTCCATTGAGTTAGTGATGCCATCCAGCCATCTCANTCTGGTATTCCCATCTCTTTCAGAATTGTCCACAGTTTATTGTGATTCACACAGTCAAAGGCTTTGGCATAGTCAATAAAGCAGAAATAGATGTTTTTCTGGAACTCTCTTGCTTTTTTAATGATCCCCCAGGTGTTGGCAATATGATCTCTGGTTCTTCTGCCTTTTCTAAAACTAGCTTGAATATCTGGAAGTTCATGGTTCACATATTGCTGAAGCCTGGCTTGGAGAATTTTGAGCATTACTTTACTAGCATGTGAGATGAGTGCAATTGTGTGGTAGCCTGAGCATTCTTTGGTATTGCCTTTCTTTGGGATTGGGATGAAAACTGACCTTTTCCAGTCCTGTGGCCACTGCTGAGTTTTCCAAATTTGCTGACATATCCAGAGATCCTAGGAGCCGTGCTGAAGATCTAAGAATGCCTTGCCACCTCATTTAGATTCAACATCAGCAAATAGCCCCTGGGAAGTAGAAATTATTATTGTTATTCAGTCACTAAGTCATGTCTTATTGTGATCCCATGGACTGCAGCACACCAGGCTTCTCTGTCCTTCATTATCTTACAGAGTTTGCTCAAATTCATGTCCTTTGAGTATGTGATGCCACCCAAACATCTCATCCTCTGTCTTCTCCTCTTGCCCTCAATCTTTCCTAGCATCGAGGTCTTTTCCAATGAGTCGGCTCTTTGCAATACATGGCTAAAGTACTAGAGTTTCAGCTTCAGCATAAATCCTTCCAATGAATATTCAGGGTTGATTTCCTTTAGGATTGACATGTTTGAGCTCCTTGCAATCCAAGGGACTCTCAAGAGTCTTCTCCAACACCACAGTTTGAAAGCATCAGTTCTTTGGTGCTCAGCCTTCTTTATGGTCCAACGTTCACATTAGTACATGCCTACTAGAAAAACCATAGCTTTGACTATATTGACCTTTGTCANACTCTCAAGAGTCTTCTCCAACACCACAGTTTGAAAGCATCAGTTCTTTGGTGCTCAGCCTTCTTTATGGTCCAACGTTCACATTAGTACATGCCTACTAGAAAAACCATAGCTTTGACTATATTGACCTTTGTCAACAAAGTAATGTCTCTTTTTTTTAATACACTGTCTAGGTTTGTCAGAGCTTTTCTTCCAAGGAGCAAGTATCTTTTAATTTCATGGTTGCATTCACCAAAATGATTATTATCATCCTATTTTCACAGGCTCAAAAACTGAGGTTCCTCTCAGTTTTAGAAGCAACTGGTTTAATAATATCTACTGTAATAATTTTACACCTTTCACTGAAGGCCTAGAAAAAGCATAATCATGTGCATACAAGACCATTTGCCCTCTGTGTTATTTAAGGGCAACCTTCCTGACATATTGACCAGCCCTTGGTCAAGCTCTGAGCATTACCTAAACTCCGGGAATGTGTATTCAATGAAATTGGCACACATTTTATCTTCCTACAAAATAGCTATTTAAATATCCCTCGAGTATGCACTTTCTGAATCATTAAGGCCTCAGGGTGCATCAATTACACTAATTTGGGAAAGTGATCAAATTCATGCAGTGATGTTATTTTTAAAGAAAAGACATTTCAGTGTATTGATGGGGAATTGGTGTCCGGAGTATATAGATTTCCAGTTATCTCCTGTCATGGCAGGAATCCATTGGTTTCCTTTAAGAGATGGAGAACACATTATGCCTGGTATTAACAAAGATCAATTTCAGTAAAGGAAGACATTCAGCACAAGGGGATTGAACTGAGCTGGGAATAAATGACATAATATTTGAAGCGATAAGGGATATGTCATGCTGGGACTCCAAGTTCTTGTATAAATGATGATTAAATGGAATTTTTGTCCCTGCCTTTTGCTAAAGGTGTCATTTCTTTACTGTAAAGTATAACGGATCTATTTTGGCATTGTCGGTGAAGTATGCAGTTAATAATTGGGCTTCTTAAAGATTTCAGAACTCTTCAGTTTTAATGTGAAAGGAGGGCCTTATCTTTACTGCCAACTCATTTCTACCCTTCAAACCCAAGCAACAGTCTTTTATAAGAATTTAGCTGTGGGTGTTATCTTTCAAGAAAACTGTACTCCAAACTTCAATACAGTGAATAGAGTTACAAAGACACCACGAGGGTGATATGGAAGATTTGGGAAATAGAGTAAAGATAAGCTCTCTGCTGAGATATAAGAGGCAAGGAATAAAAAGAAAAAAAGATGATGTGAAGAGGAACAACACTGATGCAGGATTTCTATCAGTGTTTCCAAGGAAAAAAATCAAGCCAAACCAGACTTTTTCTTTTTCTCTGTGAACAAATTTCTTTAGAGGTCCATAAAAGCTATTTAGTTATTTACATATAGATGTTTAAAGCTGGAAGATACCTCAGATGTTTCAGCACATAGGAAAACAAACGTCTTGGGGAGGTACAGTAATTTACAAAGATGGCAGTTTCCCTTCCTTCTAGCTTTTTTTTTTTTTTTTATTTTGAAAAAACAAACAAACAAACAAACAAACAAAAAACCACTGTTCCAATTCTTCGTATTTGGTTTGTGATGGTGGTATTGACTTTTGAATATGCACCAAAACTTTGGACCATGATTGGACACCAAAAGTTCTAACTTGGAACTTGGACCCCATATTGCTTGGGGAAGGCATGGCAAGGATGCAAGAAGCACATTTTCATATGGAATCATTTATAGGTCAGGCAAGAGCAAGAGAAACAGTTGTAGAAGAAAATTAGTTTTGATTCACCAAGTAATAGCTCTTCTTTTACCAGAACCATCCCTAGACAAAGAAGACCAGGAGGCGATAGGAGAGGAGCTGGTCTACCTGAGAGCTGCTGCTTATGACATCGCCAGCTCAGGCACAGACCCGTAGAGGAGCCAAGACCCAAACTAGGAGGAAATAGCTGAGAACCTCACCCTTCTTCATATTTTTGTCCATTTTATCTTTTTTTCTTTTCCATACCAGCTTCAAGGCAGGCACTTTTAAGTACTTAGTGCCAGTATGAGGAGGTTGATGGGGGCCAGGATTCTCAACCCCAGGATTTTCCTGAACAGGGAAGGAGCAACACTTGGAATTAGAGATCTAAGTGAGGCTTCATGAAGCTTTCTTCGTTGTGGGCTGTTTCCAGCGTGGTGGTTACCAGGAGGGGTGGGAAGTTTTTTACTAAAGGAGAAATGGTGGCTAAAGGACTTCCCCGGCAGTCTCTGCCCAAGACTCTGTGCTTCCATTGCAGCGGGCGTGGGTTTGATCCCTGACTGCGGAACTGAAATCCCACACGCCATGCAGCAAGGCCAAATGACATAAATACATGTTCTGTGCTTGTGCTCACTCGTGTCTGACTCTTTGCTACCCCATGGACTATAGCCCACCAGGGTCCTCTGTCCATGGGATTATCCTGGCAAGAATACTAGAGTGGGTTGCCATTTCCTCCTCCAAAGGATCTTCTAGACCCAGGGATCAAACTGGAGTCTCCTGCATTGGCAGATGGATTGGCACTTGGGTCATCTGATATAAAAAAAAAAAAAAAACTTCCAAAAAAAAAAAATATATATATATATATATATATATATATAGGTAGCCTGCAGGCTTGGACTCTGATTACAGCACTGCTGTTAGCAGCTCCATGTTCTCTGGCAAGATCTGTTTTCTGACATTAGGCTAATTGACCTCAAGATCCACAAGGACAGGTCATCTAACAACTCAGTCCAGACCCCTCACTCCTCTCTTCCCCTCTACCTTGTCCACTAATTGCCACAGCCACACCCTGAACCAGGTCACCTGCCTCCCTCTCCCTTCATCTTGCCTTAAATTTGGAATTTCCGCTCTTGGTCTTTTCCCTATTTCTCCCCATATCACCAGTCCCACCAGACATGCTCTTCCATCCTTCAAGCTCTCCAGTTCCTAGCTCTGCAGGGCTTCCAGGCATCGGTGCTGTCTGAGTTTCTCTTCTTTGCTATCGTTATGTTTTTCATCAGTCACTCCACTAAGACTATTCTCGTTAACCTCCCTGCCTCCTGAGCTGTCACCCTTCCACAGACAGTTAGCACCCTGACAATCCCAACTCTGGATAAATCCAACCACCCACTTCTTCAAGCCCTGCTGCTTAGCAATGCCTGTGAAAGTCCATCATGGAGTCATCCTTATGCATTATAGATGTCAACCCTTACCCCGCTGAACCTCTTCGGTTTGGTTCCATAATGACTCATTTAAACTTTATCACCCTCCTCAATTACTCTACCGCATCACTACTTCTCGGTTTCATCCCCTCATTTGCAGCAGATGTCTTGGTTTTCTGTTTCCTGAGAAAAACATCAGTAGGGCAGTTCCTAACTATCCTGAATATTCATAGGGTCTGAATGACCTACACTGGAAGACAGAGGGCAATTCAAATAAGTGGAGCGCAAGCCAGAGAGAAGATAAGCCAAGCCATGGCAGAGGATGGGAAACCAGCTGGTAGTTAGGGTGTGTTCCCATGCAAGACATCCTGAGGCTGAGGCAGCTGGATTTGTTTAGATCCTCTTTGGGAGGACTAGATCTGTGCCCCTTGTTGAATTTCTAGTTTATTTCAAATCTCTACTAAAGCCTTCAGTGTCGTCTCTGGATGAAACTCTTAAAATGCCCAAATCACAAATAAATTTGCTCTGAAAGGCATTTTTTGATACAGAGTGAAAGATGCTGCATAATAAAGTTGTATTTTTTTATACTGATTAGGCCAAGAAAGCCCATCTCTGAAATTTTGTAACTCAAATGGAGCCCACCCAATTATTTTCCCTTTAATTTTCATCATCTGACCTCCAAAGCAGGTATAGTATTTAAGCCTAGAGAAAGATTTTTGCTCAGGTATCCTACTCAAGGCATGGAATTGTGAAGAGACTGACAGATCAGGGGTGTGCTGAGTAGAGCAGCCCTTTTATGCTTAGCTTTACTCCCCAACCTTACTTTGTCTTTGCACCACTTATTTTTGGTAATTTACAGAATCCTTAAGCAGGCTGAAGAAAGTAATGACCCAGAGCAAAGAGCATCTGCTCGTTTTATGTCTCTTGGTCATAAGATTTTGATGTCTTTTGGCTCTTCTCTAACACAGGAAGATAATCAATAGCAAGTTATTTTTTAGATGCAGTTCTTGGGAATCAACTCCTTATGGAAAAAGCTTGCTGCACAGACAGGCCCCAGGGACCCATTGGCCAACGAGAAGGGCTTTGTCTTGCATAAAATTTCCTGGGCAAAATACAGATGAGTCTTTTTTAAGCAGTAGCAAGGGCATGTGTGGGCTTCCCTGGTGGCTCAACAGTGAACAATCTTCCTGGCAATGCAGGAGACGCAGGTTTGATCCCTGGGTCGGGAAGATTCCCCTGGAGAAGGGAATGGCAACTCACTCCGGTATTCTTGCCTTGGAAATCCCATGGACAGAGGAGCCTGGTGGGCTGCAGTCCATGAGGTCACAAAAGCCTTAGGCACAACTTAGTGACCAAACAACTAAAGGGCATGTGTAGTGAGAGAAAGAGAGTGAAGTGGATAAAAGAAAGCTTATAAATGGGTGAGTCACAAGTTTCTTCCCAATATTTTAGCTCACTCAGCAACCTGACTGCTAGTTGGATCACTGGACCTCCTTTCTTAAAAGCTGAATAAGGGCTAATATATGGAACAGATATTAGGGTAGTGGTCAGTGGGCAGATGGACCCACCACTAAAGGCAAGAGCTGTTGGTCAGTGGGAGAGCTGTGGGCCATGGCTTCTTATAAGACTTATTTATCTAGCCATTGATTTAAAAAGACACTGAAGTCTTTAATTGAGTGTATATTCTTTGATAAACCAAAATGTTGGTTATTTACAGAAGACTGGACAAATTATTCTGGGATAAAATTTACCAAATTTTGTTTTGTTGTTATTGTTGTTTTTTATGATAAGTATCCTAATGTTTATCCATTAAAATGGTTGATTTATAAGAGATATCTTCACCTACTTCCAAAGAGGGTTTAAGGAGAAATAACAAGGAAAGTTGTGCAGTGGCATTTTCCACCACCCATCCTCTGGGATTTTTGGAGTAGAGCTGAGTTCCTTGCTCAGAGTGACCTGGAGTGGCCCTTGGTANGAGATATCTTCACCTACTTCCAAAGAGGGTTTAAGGAGAAATAACAAGGAAAGTTGTGCAGTGGCATTTTCCACCACCCATCCTCTGGGATTTTTGGAGTAGAGCTGAGTTCCTTGCTCAGAGTGACCTGGAGTGGCCCTTGGTCCATGGGTTCATCTCTCACGGGGCTCTGGTCAGAAGCCTAGAGGTGTAGTGGCTTCTGGGTGCCTCAGCATGCCTGCAACTTCCCTTGGTGCTTTATAAGTGTGTCCTCATGGAATTCTGCTTCTTGCTGGGACTCTCACTGGTATAAGCTGGTGAAATTATAATACTTAATCTTTTTTTGGACCATAAATCACCAACTTACAAATAAAAGCAAACCTAGCTCTGATGTGGTGCTTCACACTCATTCTTATGTGACATCTGTTGAGTCTTTCATTCATGCTGACTCCCTGGGAGGTGCAGGCATCATCTGTCCCAACTCACAGGAAAGGAAATGGAGTTACTACACTTCTTCAAGGTCTGTGACTCTCTGGGGTTCAGGTGGTCATGATCTCAGGCTTCCATGGACTCTTCTGGCCCAGATTGTTCTGACCCCTTGGCAACCAAAGGGAAGTGGGCCCTTTGCTTTATTATTTACTCCTCATCAGTTTCTGAAGGCTTGACAGAAATGTTGCTGTCCAAGGGCCATCCTTACCATCACTTCCAACTTCAAAATAACAGGCCTCCTTCCAAGACCATGTGGTCATCTCCCCCGCTCTATCTCCCCATGGGAATGAATCCCTGCTGCTTTTACACGTTGTCAACCTTTTACATTACGTTCTGTTTCAAATATCTTTCAGAAATCCTGCCTGAAAAGAGCAGCAAAGGAAAAGCGTTCTTTCATCATTTCAAGTATGCTTCTATCTTTCTCTGTCTTGCCCTCTGCCTGTTTCCCTGTTCATGTGTCCCTTGCCCTTTCCGCCTTTCTTCATGCCTTCCTTTCGTTAGAGGCCTGTGGGACAAGCTGACCATCCTTGCATGTTGAGGCTCCCACAAACCACTAATAGTGGGAAGCCCTCACCATCTCTAGGCCTGTGAGAGCTGTGATCAGGGAAGAATGACTGCTCAGCCCCTGCTGGAACTGTGGGACTGACAAAAGGAGAGAACAGGGAAGGAATATCCTGGTCTCTCTCTCTTCTCACCTTCTGATCTTCTACAGGTGCTTCCCATTGGTCACGACCAACTGCAGGCCAGAGGGCAAGGGAGCCTGGGTACTGCAGCCTGAGGGGTAGCCTTTGGGCAAACAGCAGGGTACAGATGACAGAAAGTTGATGGAATTAGTGTTAGGGGTTGAAGGCTTAGTCAGTCATGTACGACTCTTTGTAACCCCATGGACTATAGCCTGCCAGGCTCCTCTGTCCATGGAATTCTTCAGGCAAGAATACTGGAGTATATTGCCATTTCTTTATCCAGGGTATCTTCCCAACCCAGGAACTGAACCTGGGTCTCCTGCATTGCAAGCAGATTCTTTACCACCGGAGCCACCAGGGAAGCCCATTAGGGGCTGAGGTGGGAATAAAAGAGAAAATAGCCCACTTGGGAATGACCCTACCTGCCTACTTACAGCAGTGAGACGGGTTAGTGGGATGAGTGAAAGACATATTCATTCATTACTTCACCCGTCCCCCTTCTGCCTCCAAAACAATGTTGATTCATCTCTTCATGAGTTTTAGAAGCAAGACCTCCCCCCCGACCCCCCACCATGTCCTTTTCTGGATATTTCTGTTTTCTCCACTCTATCTCTTTGCCATGTGGTTCTGTTAACTGGAACAATCTATGAATACCTTGGCTATTCTCTTTCAGTTCAGTGCAGTTCAGTCACTCAGTCATGTCTGACTCTTTGCGACCCCATGAACTGCAATTGCAGCACACCAGGCCTCCCTGTCGATCACCAACTCCCAGAGTTAACTCAGACTCACGTCCATCGAGTCAGTGATGCCATCCAGCCATCTCATCCTCTGTCATCCCCTTCTCCTCCTGCCCCCAATCCCTCCCAGCATCAGGGTCTTTTCCAGTGAGTCAACTCTTCACATGAGGTGGCCAAAGTACTGGAGTTNCATCTTACTTGGGTTTCTCTTACCTTGGGCGTGGGGTATCTCTTCACAGCTGCTCCAGCAAAGCACAGCGGCTGCTCCTTACCTTGGATGAGGGGTGTCTCCTTACTGCCACCCTTCCTGACTTTCAACGTGGGATGGCTCCTCTAGGCCCTCCTGTGCCTGGGCAGCCACCGCTCCTCGGGTTGCTCCTCCCGGCCGCTGCCCCTGGCCTCGGGCGCCGTCCCCTGGCAGCTGCTGCAACCTGGTGCACTAAGCCCAGCGGAGAGGAGTTACCTGCCCGAGGTCAGGGGAGGCGGCCGGGAGGAACCACCCCGCGCCCGAGGCTATTCTTTTTAGTAAAGAGGAATTGGAAGTTGCATCTCCTTCGTTCTCCTACATTCTTCTCCTCTGCTGAGTGGTACAGAGGAAGGCCAGTTTTCATGAGTAGGAACTCAAACAAGCCATAGCAAATTCTACTCAAACCCCAACCCTGCTTGCATGCACCTGTCAATCATCTGACACAAGACATACTCTTACCGTGAAATTAATAAGCCTGAATCATCAGTACCCTTGCTTCCAGTGGTCACCTACAAGGGCCGAGAAATTTCATATTCATAATGTGGTATTCTTTTTCTTGAAGAGGGCCCTCATAATTGTATAAACTTTAGGGCCTACCAAGTCTGGACCTGTCCCTTCCTCTGTATCTTTGTCACCGAAGATACCTTTTCTCCCCATGAATGGCCTGGCAGTGTTTGTGGAATCCAAAGCAGAGGTAATTACTATCCGATAGATCTACTGGCAGAGGCTCCTAAGACATATGGTCCAGTCAGTGGGCCTAAACAAAGGAGCAATTACAAGGTGGCACTGCAGCCTAATAAAGCTGTGGCGGCGACACAGCCGGTGACACAGATGACAGAGGCAGGCTGCTGAGGACCGGCCAGGCACCAGCAAAGCTCCAGTGCTCTGCGGTGTAATAAACCTTGTATGTGACAGCAGCAGGGCACTCACCTCTTCTGCTGGCTGGCTGACTTGCACACCTGCTCTCTGGGGAGGTGTGGTGAGGAAAGCATGGATGGACCTGCTCCGTCGGCCTTTCCAGAGCAGAACCTGGTCCAGGTTGGGAGAAGTCTGCAGGGGCTCTGCACCTGGGCATATTTGTGGATGCCAGCCTGGGACGCTGTGCCCTAGGTTGGGCCACAGGGGTGGAACTGCAGTTCATCAGTCCCAGCCCCGGCTGACACTACCTAGCCCTGGGTTAGGTCCTGACCAGCCAAGGGTTCTCTTCGTCCACAGTCACAAAGCACCTGGGATGATTCGGACTGTTGGCTTCAAGATGCAGCTGCCTTACTGCTGATGCCTTCCTCCTCAGAAACACCAGCCAAAGACCCATTCTAGATGGAAAATCCACACTAGGGATGAAAGAAAAAGCAATTCATCTTTTCCTTCTATTGATTTATCATTTCAGTACTTACCAGGCCCTTATTTAGAGACAGAAGGAAAGAGAGAGCAGAGAGATGGTGGAGTGGTGGAGAAAGTAAAGGAGAGTGAAAAAATATATGTGTGTAAAGGGAATTAAGAACAAAAGCTCTGGAGGGTTTGATCCCAGCCAGTCTACCAACCCTATGGGCAAGAAACAACCTCTCTGGGCATTAGCTTTCTAATTTTGTAGAATAAGCATAAAAATAGTACCTATTCCCTGGGGCAACTGTGAGGATTAGATGGGTTAATGCGGGTAAACCCAGGAAGTACTTGGCAAACACCAACTAATACTATTTTATATGCCCACATAACACCTCAGGCTCAGAGCAATATCTTTGTGGGATAAAGCTCTGACTGTGCACAGAAGGACTAGGCCTCTGAGCTTACCAGCCACAGGGCCTTGGTCCTCCGACTTCTCCCCTGAGCATCCTTCATTTATAAAGTAGAGATGCTGATCTCTACCTCACCAAATCATTTCTAAGAATCACATGGCCTAGGCATCATGCCTGAGCTTTCACTCTCGGTGAAGGACAATGGAATGGTGGTGTGATCAGGAATCATAAAATCACTCAGACACTTTGGGTTTGCCTGCCTTGTTGGCATATGGATGACCATCCTTCATCCTGAGGTCAGCGTTGCCTTCGAGGATGGTCAAGACCCCCAAGCATGTCCAGTCCTCCTTGCACAATCTTCCAGGATGCTGAGGGATTCAATCTTGGTGCAGAGTGCCTTTAGCACCTCCCGGGATAGGGAGTGAGGACCAGCCCAGAGTTTGGCTTCATGTGATACTTAATGCACTGGCACACTGGTCCATGGGCTACCTAAGCAGTTGAGCCGTGACGAGGGCAGGAAGCAGCATCCGTGTTCACGGCCTGGAGGCCAGGCCAGCTCTGGCTCAGCCCTGCCTGCAGCTCTCCAGCTGGCAGCTCTGCTTCATGCACTGTGCTCGGAGCCGCAGAGAAAGGGTCTTTGATGGGCAGAGTTATTAGTGCTCTGTTTTAATTAGGCCTCCTGGTGTTTTCCCCACAGCTTCCCTTCTCTTTACCTGTCAGTGCTCCTAGTGTCACCCAAACACCAAGTGGTGATGAGCAAATGGACCTGCTGTGAATGGGGACGAATATCAGGCTGGTTGGAAAATAAAGGTCATTAGTCTTCTCTTTCTTGTGCCACCTGAGTGGGACCTCCTGGTCTTGCCTTGCTGGGAGCCCAGGAGGTGCCTCGGATCTGCAATTTGCTGATGTCTGGATGAAATCTAATTTGTAACATCTGGTGCACAGGGCCATTTGGGAAAGGCAAAGAACAACTTGTCAGGAGCTCCTCGTATAGTTCAGCAAGAGGAGAAGCGAAGGGAGAGGGGAAGAGGACCTGACCCATCCAGGGAGCTCAGAGCACGTGGGGACCAGCAGGAGATGAGTCATGGGAAGGGAGGAGGTGGGAGGGGACCAATTTCTGTAGAAATCACTTCTGATGCTTCTCAGGGCTAGCGTTGTGATGGAGAACTGTTCTCTGAGAATGAGGATGGATCTCTCAAAGATAAGAAGATTATTTAGGGAGGTTCTGTTGGTGGTGATCTCTTCTGAGTATTGTCTGAGAATATTTTTCCTTTGCTTGTGTTCTCAAAAGATGTTTTCACAGGATAGACCATTCTCGATTCTCAGCCTTTTAGAGGGAGTACCCCTCCCATTCTGGCTCCTGCTGTTACTGCTGAACGTCCTCTCTGGTTACTCCTTACAACTCCTTGCATATGCATAGATTGCAACCATGCAACTATTGCAACTATGAAATCAATTTCACTACATCTGTGTGTCAACATGTGGATTTATCTTTACTACCCTGCTTAGGGTTTGTTGCAATTCCAAATCTGGAAAATTCTCAGCCTGTGTTCTTCAGATATTGCCACTTCCCATCTTCTGTTTTTTTGTACTTGGGAACTCCACTTACGTCAGTTTGGCCTCCTCTTCTCCACATTGCTCCTGTTTCTCAAGCCTTTATCTGTGAAAATCCTAGGAGACTGGGGTTGAAGTTCTTCCTCTAGAGAAAATCTGTTATTTGCTTCTGCCATCCACCAGGGGTGCTTTCAACACTGGCCTGCTTTGAAGTAATTTCTTGTTAATTAATCTCATTTGCTTTTTGGTACATGCAGATTGCTTGAATTCCAGCCACAAACCTGCTTGGGAACAGGCTTGGGGTTACATGTATTCGGGAGAGATTTTTCTTTTTCCAAGGGTCAAGGCATAGACAGACAAGTTTGTGTCCTTGTGAAACAGAATTTTTCCCTCCTGTATCATTTCTCTGAGGCCATAGCGTGGAGGGGGTCCCTGCCCTTCCAACTTTCCACCTCCTAAACATGGCAGTAAAACTCAAGGTGCTAGAATGGGTGCTAGGTGGGAGTCGAAACCCTTGAGGAAGTTGCTGTCTTTCACAGCCACTGTATTGCTACAATTTGTGTTTTTCTCCACTATCCTAAAGGTTCTAAATTTTTGAAACATTGTATTCAGCAATTTAAGTTGTTGCTATCTTTTTATTTTGGAGTGGAAAGGTTTTCAGAATTTCTGTTGCTGTTGTTCAGTCTCCTGCTGCTGCTGCTGCTGCTAAGTTGCTTCAGTTGTGTCCAACTCTGTGCAACCCCATAGATGGCAGCCCACTAGGCTCCCCCATCCCTGGGATTCTCCAGGCAAGAACACCGGAATGTGGTGCCATTGCCTTCTCCTAGTCATGTCCAACTCTTTGCAACCCTATGGGCTACAGCACACCAGGCCTCCCTGTCCCTCACCACCTCCTGAAGTTTGCCCGAGTTCATGTCCTTTGCATCAGAGTCCAGCGTATTTCCAGAAATGAACGTCCACCTCTCCATCTGGATAAACCCCCTCTCTGTTGAGTTTGCCGGCTTCTCCCTCCCTTGATCTTCCTTCTGTTCTCTCTAGGTTTGCATGTGCATAATTGAAGTGATCTTTCCTCTTAGTTGGGACACTCACTCACACAATAGGAGGGACAGAGGCGATCTCCTATAGTGTGGGAAGAAAACATTGTATTAGGACCTCTGTTTGTGCATTTAGCTCATACACTGCTTAGCTTCTATGCTTCATATATGCTTTACCACATGCACATTATATTAGTAGAGGAGCACATACTTACAATGTGTTAATAAATATATACACATTCTAAAACTGATAGGGGTGTGTGATCACAAAAGTTTGGAGACTGCACTACCTTTTAAAGCCATAGGAAGCCATTGTCTGCGTTCTTAACGATGTTTATAGCTGGAGCGAAAACATCCAGAAGTTTGCACACATTTGAACTCTACTTCTTCAGACCAGAAACAAAAGGTTTGGTGCGGGTAATGAAAAAAGGCCAGGTATCCCAGGGCTCTGCGAGTGGTAAGGTGCTTGCCAGGCCCACGGCTGGAAGACTGTGGCTGACTGTCTAATAGATCCACTACTAAGTCTCATTTCTGCTCTTCTGCTATAGCACATATTTTCTTATTTCAGCATTTCTCTCTACTGCCTAATATGCTTTTCCAAAGTTTTTGACTGACCCTGTGGATTTCACAAAGGTTTAATTTCTCTGGTTAAAGGGGAAAAAAATAGAATTGACATAAGTATATATGTATCTCAGCACCTACAAAAGCAACTGACACTTCAAATCAGCATTCCAGGTAGCTTGCATGGGGGTGTTTGGGCTGAGACCCCACTGCCCTTCCAGCTACCCCACCCCCCCCCCCCCCCCCCCCCCCCCGCNAATAGAATTGACATAAGTATATATGTATCTCAGCACCTACAAAAGCAACTGACACTTCAAATCAGCATTCCAGGTAGCTTGCATGGGGGTGTTTGGGCTGAGACCCCACTGCCCTTCCAGCTACCCCACCCCCACCCCCATCCCTACCCCAGTGCATGTTCCTCTGCGTGTCTCTCTGCTTTCCCTGAATTATGTTCTGAAGCCTCTGAGAACACATTTCACCCTGGCAGTGGACACAGTGATCAGGCCTCAAGGAAACAGCCTGGCTGAATGACCCTCTATGTGCAACCCCCTCAGTAAAAGGATAGAAGAGGGAAAAATTCTGTCTCATAAGGACACAAACAAGGTCATTTGTAGTCTATGAATAGGAGTTACAGAGTCAGAGCTTTCTTCCCCATTTTGAAAATGGGTTCTATCTAGCCGTGAAGTACTTTTCTGATGATGATTCCAGGAGCCTCAATTCCCAACATGACCCCAAATGAGTCCTGTTGCAGGGAAGTGCTCTGTCTGGGGCTATTTACTGTTTACAGTCATAGGTAGGTAGGTAGGTTTAGTTGCTAAGTTGAGTCCGACTCTTGCAACACTATGGACTGTAGCCTGCCAGGTTCCTCTGTCCATGCATTTCCCAGGCAAGAATACTGGAGTGGGTTGCCAAGAAGATGGTGAATAGAAGGCTTGGAGAATTTTAAAATGTATATGTGTGTGTGTCTACATTGGTGTAATCCACAGGTTTCTTACAGTCACAGGAAAGTTTTTAGATACAGAATTGGGATACCCGGGGGACTTCCCTGGCCGCCCAGTGGTTAAGACTCTGCGCTTCCACGGCTTCCATTGCAGGGGATGCATGTTCCATCCCTAATCAGGGGAACGAAGGTCCCACATGTCTTGCAGCACAGCCAAAGAAAAGAATTGTGATATTCTGGTTGAGTAGTTTGGAGGAGAGTGAGTGAGTGAAGTCACTCAGTCATGTCTGACTCTCTGCCAATCCATGGACTGTAGCCCACAAGGCTCCTCCATCCATGGGTTTTTCCAGGCAAACATATTGGAGTGGGTTGCCATTTCCTTCTCCAGGAGATCTTCCCGACCCAGGGACTGAACCTGGGTCTCCCACATTGTAGGCAGACACTTTACTGTCTGAGCCATCATGGAAGTCTGGAGGAACCATGAAACAAACAAGACAAATTTTAAAAATTCATGTTACAATGCTTGTCTAACACACCATCACCACCATCATACAGACACGTGAGTTGTGCACATGTCACAGCTGAGTCACTCCCCAAGTCATTCAAAGCTGAAGCTCGTGTCATTGTTCCTAAGAATCTTTGAGAGCTCTGGTCCATTAGTGTGGATGGAAACAAATTTAGACTGCACTATGCCAACAGGCATTATTACCTCCTGTGCGGTCAAGTGAAACAAACTGGGTCTCCAAATAGGCCTGTGTTTTCCAAGCTAGAAACCCTCCCCTGTTTATATTTCTCCTTGAAGAGAATATTTTTTAAAAGCCTATTTCACAGAATCAATTTTAGTGGGCCCTTTAAAATGGGAGGTGAGCTGGAGGAAGTTCAGTTTGTTTTAACGATAACTCCAGCTTACTGAAACAGCCATTAGCGTATCATGTCCCCATATGGCAGTCATTAGAGACAGGGGAAGCTTGAGAAGCTTATTGCTCTGAGACAGCTAGTAAAAGAAATTGGAGATATTTTTATAGGACCTAAAGATAGTACCAATAAAATAAGGACAGAAACCCATTTGTAGATGATAGGTGAGAGGAGGAAATCTTTGAGGAACTAAAAGGTCTTCACTCCACAAGATGAAGAAGCTCTCAGATCTATGATTCATGTGCATCTTAATTTATTTACTTATTTTCTTAGTCACTCAGTCAACAAACATTCATTGAGCACTCACTATGTCCCCAAATGTGGCAGGTTCCAGGGATCGTGTTGAACAAGACACAACTCCTGCTTCAAGGCCCTTCAATTTGGATGATACGCCAGAAAAGAGGCCTTGGAGTGCAAGGGGCTGGGATGAGTGAGAGGAGGCAGAGGTGATGTGTTAGTGCATGTGGGGGAAATGAGAATGCTTCCTACCCAACCTGCCAGGAAAAGGCTGGGTTGTGAGCTGTTCCAGACAGGTGGAGTTAGAGGTACAAAAGCTGCAAAGATAAAGAAAATAGGATATATTTGAGCAACTGCAAGTAGCTTTTTATGGCTTCTTCTGGTTCAAGAAAAATTATGTTAAGATGTAAGCTGGAGAGGTAACCAGGGATCCAGATCAGAAAGAGCTTTCTTGTGATTCCTTGCAATGGGAACCACTAAAAGTTTCTAAGCAGGGGGATGATGTGATCAAATTTCCATATTAGAAAGGTGGTGTTGGTAGCAGTATGGGAAATGGCTTTGAGGTGGGAAAGGTGAGGCTAGGAGGCAAGTTACTGCTGCTAATGCTGCTGCTACTAAGTCGCTTCAGTCATGTCCGACTCTGTGCCACCCCATAGAAGGCAACCCACCAGACTCCCCCATCCCTGGGATTCTCTAGGCAAGAATACTGGAGTGGGTTGCCATTTCCTTCTCCAATGCATGAAAGTGAAAAGTGAAAGTGAAGTCGCTCAGTCATGTCCGACTCTTAGCGACCCCATGGACTGCAACCTACCAGGCTCCCCCGTCCATGGGATTTTCCAGGCAAGAGTACTGCAGTGGGGCCTAAGAGCCTGGTAAAGTAATCAAAGTAATCAGTCAAAGGATAAAAGTGACCTTAGCTCAGGTAGCTGACATGGGATACAGACAAGTAAACAGAGTGAAGATATACTAGGAAGATGGAATTAATAGGACATGAGAATAGGCTGTATATGAAAGATGGAAGAAAGAAACTAAGGGCAGTACTGAGGATGCCAGCTCATGTTACTGGATGGAGAGATGGTACTACTCACTGAGACAGTGAATACTGTGGAAAGAGGGAGTTTAAAGGAAACAAGCAGTGAGTTACTTTTAGATATTTCAGGTTTGCCTGTGTCCTATTCAATAGACTGTTAGATGTATGTATCTGGAGCTCAGTACAAAGAGCTGGGAAGACTTAGAAATCTGGGGGGCATCAGCTTATTGTTGGCAACAGAGACTATGAGATATAATGAAATTATCCCAGGTAGAGAGAAAATCTCATGGACAGAGGAGCCTGGTAGGCTACAGTCCATGGGGTCCGACACAACTGAGTGACTTCACATTCACTTTTCACTCTCATGCATTGGAGAAGGAAATGGCAATCCACTCCAGTGTTCTTGCGTGAAGAATCCCAGGGGCAGTGGAGCCTGGTGGGCTGCCATCTATGGGGTCGCACAGGGTCAGACACAACTGAAGCGACTGAGCAGCAGCAGCAACAGAGAGTGAAGATCCTAGAAGAACCCGTGGAAACCAACCAACATCAAAGGGATGGAATGAGGATGGCAAGCCCAGAGGCAGTGTGAGGGTGAGCAGTGGAGCAGGAGACATGGGAGAGCCTGTACTGGAGGGACGAGAAGGGGAGAAGGATGAGCATGGGGAGGAGGAGGGGGGAACATATCCGTCAGACTCAACAGCAAGCAGATTCCTGGAGGCCTGGGTAAGAGTAGTTTCCCAGTTTCACTGTGATGGGAAAGTGGGTTAAGAGTTGATGGGAGGTGGAAAAGCAGAATCTAGGACTAGGTATAACCTGTCTGTTTCAAGATTCTACCCGTGAAGGAAGAGGGAAGATGAGGTGATAAGGGGACAAGGAGAGTAATAGGACAGAAGACAATTAATTACGAACTACATGATGGGAGGGTCTTGAGAGGATTCAAATGCTGATGAATAATAGCTACTGAGGAAGAAAATATTCATGAAACAGGTGTCAGAGGGGGGTGATCATTAGGGAGGGTCCCCTAACTAGGGGGCATGCCTGGTTCCAGAGTACAGTGGAAGGGACAGGCCTTAGATAGGATAGATCAAACACCCATTAACGAATGACCATGAAACCCGGGCTCATACATCAGTGTCTATGCTCCTATTTTTGGAATCAACTGGGAGTCAGGGGGCGCTAATGGTAAAGAATCCACCTGTCAATGCAGGAGATGCGAGAGATGTGGGTTTGATCCCTGGGTCAGGAAGATCCCCTAGAGTAGGAAATGGCAGCCCAACCCAGTATTCTTGCCTGAAAAATCCTATGGACAGGGGAGCCTGGTGGGCTACAGTCCATGGGATCGCAAAGAGTTGGACATGACTAAGCGATTGAGCATGTAGCTGCTCAAATTATTCTACGAATACTGGGGGTCAGCTAAGTGGCTCCCCTGACCTTTATTGGACTCACCTGTCTGAGACTCCAGGAATGTCAGCTAATCTGGATGAATCTGTGGTAATGAGTGACTGGGGTGACTGGGCTTTGCTCATACAACCCTTGGCCCCATCCTGGGACCTGTGGGCTAGCCTTGGCTTGCCATTCTCAGGGTGAGAGCAGAGACAAGGGGAGCCAGCCCTGATGCCCACACCCCTTCATAGCCTCCATTTGTCAGATCTGCTAATATCCCTCTGGTCAATGCATGTCCCTCATCTAAGCCCAGGGTCAAGTCACCCCACCCGTATGGCAAAGTTAAATGGCAGAGGGCACAGGTTCAGGAGAGGATGAAGAATTTCTTAGCACAGATAAAGGGAAATACGGTTTTGACATTTTGTCAAACACAAGAAGAGAAAGAAGTTTGCAAATCTCCAAGGGGAAAAGACAAAATAAAGCCCTGACCATCCCCTCCCTTCTGTTCAGGCCAAGGTGCTGCTGTATTATTTATGTCTGGAAAGGTTAACACTCGACTGTGGTTAATGAGTAAAGCAGTCTGGAGGAGAATGCTTCATGACAGGGTCAGCGTTACCTTATAAAACTTAATGACAGCAAAGTCAGCTTTATTGCTTTTGTAGAGGGAAACGCCCTCCACCACTTCAACAGAGCAGGTAGAATCTGCTCCCTGGGTGAAAGGAAAAGAATATTTGCTCCAAATCTTGTTTATGGAGAAGCACACTGGGCTGTGAAGGAGTTTAATTTCGGAATGTGTATGTGGAGACAGAAGTGTTTGTGAAGGGGAGAGCAAGACAGCTGTGGGTTCCATCTATATTACATCTAGATGGGTGAGACTGGAACTCCTGGATGGAGGAAGTCAGGCTTACCAGGCCCACACTGAAAGGGGGAGTCCAGGGAGCAGGGAAGTGCGTCTGCTATAGGGGGCGCTCTCCCTAATCTGCTTAACTGTCCCAAGGTCCTCACACCTGTCCTCCTTCTCTCTGCTTGCAGTCAGAACCATTCTACAGACACCACCCCCCTGCTTTGGAAACAGAACTGAAGCATGATGCTGTGAGTTTTATACACAGCTGGCCAAGGCATACATCGTTATCACCCATAGAGCTTGCACTTCCATAAACCAGAGGTCTACACATGGCACCCCCTCTTCTTTCATTTCAGTGTAGTGTGAAGTATTTCCTGTTAGGGGTATTGAGGAAATATAGTATCTAATTTTAACTAAACTGAATGTGAATGTGAAGTTGCTCAGTCGTGTCCGACTCTTTGCAACCCCGTGGACTGTAGCCCACCAGACTCCTCATTCCATGGGATTCTCCAGGCAAGGGTACTGGAGTGGGTTGCCATTTCCTTCTCCAGGGGATCTTCCCAACCCAGGGATCGAACCCTAACTCTCAGATAATAGATATAGGGCTTTAAAATTTTCCTGCAAAGAAATAGCATTTGAAAAATTTACACAGACAGATGATGCAGAAATGACCGAGCTGACCATTACTCAAGGATGAGCCCTCGGTCAGTCACACTGTGAAGTGAAACAGTGGTGATTTGATCCCTTCTGGTGAAAAGCCAGAAAATTTTGAAAATGATAAAGATTATTTGTAGTATGTCATTAACTATCATTAATTTTCCCCAGGTGTGTGTTGTACCTGATATTATACCAAGTGTAAGAAGGCATCATGAGTAGTGGGATATCCAAAAGTTAAGCATCCAGAATATAAATACAAATCTCTACAGTAGCCTTAGCAATATGTTAGGTCAGGTGATACCCAATCCAATATTTTTTTAAATGTTACTGAACAATAAAGAAGCATCTTTAAGGGTCTCTTAGATGAAGCAAAAGACGACACATCTTCTTATGTTCTTCCTTCTGGGGTAAAAATGGCTGAAACAGGTGTGGAAAGAGTATAGAGCAAACCAAAATGCATTCCTTTAACAGCAAATTATATTAAGAGATGCACAGAAGACATTGTTAAAGGTTGTAGGAAATGGATACAGAACAAACTACACCAAGCAGGAGGTTGTTGTGCTTTAGGTTGAAAATACAGATGTCTACATTAGTGGCATAACAAGATCCTTTCTCAATAACTGTGTAAAAAGCTACAGTATTTTTTGTGAGTCACTAAGGGTAAATGGGGCTTTGTTGGTAGCTCAGCTGGTAAAGAATCTGCCTGCATTGCAGAAGACCCCAGTTTGATTCCTGGGTCAGGAAGATTCCCTAGAGAAGTCACAGGATATCCACTCCAGTATTCCTGGGCTTCCTCAGTGTCTCAATTGGTAAAGAATCTGCCTGTGATGTGGGAGACCTGGATTCAATCCCTGGATTGGGAAGACCCCGTGGAGGAGGGCATGGCAAACCACTCCAGTATTCTTGCCTGGAGAATCCCCCCATGGACAAAGAAGCCTGGTGGGCTGCAGTCCATGGGGTCACAAAAAGTTGGATACAGCTGAGCAACTAAGCCCAGCATAGCGCAAGGGGAAGAGACATTAAAGAAAATGCATATTCTCTACAGAAAATGACTTCTCGAAAACTTGGTGAATGTTACTGCACCAAAGGTGCAGATGGGTCACCTGGAGGGAAAAATGAATTCAGAAGTGAGGCTACAGCTTGCCCCATGTGTGAAATTCATTCACTTCATTTTTTCCTAAACAAGCTATTGAAGCGAAAAAGTAGAAGTCAGAATTTCATAGGGCAGTGTTCTGGATTTTGAAAGTGTGCGTGAGTCACCTGGGGTCTCGTTAAAATGCAGATTCTGATTCAGTAGGTCTGTCCTGTCCTGAGAGTCTTGATTTCTAAAAGCTCCCAGGTGATGCTGCTGCTGCTGATCAGTGAACCATTCTTCGAGTTGTGAGACTATAAAGAAATAGATATTGTTAGAGTTGGTTTTAATTTATTAAAATAGGTTCTTTTACAATATACGGAAAGCTTTAGATTATTTTGTAATGACATGTGGAGTGATCACACAAATCATTTGTACCACAGCAAGGTTTGCTGGTTGTCTTGTGGTCAAGTCCTTAAGAGTTGTGCTGATGACTGTGCTTTAGCAAAATTGCAAGTCTGTGACCTTTTAAATAATGGCAAATGCCCACACACCTACAGTCGATTATCCTTTGACAAAGGAAGCAAGAATTTACAGTAGAGAAAAGACAACCTCTTCAGTAAGTGGTGTTGGGAAAGCTGGACATGTAAATCAATGGAGTTAGAATATTCTCTAATACCACACACAAAAGTAAGCTCAAAGTGGCTTAAAGATACAAATATAAGACATGATACCATAAAGTTCCTGGAAGAGAACATAGGCAAAACATTCTCTGACATAAATCGTAGTAACTTTTTCTTAGGTCAGTCTCCCAAGGCAATAGAAAGAAAAGTAAAAATAAACAAAATGAGACCTCATCAAACTTAAAAGCTTTTGCACAATAAGGGAAACCATACACAAAACAAAAAGCAACCAATGGACTAAGAGAAACTATTTGCAAATTATGAGACCGACAAGGGCTTAATTTCCAAAATACACAAGCAGTTCATACTAGTCAATAACAAAGAAACAAACAATCCAATCAAAAAGTAAGCAGAAAACCTAAACAGACTTTTCTCCAAAGAATACATACAGATGGTCAACAGGTACATGGCAAGATACCCAATATTAGAGATTATTAGATTATTAGAGAAATGCACATCAGAAGTACAAGCAGGTATCACCTCACACCAGTCAGAAGTGTGTGCATGCTCAGTCGTTAAATCATGGGACTCTTTGTGACCCCATGGACTGTAGCCCGCCAGGCTCTTCTGTCCTTGGAATTTTCCAGGTAAGAAAACTAGGGTGGGTTGCCATTTCCTATTCCATGGGATCTTTCTGAGCCAGGGAGAGAACCTGTGTCTCTTTCATCTCCTGCATTGGCAGATGGATTCTTTACCAAATGCATCACCTGAAAAACTCATCAGTCAGAAGAGCCAGCATCAAAAAGTCTACAAATAATAAATGCTAGAGAGAGTCTGGAGAAAAAGGAACTCATCTACACTGTTGGTGGGAATGTAAATTAGTGCAGCCATTATGGAAAACAAAATGAAGGTGACTTGAAAAAAATGAAAATTAGAATTATCATATGATCCAGCAACCCCGCTTCTGGGTATCTATTCAGAGAAAATTCTAATTCATATAGGTACCTGCACCTCAGTGTTAATTGCAGTACTATTTACAATAGCCAAGACATGGAAGCAACCTAAATGTCCCTTGACAGATGATAACAGATAAAGAAGATGTGGTATGCATATATATATATATATATATATACACGCACACATACATATATATCTATATACACACATATAAACACACAATGGAATATTATTCAGCCATAAAAAAAGAATGAAATAATGCCCCTTGCAGCAAAATGGTTGGACCTAAAGAATATCATACTAAGTGAAGTAAATCAAAGATAAATATATATCACCTACATGTGGAATCTAAAAAGAATGATACAAATGAACTTATTTATAAAATAGGAATAGCCTCACAGACATAGAAAATAAAATTATAGTTACTAAATGGAAAAGGCAGAGTAGGAGGTTTAAATTAGGAGTTTGGTATTAGCAGATGTGAATTACTATATATAAAATGGATTAGCAACAAAATTCTACTCTATAGCACAGGGAAGTATATTCAATATCTTGTTTAAACTATAATGGAAAAGAATACAAAAAAAGAATATATGTACATATGTATAACTGAATCACTTTGCTGCACCCCAGAAACTAACAACATTGTAAATAAACTATACCTGAATTAAATAAATAAGTAAATAATGACAGATAGCGATTAATGAAATTCTACTTAACAGATATTAAATACATACATACACACCTCCATATGTACACACACCTACATCTGCCCCTTAAGGTGAAAGTCACAATTGACCAATAAGTAAGGAAATAACGCTCCTCAAAACAAACCTGTGCTATGGAGAGAGCATTGTTTTCATCATTATGTGATTTTATTGTTGAAAATGACACCATGGCTTTTATAGAAACATTTATCTCCTCACACTAAGAAATTGAATTTTCTAGCATTTAAAAATCATTCACATAGTCAGTTTGGAATACATTTTATAAAAATATAAAAACATAACTATAGTCCACCAATGCCTCTTCTGATTCATTTATAAGAAAATGAGGTTGATATCAGAGAATATAGAAAGGTATTAGTGAATTTCCACAAAAACCTCTGCATATTTGGTGAATATGATTAAACAACGATCACTATGGTTCAGTAAAGAGGCCAATGGTAAAAGGCTTCTATTTGGATCTATAAAGTAGCTTTTTAATCTTCTGATAGCAACTAAAACCAAGTAAGAAAACAAATCAAACTTAGGACTAGACCACTGAATGATCCATCACAAAGTCCTAAACCAAATTTTTAAAGTATAAAGAAGCATAATCAATTGCATTGTTCTCACTAGACTATTAGTAATGTGTAAAATATTATAGTGAGAATAAAATTACATCAATAATAAATAGAGCAATCACTTAAATGCATTATTTCTTTTTTACATTATCCTTTTAAAAGTTTGCATTTTGTGTGTATATTTTCATGTACATTAAACATTGGTATAGTAGTACATTTGAATAACTTTAATATACATTTTAAGAGTTGTTTATTTTTTAACTAATGAGATATGCAATCCAAAAATATCAGAGAACACTGATGTAAATTAACATATTTATAGACTATGAACTCAAAATGGTCATTTTCTTTCATTCATTCAATGAAACTTCGTTATACACAAATATTGTCTTAATGAGTTCTGATTGTATATATATTCAAAAAGACATTTAATCTCAGGGTGGTCAGACTTTGTTAGCAATATGCAAAATTGTACATGGGTCATTTCCATAGAAAGAAGAAAGGTATTATCTTTACATTGGACTAAACAGCTGTAACGTGGATGTCCTGAGTCTGGATCATCCCTGTAGAGTACTCAGCAGCACTTATGCATCCCTAGCTTACCTGGGGAAGAAATGTGAACTAAGGAGAGGATGTGGCCCTAGAGATCTTACTGTGACTCACAGTGGGGTCCCTACAGACTGACTCACGAGGTCCATCCTTTGGGTCTGGCACTTTTCAGAGGAGCTGTGCAGAAAAGCTCAAATGCCCAGTCAGAAGCTTTGTCTAAACGATGCTTCATTGTTCTGTTTAAGAGCTTGATCTCTTCTTAGAAAAAGAGTTTCTAAAGAACCCTTATCACAGAAACAGTTCATATAAACTGCCTCTTGCCGATCATTGCAATGGCTTCGCTAAGATACATCTTATTGCACATAACCACTAGTTTAAAGAACTCCCAATGAGAAAACTGAATAAAGGGAGATATTTGACTCTTGTTTAAGGACAATTACTTTCTTTGTATTGGAAAGACTCTGGGGCAGAATCGTATGTCCAAGATAAAGGAATAGGTGCCCTTTTCTCTCTCTTCCTAATTCTGATATAGGGAAGAGAAATAAAAGAGCTAGTGCTGAGAAAAGGGGAGTTGAAACACAGAGAACTAAGTCATCAGCAGGCCTTAAATGAGGGTAGAGCTGACAGCTGAGAGAAGTCAGAAAGCTTTGCAATGTAAATCTAGCCTGAAGGCCCAGCTCCACATGTCAGCCTTGAGGCACAAGGACTCTATGGTGGAATTCATGTCAAATTTTTCATCAGAATATGGCTATGGGAAAAGAATAGATTTAATGACAAGTTAATGTATACACAGAGAAAAAACTGTTTCTCTAAGCAGCTTTACTATTTATTGTTGTTTCAAGCAGTACTTTTCAAAAGTATTTTAAATAATTAATAATGTAAAAGTAGAAAATAAATGATTATAAATCTGTTAATTTGGACTTGGACAAACACCATTTGAATCTAAGGAAAAGCCCTTGCCCACTTGATTGCACAAAATGATTAAGGCACTTCCTGCTGCTTGTTGGCACTTCAATTGTCCCCAACTCTTTGAGATCTTATGGACCACCGTTTACCAGGCTCTTCTGTCCATGGGATTATGCCATGGGATTATCTCACATATGGATGTGAGAGTTGGACCATAAAGAATGTTGAGTGACGAGTTTGATGCTTTTGAACTGTGGTGTTGGAGAAGACTCTTGAGAGTCCCTTGGACTGCAAAGAGATCCAACCAGTCAATCCTAAAGGAAATCAACCCAGAATATTCATTGGAAGGACTGATGCTTAAATTGAAGCTCCAATACTTTGACCACCTGATGCGAAGAGCTGATGGGATTATCCAGGCAAGAATATTGGAGTGGGTTGTCATGCCCTCCTCCAGGGGATCTTCCCGACCAGGGGAATGAATCCCAATCTCTTAGTCTCCTGCATTGGCATGTTCTTTACCACTAGCACCACCTGGGAATACTTTCTTGTTAATTACAGGAAAAGAGACTACTTTTTAAAAAAAATTCTAACCTTGAGGATGGAGATTCATTTTTTTCCATTCACTTTTGTCCTGTCTTCTAAGGGGATACACACTTTCAAAGCTATAAAGGCAAATATTGAAAGGTTCATTGCTTCCACAAATCATCACAGCATCTGCTTGGTATCAGGCACCATTCTAGGCACTGAGGATACAGAGGTGAAATAGTGGAAAAAATGGTTATACCCTCATGGTGTTTTAATTCTGATAAGAAGATAAGTAATGAATGCATGAATAAAAAAATGACATTGCTAAGTACCATAAGGAAATAAAACAGTAATGTGGTCAGGAGAAGGAAATGGCAACCCACTCCTGTACTCTTGCCTGGAAAATCCCATGGACGGAGGAGCCTGGTAGGCTACAGTCCATGGGGTCACAAAGAGTCAGACACGACTGAGTGACTTGAATTCACTTCACTTCACTTCTAATGTGGTCAGAAGTGGCCATAAACAATAGGTAATTTGAATGTCATACAAAGTGCAATAGGAAGCTGTGAGAAATTGAAAAATAAGGGCATCAATTTTGCAGTTGGAATGCATTTCCCCATCNGAATTCACTTCACTTCACTTCTAATGTGGTCAGAAGTGGCCATAAACAATAGGTAATTTGAATGTCATACAAAGTGCAATAGGAAGCTGTGAGAAATTGAAAAATAAGGGCATCAATTTTGCAGTTGGAATGCATTTCCCCATCTTTGAAATCAGGACTGGCCTTGTGACTTGCTTTGATCCCAGAGTAAACAGACATGACCTGGTATTTACAAAGGCTCATCATCAAGAGGTCCAGTGACTTCCACCTTTATCTTGGAACACTTCTGCAACTATGTACAAAACCCAAATTGGACTGTTAAGTGGTAAATGACCACCGGAGAACAAAGTTTAGCCAATAATGCAGATGTATGAATAAGGGAAGACTTAAATTTATGAACCCTTGTGGAATCACCAGGCCATTCTAACAGAGGAACTTCCCAGTTTTTTCAAATCAACAAAAGATATAAGTGAACACTTAACCAAGAAACATATCCAACAACAACATGAAAATGAGTTCAACATTCTTAGTCATCAAGACAAGTGAAAATTTTGATAAGATACCCACAAGTTTGGCACAAGTGAAGAAGACTGACTGCTCAAAATGACAGTAAAGATTTGCAGCAACTGAACTCTCAAACATTGTTGGTGGGAATTCAAAGTGGTTCAATCACTTCAAAAACTGTTTCACAGTTTCCAATTATAAACTTATCCTATGACCCCAGAAGGCTGTATATCATCACTCTGCTTATTTAACTTATATGTAAAGTACATCACGAGAAACGCTGGGCTGGAGGAAGCACAAGCTGGAATCAAGATTGCCGGGAGAATTGTCAATAACCTCAGATATGCAGATGATACCACCCTTATGGCAGAAAGTGAAGAAGAACTAAAGAGCCTCTTGATGAAAGTGAAAGAGAAGAGTGAAAAAGTTGGCTTAAAGCTCAACATTCAGAAAACAAAGATCATGTCATCCAGCCCCATCACTTCATGGCAAATANTAACCAGTTTCCTAAGTGTTCTCCACCGTCTGGAACACACAGAGATTCACAGAGTTGGGTAGAGAAGAGAAGGGGGAGTGTGGAGACAGAGGTGACTTGGTGGAGAAAAAGGAGAGTCCAAAGGAGGAGAGAGCAGTATAGCCAGTAATCTCACTCTTGAGTAAAAATGGGTACTGAAGATTGGGTTTTTGAAGGTACAAAATTGATAACAAATACCAAAAAGCAAAGATTAAAAATCTAGAGTAGAGGTTGGATTTTCAAAAATACAATATTAAAGAAAAGAAGAAGAAGAAGAAAAGTCACAAGAATTATACACACACACACACACACACACACACACATATAAAATTTGCTTTAAAAATAGGGTCTTTTTTTAAGTAATAGTGAGTTATAAAATTGAAAATTAAGGGGAAATACAGGACTTAAATTTTTTTAAATGTTTAAAAAAAGAAGAAAAAACAAACAAAAAAGAATGATCATAAAAATAGTAAAGATATATCTAGATCTTTCTCTGGTGTTGCTGTGGGCAGTGTGGGGTCAGTTCATTTTCAGATAGTTCCTTGGTCTGGCTATTTCTCAAGATCTGTAGGCCCCTTCCTATGTAGTCAGTACTGACGACAGGGTTTTAATCTATTGCACTTGTCACTTCCAAGGTGGTTCCCTCTGTTTGAGCTTCTTCTGTTTGCTGGTCTCTTCTGTGCCTGATTTCCACCCTGACACAAGGGGGATGGTGGTAGACACTTTTTTTTAGGCTCACTTGTTCAGTCGTGCTGTGGGGAGGGAGGGATGCTGCAAACAAATAACACTGGCATGTGCTCCAGTGTCTAAGCCACACTGGGACTGCCCCCGCTCACAGCGCACACAGCTCAGGCTCTAGGTTGCTCCACAGGGAATAGTCTGAGGCCAGCCCTGGGCTGCATGCACCTCCCAGGTCTAAGTCACTCAGGTTCAGGCACTCAGGTAGTCCTCAGAGGCGCAGACTCGGTTGGGTCTGCGTTTTGTGCCCTTCCCAGGTCCAAGTAGCTCAGGTGTTTGATGAGTGTGGTTGCTGCGACTTATCACCTCTCCCGTCCCTGCTGCTGTTTTCTGGGTGTACAACTGGCGCACCTTCTCAGATGGATGATGATTGTCCAGAACCCCAAGAAGTCTTAGTTAGCAAAGAAGCTTGCTTGAAGTTTGGTAGTTAATGTATCTCTGGGGCTGCTATTGCCCCTTTCTGGCCCTTCCGGCTCTGGCTGCCTGTCACAGGAGGGGGATGGTCTGCAGCTGGCTAATTCTGTTCCATCCTTTGTTCTGTGCAAGGTCCTGGTGGTGTCTTATGTTAGAGTTTCTCATGTGGTACCTATCCCATAGTCTGGTTTGCTAGCCCAAGTTAGTTCACTCTGGTTACACTCAGGGCATTCAGGCCCGATCCTTAAAAAGCAATGCAGNATGGTGGAGAGTTCAGAAAAAATATGGTCCACTGGAGAGGGGAATGGCAAACCATTTCAGTATCCATGATTTGAGACCCCCATGAACTGTATGAAAGGCAAGATATGACACTGAAAGATGAGCACACCAGGTCCTGTCTCTTATACACATCCCTCCCTGCCCACCCCCTACTTGCTAGTGGCGGGTGCAGGTGTCTGCGCTGTTTCTCTGCTGGGGGAGTTACCGTTGGGCTCGTAATCTGTGGGTTTTAATTATTTATTTAATTTTCCTCCCTGTTATATTGCTCTCTGTGCCTCCAAGGCTCACCAGACTCAGCAGTGAGAGTGTTTCCTAGTGTTTGGAAACTTCTCTCTTTTTAAGATTCCTTTCCCGGGACAGAGCTCCCTCCCTACCTCTTTTGTCTCTTTTATAGTTTTCCCTACCTGTTTTCGAAGACAATGAGCTGCTTTTCTGGGTGCCTAATGTCCTCTGCTGGCATTCAGAAGTTGTTTTGTGGAATTTACTCAGCGTTGAAATGTTCTTTTGATGAATTTGTTGGGGAGAAAGTGGTCTCCCTGTCCTATTCCTCTGCCATCTTAGGACCGCCCCCCTAAAACTGATTTTCTTGATGGCCCTTTTTTGTAGGGCAGACACTAGAAAAGAGAGGGTGGTTTCTTTCCTTCACATTTAGGGACTGAATTATTAACCCTTCCTAAACTTGAAAGTAGCATCAGACTCAGGCTCAAGTACAGAAGCAGTTAGGGAAGAGAGGAAATTAGTACTTCCACCATTTTTTTTGCCTTCAACCTGTCTTTCCCAGCTAGGGATTGTGTAAAAATGAACTTTCCACTAAATCTATTCCACATTTGGTTTTCTCTTTCAGTAACATGAACACAAAGAGCTGAGGACAACCCAGACAGATAGTATTTTCAGATGAAAGGTCAACAGTTATTAAGCACATCACCAGTCCACCTATTTTTATAGAAAATTTGAACACATGAAATTTGTACTAAGGCTTTAAAAATTATCAGAAGTTTCAAATCATTTTTATATAATTCTAATGTAGCTTATTTGTAGATTATTGCTCAAAATTACTTTTTACAAGTCTGGACCTTTGTTTCTGGGTGAGATGCAATGAGTTTTTGCTTCTCTGTGGAGTTAAACAATAATAATAAACAACCTAAAATGTGCAGTGGCAAATCAAATGAACAAATTTCATTCAGGAAGCTGAGTAGAAACTTTTTAATATAGGCAGAAGCAGCAGAATCTTTAGAACCTTTGGACTGAGGAAACAGCTGTCCTTCATCATGAATCCTCAGACAGAAGAAAAATGTATGAGAGTATATGTGTTCATGTACATGTGTGTGTATGTGTGCATATTTGTATATGCATGTGCAATCATGGGCAGACATATGGCTACAGACATGTACTGGAGTTAGACTTGGTCAGACAGCCCTCCATGAATGTGGAAGAGGGAGAGAAGCCAAGTAACACAGAAATGCTTATCACTCATGAGGCCATAAGATGTCTGAGTTAGTAAATTAGATAGGATTTCTTGGGGTAATAATCATACCTCTTACTTTTTATTGGGAATTTACTAGATTACTCCACACCATATATAACTGACTTAAACTCCTCTTTAACCCTATTTAATTGGCATTAGAGTTCCTGTTTTACAGATGAGGGAAATGAATCTCAGAAAGGTTGAAGGTAGGAATCAAATATAAATTTCAGTGGTGTTAAAGTCTCACTCTTTCTACAAAATCCCATTTCTGAGACAATCTCTATACTCTTCTTTAAAATTGAAGTACAGTTGACTTACAATATTATATTAATTTTGGGTGTACAGCATAGTGAATCAAAAATTTTACAAATTATACTCCATTTAAAATTATTATAAAATATTGGCTATATTCCCCATGATGTCTAATATATCCTTGTAGCTTATTTTTATACATCAGAGTTTATACCTCTTAATCCCCTACTCCAATCTTAGAGAATCCCTCTTCTTTCTCCCACTGGTAACCACTAGTTTGTTTTCTTTGAGTTTATTTTTGTTTGTTATGGTCATTCATTAAAAAAAAAAATTATTCCATATATATGCAATAACATACAGTGTTTTCTCTTTTTTTATGAATTATTTTTCTAAGTATAATACCCTTTAGGTCCATACGTAGTGTCACAAATGGAAATATTTTTTATGGCAGAATAGTATTCCAAAGGAGTGAGGAAACAGACTCTTGGAGGGCACAAACAAAACCTTGTGTGTACTAGAACCCAGGAGAAAGGAACAGTGACCCCACGAGAGAATGAGCAAGTCAGACTTGTGTGTGAGTATCCAGAGGTCTCCTGCGAAGTTGTAGATTGACAATGGCCTGCTGTGGAGTCAGGGGCACTGAATACAACAGTCCTGGGAGCTGCGAGGTGTTCTGACATAAGTCCTTTTGAAGCAGGTCACTATTACCTCTACCATATCTTGGCCTCAGGCCAAACAATAGGGAGGGAACCCCACCCATCAACAGAAAATTGGGTAAAATGTTTACTGAGTATGGCCTCGCCCATCAGCACAAGACCCAGATTCCCCCACAGCCTGTGGGACCTCCCATCAGGAGGCTTCCACAAGGCTCTTATCCTTATCCATCAGAGGGCAGACAGAATGAAAACCACAATCACAGAAAACTAGCCAAACTAATCACATGGACCACAACCTTGCCTAACTCAGTGAAACTATGAGCCATGTTGCGTAGGGCCACCCAAGATGAATGAGTCATGGTGGAGAGTTCAGAAAAAATATGGTCCACTGGAGAGGGGAATGGCAAACCATTTCAGTATCCATGATTTGAGACCCCCATGAACTGTATGAAAGGCAAGATATGACACTGAAAGATGAGCACACCAGGTCAGTAGGTGCCCAATATGCTACTGGAGAAAAGTGGAAAAATAGCTTAAGAAGGAATGAAGAAGCTGAGCCAAAGCAAAAACAATGCCCAGTGGTGGATGTAACTGGTGATGGAAGTAAAGTCGAATGCTGTAAAGAACAATATTACATAGAAGCCTGGAATATTTGGTCCATGAATCAAGGCAAATTGGAAGTGATCAAACAGGAGATGACAAGAGTGAACATCTACATTTTAGGAATCAGTGAAATAAAATGAACCAGAATGGGTGAATTTGATTCAGATGACCATTTAACTACTATGGGATTCCCTGGTGGCTCAGACAGTAAGGCGTCTGACCACAATGTGGGAAACCAAGTTTTGATCTCTGGGTTGGGAAGACCCCCTNTGACTCATTGGAAAAGACTCATGCTGGGACGGATTGGGGGCAGGAGGAGAAGGGGATGACCAAGGATGAGCTAGCTGGATGGCATCACGGACTCGATGGATGCGAGTCTGAGTGAACTCTGGGAGTTAGTGATGGACTGGGAGGCCTGGTGTGTTGCGATTCATGGGGTTGCAAAGAGTCGGACACGACTGAGCGACTGAACTGAACTGATCTTGCCACCCCACCATCCAGGGTGAACTGACAATTAAAATGAGAGGCCCAGGCAGATTTCCCTGGTGGTCCAGCAGCTAAGACTGTGCGCTTCCTAAGCAGGGGATCCAGGTTCACTCCGTGGTCAGAGAACTAGACGCCACATGCCACAACTAAGATCTGATGCAGCCAAACACATAGTAACAAGAAAAACAACAACAACAACAACCAAAAAAAACGGGGGGCGGGAAGGCCCAGAGTGAGAAGGAGACAGAATTCTCCACACCCCAGAGCTCTGTATCCTCTCCCTCCCCTTCTTTCCTCCTACTTAGTTACCTCTGCTGACTGCAGGCATAGCCAAGGCAGCCTGCCTGCATTTCTGTTAATGACTCAAATTCCATTATTCCCAGGAGTGTCTTCTCCAAAACTGACCCAGAAAATAAACTAGCCATCCTGGGATGGGTGTTGCTTCTCCCCAGGGAAGCTTCTGTCCCTGAGCCCTGCTTCCCAGAGCCACCAGGGGCTTCTTTGTACCAGAAAGGGATCTGTGATACCAAGGGCCTCAAGTATTCAGGTTTTGAGCAGTTGGATTCATAGACATCTTCTGTGAACAAATCCAAATCCAGACTGCCTGGGGCTGCACTGCCTCTTTGTTCTCCAATAACAAGGTCATGGCTCACCTTTGATCAGTGAAAAGGCAGAAACAGCAATGGAGCTAGGCACCCTGGCGCCAGCACATCTCAGGTGGATTAATGGTTGATGGAGCCTTTTTTCCCCCTCTCTTCTCTGGTTTATGTGAGACTGTTTCCTTTTCTACACAAAGCTATTGCTTACCCCCATGTCAAGACACTGAGCAGGGACTTCCCTGGTGGCCCAGTGGCTAAGACTCTGTGCTCCCAATGCAGAGGGACTGGGTTCAATCCCTGGTCAGGGAACTAGATCCCACATGCAGTAACTAAGACCTGGTGTACCCCCTCCCCCGCCCTCCACCGCAAAAAAAAAGGTGCTGAGCCATTTGGCCCAAATCTGGTACATAAGAGGTAGTGAACCAGATGGAACCCAATTAGCAGGATAGTACACTTAAGAAATTAAGAAGTCATAAAATGTGGATGGTATTACACAGGCTTTGATCATAGATTTCCAGGCTAGCTGTGCTCTTAACTGTCCTATATTAGGCAAATTTATTTCCCAGCATCCATTTCTACAAGTATAACATGGACAAAATTAACATCAGATTCAACAGAATGTGGTGAAGATTATATGAGAGAATGCTCCCAGGGGGCATGGCACGGTAACGTCCTCACAATTGAGAAGTTGACGCTGGGGAAGCATGCTTGGTTTGGGTATGGTTCCTCCCTCTCCTGGGAAGTCATGCAGTTTCTCTGCACTGATCAGTTTCTATCATGTTATTTGTTAGAACCATGTAACTTATCTCCTGGTGATCTAATTGACCCCTCTGTGAAATGACACACTTTGAAGACTGGTCAGGAATCATATGCAATCACTCATCTTGGGGTGTGATCTCTCACCTGTTAACCTTGCCTAATTGGACCCCAACCCCAGCTGCTCTGGAAGACAGTGACAAGGGCCCATTAGCAGCGACAGTAGCATTCCAAGGTCCAATCATCACAGTTCACAAGAGCGGGGAGCAAAACTTCCCAGGGTTTGGAAGAAAAAGGCCCTACTTTAAAAGCAGAGATGTATTTTAATCCAATTTCTACCATTTGGGAGCTGTGTGACCTTGGAAAAGTTGCTCACCTTCTTTGAGGCGCAGTTTCTTACATTTTAATCAGGGTGAAATAACGTGGTGAGGACTGGAGATAATGCTCTCAGCCTATGCTGCTGCTGCTGCTAAGTCGCTTCAGTCGTGTCCGACTCTGTGCGACCCCATAGACGGCAGCCCACCAGGCTCCGCCGTCCCTGGGATTCTCCAGGCAAGAACACTGGAGTGGGTTGCCATTTCCTCCTCCAATGCATGAAAGTGAAAAGTGAAAGTGAAGTTGCTCAGTCATGGCTGACTCTTCGCGACACCATGGACTGCAGCCCATGAGGCTTCTCCCTCCATGGGATTCTCCAGGCAAGAGTACTGGAGTGGGGTGCCATCGCCTTCTCTGCCCATAGAAGCTCCTTAATAACAGGAGCTATTATTAGTTCACTGAGGTCAGCCTCTGTCCAGCCTTTGGTGATTCTAATGGTCAGTAATACACGTTGCACAACTGTAAGTTTACGTCTCTACCCATTCAGCCAGTAGGTTCAAGTAACACCAAGCAGTGTTCTTAGTCCTGGCTGCATATTAGAATCACCTGGGGAATTCCCAACACCTGCCACCCCTTCAGCGGCTGCAGCATAGCCCAGACCAATCACGTCAAACCACTGGGGCCCCAGTATTGTAATGCTCTTTAGGTGATACCAGTGTGCAAGCCAAGGTTGAGACCCATTGGGCTGCTGCTCCAATACTAAAGTGCAGATCTAGCACCTAGCCACTGGAGAAGGGGTGGGCTACCCACTCCAGTGTTCTTGGGCTTTCCTGGTGGCTCAGCTGGCAAAGAATCTGGCTGCAATGCTGGAGACCTGCGTTTGATCCCTGGATTGGGAAGATCCCCTGGAAAAGGGAAAGGCTACCCACTCCAGTATTCTGGCCTGGAGAATTCCATGAACTATATAGTCCATGAGATCGCACAGAGTTGGACATGACTGAACCGCTTTCACTCTCACTGCTACTGCTTNTGGGAAGATCCCCTGGAAAAGGGAAAGGCTACCCACTCCAGTATTCTGGCCTGGAGAATTCCATGAACTATATAGTCCATGAGATCGCACAGAGTTGGACATGACTGAACCGCTTTCACTCTCACTGCTACTGCTTAGTTGCTTCAGTCATGTCTGACTCTGTGCAACCCAAGGGACTCTAGTCCACCAGGCTTCTCTGTCCATGGGATTCTCCAGGCAAGAATACTTCCATGCCCTCCTCCAAGGTATCTTCCCAACCCAGGGATCAAACCCCGGGTCTCCTGCATTGCAGGCAGATTCTTTAACACTGAGCCACCAGGGAAGCACCTAGAGACCTTCCTAAAATGCAGAATCTGATGGAGAAGCCCTGGATTGAGGCCCAGATTCTGAATGTCTAGTAAGTTCCCAGGTGATGCTGATGCTACTGAGTAACAAGGGCTAGAGGAAGATTTGTTCTCATTATCATGATATGATAGCTGAGATCCTTGTGTTATGAAAAGAGACAAGATGGAGTCTTGGGCTCCAAAAGCAGGGACTTTAATGAAATGTACCACAGCCCTCTATTTATTGGTGTCCTTAGGAGTATTACCATACTGTACTAAGCTGATGATCATACCATCAATACCAAGTTGGTGGTCATAATTGTAACCCAAAACCTCTGAGAAAAACCTCTACATTGTGTGCAGGAGCATTTGGTTAAGAGGGCCATTTGTTTAAGAAGTATATCATATATTTTGGAGACTCTGAGAAGAAAAATATGTCTCCAATTGTAAGAGGTGAACTTTTAGATAAATCTTCCAATGAGAAGTAGTCAATGTCTTGTTGATGCTAATTATCGAGCTTACCCTTAGGTTGTCACTCAAAAGGTATGTGACTCTTCAACCACAGTTGTGAAATGAGATAGATAATATCATTTTTCTCAATTATTCACTCTCCTCTCCCTATACAAGGATGCAGTTTCTCACTCCATCAACACAAGATTGGCCATATAATGTTTTGGCCAATAAAGTGTGAGCACAATAGAGTGTGTCGTGCAACGTGCCACACACCACTTCCAAGTGGAAGTTTCAGGAGCCATCTCGTAGTTCTGTTCCCTCTGTCACAAGACTGTATTAGCAGATGCTCCTGCATCCTGCTCACAGGAGTGAAAATTAAGGATTTTGAGACTATGACATTGAGATATTTGACACATTTGTTACCGCAGCATAATCTGGCAACTGACTAATACACGAGCAATGGAGAGAAGGCTGCAGAACAGAGAAGATGTCATTCTTCCTGTATAGTATGAAATAGAATGTGAGTGTGCCCAGGAGTAAATGTGGCTCAATGTATATAGATCCTGAAGGGAGAGATAAATGGCAGGATGAGGAGAGGACAGATAACTCTTGGTAGAGTTGGGGAGGTCTATTAGAGAAAACACTTTCTTTGAAATGAAGGGAGGATATAGCATAACAGGGCAGCCTAAGGGTAGGTCTAGGAGCAATTATTAATTAATTAATTAACGTTAAAGCAAGAGGGTTTGGGTTAAATGTTATATTCAAAGCCCAACTTTTAGAGTTAGGCTGAGGAAGGAAACTGAGGGGGACAAGAAGTGGCTGAGGGCTTTGATGGAAAGAGTGCAAGTATTTTTCTCCTTAAGAGACTTCAAGTTTTCCAGATGCTTCTTTTCTGGTCTTCAGGAGAAGGTATCTGGGACCACTTTCAACTCCTCTTCTTCACTCTCTGGCAAGGAACACATGGGCTGATTGGCCAGATTCCAGGGCATTGATTTAGCTTTTTCTTGCTCTTTCTGGTTTTATTTTTGCTGTTGCTGGTGGGTATGGCTTGGGGATAACAAGGTCATTTAATTCTCTAGCCTGGGACAAAGGAGGTACCCTGGGACCTAATCTAGCTCCCTTAAGTTCACCTGGGGTCCTACAGTCATAGCCTCCACTGTCATGAAGTTTCTGCTTGGCCAGCCATTGTCCTGTGCATATAATCTCCGTTGCAGACCTCACTTGCAGAAAGAAGTGATTAATATGGGCAAGCTTCAAGTATTCCTGTGTCCTCTGGCCAGAACTCTATCTTTGGCACTACTTTAATACCCAACCTCCCTGTGACCTTTAAGACTACCTATTGTACTCATACCTGCAGTCCTTGTGATTATCTCCTGATACCAGAGTGATATTTTCTGCCAGAGTCAAGTTTTAGATAATTGTGTGTGTGTGTGTGTGTGTGTATCCTTTAAGAGCACCATGACATGCTGTAATTATGCCAACAGAGAAATTGTTTCCTAAAGCTTCCTTACTGTTTATCAGAAACCACTGGGCAATCTAAGATCTGAAAATAGGTGAATTCAGTTCAGCTACTCTGGACATAAAAAGAGGGGGGAAAGTGAAGGAAAAAGTAAATTTCCACAGAAGTAGAAATGGTGACAGGAAAAGGACAAGTATAAAGAAAAGAGAAAGTCTTAAAATGAGAAAATCAGCTAGGGACCTGATGGCTTGAGCCTCTATCTGACTTCTTTCACTACGTCTCTCCTTTATTTGACAAAGCAGCCAATTTCAGCTGGTAAGATGGTTGGAGAGGGGAGACTGTGTCTTTGTGTCTCAAGTCAACAGAGAAAAGAGTCTCACAAAATCATTTTCATTCCCTTCTCTGCATGTGAAATCTATTCTAAAGTTTGAAGCCAGGACTCTACTCTAGAGAAAAGGAAAGTATTTGCAAAGAAGACAGAAGAATGCCTTCACACCTGTACACAAACGAGAATGCCAATTAAAGCCCTCAGGAGGAAAGGATTTTCTAAAAAAAAAAAAAAAAAAAAAAATCTGGCCATCTACCAGTTTCCTTCAGACAAAGAGCAAAACCAGAGTCACAGTCGTAAGAGATCTAAGAGCTGGCCAGAATCTAACTCCCCCGGCTTGTTCTCCTCCACGTTCCCCCAAGCCTCATCCTGGGGGCAGCAGATAGAATGGCCTAAGGGATGCAGAATGCTCCTGCAGCCACAGAGACACTTCATCATTTAGGACGGTGAGAACAGCGGACACAGTCTAATATTCTGTCTCCATGCACAGAGCCACCTACTTTCCCCTCTGCAGTCAGCATTCCTTTTCTACTTTTCTGTTCTCCTTCCCCACCTTTTTATCCTCAAAAATAAAATCCTCTTACTTCCTCCTAATCACCGACTCTGTGATTAAAGGGAAGGTGTGCTAAGTCGCTTCAGTCATTTCTGACTCTTTGTGACACTATGGACTGTAGCCCGCCAGATTCCTCTGTCCACGAAATTCTCCAGACAAGAATACTGGAGTGGGTTGCCATGCCCTCCTCCAGGAATCTTCCCGAGCCGCGTCTCTTTCGTCTCCTGCATTGCAGACAGATTCTTTACCTCTAGCACCACCTGGGAAGCCCGAAAGGGAAGGGCTCTCCCCCAAGTAACTACTGTCTCCAAAGTGAGATCAGCAGATCAGGCACCATGTGGGTCATGCCTTAGAAGGAGGAGTGGGGTGGGACTCAGGCCCATAGGCAGGGAAGGGTAAGGGTAGGGTTGAACTTGGTGAGCAGGCCACACAAGGAGCAACAACCTGCTGGGTGAAAAGCGGGGCACCAGCGTGGGAAGTTTAAGAAGCATGTGAGTCACTCTCTAAAGGCAGAAAGCTGGGCCAAATCTCATACCAGTGGGGAGACCACTGTCTTGGCAAAGGACTACATAATGAGGAGTCAGACGCCAGTTTTTGATGTCTGGCTGCTGACAGTTTCTGAGCCTCACCCCTCTTTCCCTCACGCCCACAGCAGCTGATAAGAAAGCCTGGATGCTCCCTCCTTTGGGGAGGGTGGAGATTCAAGCACAGCCAGCGATGCCAGTGCAGGAACTCTCACCCTGGCTCCATCCCCACATCCCCTCCCCAGACCACAGTAGAAACCCTGAGCCCTCTCATTTGCTTGTTCTCAGCCATTTCAGACTTGCCTTGGTTGCCTGCACTGCTCCCCGAGAAACCTCAGTTGTGTGATCCAAACCTTCTCATCTCTCTTGGTGTGTAAGGCCATTGTCAGCCTCTACATCTGAAACAAATTTTGGGTGGTCATCCACCTGCTTCTGCAGGTAATCAGAGAAAAGATCTATGAAGTAAGGGTATTGTCATCAACGAAGATATCTGGTACTGATAAGTTTTGGCAAAATTATTATTGAAAAAAACCCCAAACAAACCCAACTTCAGAAAAGCTGGGCCAAGTTGACAAGGAGATGGGAAAGGCAATGTTTGATACAACTTACAGAGGATAAGGGGTTCCCTGGTGGCTCAGACAGTAAAGAGTCCACCCTCAGTGCAGGAGACCTGGGTTCAATCCCTGGGTTGGAAAGATCCCCTGAAGGAGGGCATGACAACCCACTTCAGTATTCTTGCTTAGAGAATCCGCATGGACAGAGGAGCCTGGCAGGCTATAGTTCACAGGCTCACAAAGAGTTGGATGTGACTGAGTGACTAAGCATAGACAGAGGATAAAGATGGAGTGGTTTGAGTATTTTTAATCTCATCACATTAGTCAGGATCTCTCAGCTGGGCCACTTCCACACATATGAGCTATCCACAAAATCACATCCTACAAGCACATAAAACATCAGTTGGCTGCATTGCTACGGTTCTGCTGCTGCTAAGTCGCTTCAGTCGTGTCCGACTCTGTGCGACCCCATAGACGGCAGCCCACCAGGCNAAGCGTCTTTTAATTTCATGGCTGCAGTCACCATCTGCAGTGATTTTGGAGCCCAGAAACATAAAGTCTGACCTACTATTTAACACAGGGAACTCTACTCAATACTCTGTAGTGACCTGTATGGGTAAAGAATCTTAAAAAGTAGTGAATATATGTGTATGTGTAACAGATTCACCTTGTTGTACACCTGATACAGCACTGTAAATCGAAGCGAAAGTTGCTTAGTTGTGTCTGACTCTTTGCAACCCAATGGACTATACAGTCATTGGAATTCTCCAGGCCAGAATACTGGGGTGGGTAGCCTCTCTCTTCTCCAGGCAATCTTCCCAACCCAGGAATTGAACCCAGGTCTCCCACATTGCAGTCAGATTCTTTACCAGCTAAACCACCAAGCTATACACCTATATACATATCTACATTTTTTAAAAGCATTAAAAAAAGACTGTGGGGGATACTTTCGCCTCTGTCTTTGTCTGGCTATTCTGGTAAACCCTGGGATCTTGGGCCAGGAGGAGATTCTAGGTAGAGGAGAGAAGAACTGGCAACAGCTAAGTCCTTTAAGAGTGAACAGTCTTTTGAAAATTGCTAAGTAAATTAGTGCCTGTTAATCCCTTTATCCCTGCAGTGAAACTGATGCGAGGCTGTCTCACAGGTAGAAGAACAGAGGCTCAGAGAAATACAATGGGTTGTCCAAGGCCATGTAGGGGGTGGATGGCGTCATGCTGGGGCCAGTCCCCAGGTCCCCAGGCTTTTAGGCGCCTGACAACAGGGCCTCTCACAGGCGGCTTCGGGCCAGAGTCAGGACCAGAAGCCCTTCACCTTGGCGTTGCTCTTCTCCCTGCAATGCGAAAGCAGCGAGGGCAGCACCTGATGCTCTTCCTAGCAGGATCCTGAGATGAGGAAAGAGCGAGCCAGCGCCAGCTCACTCGTTTCAGAGAGCATATTGTGCTGTCTGTCACCTCAAAGGAAGACAGTAGAGCTGCTGGGCCAGCCCGCAGGGCTCAGGAGGGAGCCTGCCCAAGAGCAGGAAGCCTGCGGGAGCAGTGTGGGGGGCCCGGGCAAGGTGAGCTAGGGGTGGTCCAGCCGGGCTGACCTGGCCACGGGGTCACTAAGCCCGAGGATGAAAGATGGAAGGGATGGCTGATCCAGGAATTGGCAAAGGCCCAGAGAGAGGAGTGGCTGGGCCAAGGCCACAGAATATGTTAGTCACTAAAGTGGGATTAGAAGCCTGTCTCTAGGTTCCCAGCTCAAATGCATTCCCGCTGCAGCCCCGCGCCACTCAAACAGCTGCAGTTGNGATGGCTGATCCAGGAATTGGCAAAGGCCCAGAGAGAGGAGTGGCTGGGCCAAGGCCACAGAATATGTTAGTCACTAAAGTGGGATTAGAAGCCTGTCTCTAGGTTCCCAGCTCAAATGCATTCCCGCTGCAGCCCCGCGCCACTCAAACAGCTGCAGTTGTCCTCTCATGCCCACCCTCCCCTCCCTTTGCTGGGGCATCAGCCCACTGCGGGCACTGTGCCAGCCTCCATCGGCCTCTTCCGCATCATCCCCGCCAGCCTGCCCTCCTCCTGCAGGAGGTTCTGCTGACAGTTGCCCAGGAGGGAACCGATGCTCACCTCTCCCTGCTCTCCTGCTTTCTAGCCAGTTGTTATCAAACCCTGGCAGCTTGTATGCAGAGGCGGCCTGCACAGTTACAGGTTCACAACCCCATCCTCTGTCCCCCAGGTAATGTCAGTCCACCTCGCCTGGCTGGCTTCCTCACTCCATCCTCACCCTCCTTTCAGCTGGCAGACACCAGCCTTGCGTCTACACACACACTCATTCGTTTAATGTGATACCGTGAGGATCTGCGTGTTGGGCGCTTTGTGAGGCACATAGATGAGGCTGTGAATAACATGGACAAACCTTGCCCTCCTGAAGCTTACATCCCAAAGGGAAGGGGACAGACAATGAACAAATAAACAAGCAAAGGAATATAGTAGGACATAATGATAAAAATGGGCTTCCCAGGTGGTGCTAGTGGTGAAGAACCCACCTGCCAATGAGGGAGACTTAAGAGATGTGGGCTCCATCCCTGGGTCGAGAAGACCCCCGGAGGAGGGCATGGCATCCCACTCCATCATTCTTGCCTGGAGAATTCCATGGACAGAGGAGCTTGGCAGGCTACAGTCCATGGGGCCGCAAATAGTTTGACAAGACTGAGCTACTAAATGACAATGAAAATAATGCATATTCATGAAGAATTTGCTCGTTTCATATGATCTTTCATTGGATTTTTTCCTTATAACAATCTTGTAAAATAAGCGGGAATACACACACAAACACACACTCACACACATTTCTAAATATACCAGGATACTTTCAGAAAGCGGGCAGAGACACCAGGGAGGCCAGTTGCCATGTCAGCTGCTTTTATCTTGTCACGTTCCTTATTGCAAAATTATAAAAGTTCATCTGTATCTTAAATAACAGTGCAGAGCTAAGTGTTCTCAGGCAATCTACTGTCCTGAAGAGCTGGTGCTCGTCTCTGTGTCTAGAAGAGCTGTTCCACTTTTACCTGGAGAAGGAGGCGGGCAGGTTGTACCTGTCCCTTTTAGAGGCTCAGCCTATGGATTTCATGGCACCTCTGCTCACACCCCATTGGCCGGAAAAGAACCACACAGCCTTTCCTTCTGGCTGCTTGTTGGGGAATAAGGGTATTTGTAGCTGAGTGGCCATGTTCCTAGCTACAACTTGGATCTTCCTGCTTCTAAAATAAAATGGGGATGAATGTGGGGGAGTGGTTAGTCTCTGCTACACTTATTCTCCCTGTACCCCCATTTAACTTAGAACTTGACCTCAGCATGATGCTAAACCTCCCAAATTGCCAATCTGACTGCCAGCATCCCAAAGGGTGAAGAGTGTAAAAAGTATTAGTTGCTCAGTCGTGTCTGATCCCATGGATTATAGCCTACCAGGCTCCTCTGTCCACGGACTTCTCCAGGTAAGAATACTGGAGTGGGTAATCTTTCCCTTCTCCACGGGATCTTCCCAAATCAGGGATTGAACCAAAGTTCCCACACTGCAGGCAGATTCTTTACTGTCTGCACCACCAGGGAAGCCCTAGAATGAAGCCTGGACACCCTAAGTGCTAACGGCACATGTGACACCCCAAGAAAGCTCTGGAACTCCAACGACTTCAGGCACCTAAATAATAGTGACAGTGACTCCACAGGAAAAAGCTCTGCCAGATCAGGGACCCTCACTGTAACTTAACGGTTATGATGCATCAGGGAAAAAAAAAGAAACACTCAACTTCCAAGGTGCCAAAGTTGAACTTAGGAAAACTTTCCAAACACCCTCTGAAACTTCTGCTCATTCACCAAGAAAACGGTAGTACTTTTCCACAGTAGCCATTGAGCCTCCTAGCCTAGACAAAAATAGGTGCCCCCCTCATTCTATTTCATACACTTGTATACCCAAATATTCTTTTTATTTACTTTTAATTTTATTTTGGGGGGTATGTGGCATGTGGGCTCTTAGTTCCTCCACCAGGGATCAAACCCATGCCCCTTGCATTGGAAGCTTACAGTCTTAACCACTGAGCCACCAGGGAAGTCCCCAACACTATTGTTTTTGAAAAAACAAATATTCAGAAAGAATTCTCACCACCCTCCTCATTCCCTTCATTCATATATTTAACTTGCAAGTTGTTTAAAGATTAGTGTATGCACCACGGAAACCAGAATTGAAAGAGACACGTGTACCCTAATGTTCATCGCAGCACTGTTTATAATAGCCAGGGCATGGAAGCAACCTAGATGTTCATCAGCAGGTGAATGGATAAGAAAGCTGTGGTACATTTACACATTGGAGTATTATTCAGCCATGAAAAAGAATACATTTGAATCAGTTCTAATGAGGTGGATGAAACTGGAGCCTATTATACAGACTGAAGTAAGCCAGAAAGAAAAACACCAATATAGTATACTAATGCATATATGGAGAAGGCAATGGCAACCCACTCCAGTGTTCTTGCCNTTTTGATAATAAAGCCATTCTGAGGGGGGAAAAAAAGATGAGGGTTTTTGGAAAACAAAAGGTATTATTAGGTAACAGGCTTATAGAATCAATAAGAGCATCCACAAAATACTGGCATCAGGAGAAAGGCTGAGTACTACAGAAGCGACAGTCTCTACCGTCTGTAACAGGAAAGACTGAACATTAAGACGGCAGAGTAGAAGGCCGTGCGTGCATCTCCTCCTACCAGAGCACCAGCGAAGTACTAGCTGCTGAACAAGCATCGACAGGAAGACGCTGGAAACCACCGCAAAGAGATAAGGCCACATCCGAGGGCCAAGGAGAAGGCACACCGCAACGGTAGGAGGGGAACAATTACGATGAAAATCAAATCCTCTGCCCGCCCGGGGTGGACGGCTCACAAACTAGAAAACAGCAACACCAAAGAAGTTCTCGCATTGCTGTGAAGGTTCTAGACCCCCTCGCCAGGTCCCTCAGCCTGGGGATCCGGCCAAGGGACTGGGGAGGCAATCGGGCTCGGAACGCCAGCGGGATTTGATTTACAGAGCTTGCAGATTCTTGGAGGACACAGACAAAATCTTGTGCGCACCAGAGCCCAGGAGGAAGGAGGAGTGACCCCACAGGAGACTGAGCCAGACCTGCCTGCGAGTGTTCGAGGGTCTCCTGCAGAGGCGTGGGTTGGCAGTAGATTACCAATGGCAGCAGCAGTCTTGGGAGATGCATCTCGGCATTAAGTCCACTCAGAGGCCGCCAGCGGCCCTACTATAGAAGCTTACAGTCCAATCCTTTGGCCGCCTGATGCGAAGAGCCGACTCATTGGAAAAGACCCTGATGCTGGCAAAGGTTGAAGGCGGGAGGAGAAGGGGACGGCAGAGGATGAGATGGGTGGAGAGCATCACTGACTCCGTGGACATGGGTTTGAGCAAACTCCAGGAGTTGGTGATGGACAGGGAGGCCTGGCGTGCTGCAGTCCAAGGGGTCGCAAAGAGTCGGACTCGACTGAGCGACTGAACAACAACAAATAGAACCCCACAGAATCCCGGACTCGGTGGCCTCAAGCCAAACCAGCAACAGGGAGGGAGCACAGCCCCCCCACCCCGCCCCTCCCCTCCGTCAGCAGACAATGGAAGTCTGAGTGAGCATGGCGCCTGCTCACCAGACCCAGTTTTCCCCGCACCCTGTCCTTCCAGACAGGAAGCTTGCACAAGCCTCTTAACGTGGTTTTCCCAACAGAGAGAGCAGGGATGTAGGTGGTGGAGGTGCTCTGGATGGCCATGCTGCCCTTATCTTAACACACACACACACACACCCCTGCACCCACACTCTCCACAGACATTAACAAAGTGTGGGCGCCCCCTCTTTGGATGTAGCTACTCTCCCTTGAAGCTAAATTCACTTTGGTTTCTCTTCTAACCCGAATCTTCACTTATCCTTTCTTCTTTTTTTTTTTTTCAGCANGCCAAGACAAAAAAAAAAAAAATTGTGAGAAATTAGAAGAATGGCTGGAGTAAGAAGATTCTGTTGGGTACAAAGTCTGTGGTTAAGTCGTCTAACTCATGGGGTGGGCTAATTAAGTCTATTAAGAATTGTCCTAGGAGATCATCCATTTTCGAAATACAAAAGCCAGAAACAACAAGCTTAATCCTTTAGGAAAAACTTAGTGGCCGAGGCTCTGATTTCCTCTTAGGGCCAGCTGTGTGATTTTATTTCCCAACCAGCCCTTTTGAACTCATGTCTGATAATATGATTATCACGTCTGGTAATATGATTAGGAACCATTTAGTGATCAAGAAATGTGCTGGTCACTCTATCAGGTGCATTTTTGTGTAGAATAGGAGCTAATTCTTAATAACATACTACGAATGCAATTAAACTTTGTCAAAAAGTGAAAGATGTGTATTTATGAGCTAAAATGGGCAGTTTATGGAGTTTTCTGAGGACTTTCGTACAGGAGACCACCAGGGGCCTGGCCGTTGCCACACACACACAGGAATATGGGTGAAGCTCAGACTATGCCTGTGGATATGCAGGATTCCTGAAATTTGGGGGAAGTCTGAGTTTTCAATACGGTCTCATTGCTCTGAGTGAGTCATTAATTTTCAGTTGCTGATTTTGAATTAATTAAGAAATCTGAAGACTCGCATTTGTTTATCATTTTGTTTAACTCATGCAACGGTGCATTCTGGTTATCAGTATGGTATTCTCCAATGCCTACTTGTCACCCAGTTCTTTTTCCACCTGGTGGGACCAGGTGACACAGATGTTCTTGTCTCCGTTTTAGGAGCTGGCTTCAGAGATGAAGCAACCCCAACTACAAACACCTGTGTAAACATCCAGGTGATCTAGTTTGACAAGAAAAGCTGTTTGAACCAAAATGGGAACTAATTTGGTCACTAAGATCCTGCGTAAAGAGGCTCTGATGTCAGGACTTGCACCCCTGCCCGGGGAAAAACCACCAAGTCACTGAGTGAATGTTGGTAACATGAAACCAAAACCTTCCTCAGAACACATAGCCATCCCCCATACCCGTGGGAAAGGAATGATCACTTCTGGACAGATGCCCCTCACCCCAAACCCAGCTTCCACTCATCCCCACACTTTTTGCTTTCCCTCCATCCTTCACTCACTTCCTCCTGACATCTGGTCTCCATCCTCACCTTTTGAGCCAAATAGCTTTCTCATACACCTTACTGGCCACCTCCTAACTACCAAACTGAACAGTCTGTGTTTGGTCCTTCTTTGGGGTTGAATTATGTTCCCTCAGAACACATGATGAAGTCCTGATCTCTAGTACCTCAGCATGTGACCTAATTTGCAGATATAACTAGTTAAGATGAGGTCATACTAAAGTGGCCCTTATTCCAATATGGCTTGTGTTTTTATACGAGAACAAGAAGACACAGGGAGAAGACTCCTCTCTAGTGTGATGATGGGGGCAGAGAGAGAGATGTCCAGGGAACACTGAGGCCACCAGGGGCTGGAAGAGACAAGGAAGGATCCTCTCCTAGAGGCTTCAGAGGGAGCATGGCCCTGCCCACACTTTTGACTTTGGACTTCTAACTTGCCGAAGTGCAGGAGAATAAATTTCCTTTCTAAGCCACCCAGCTTGTGATACTTTGCTGTGGCAGCTACTAAGGTCCTCCTCTTGCATCTTCAATCTGTTCTGTTTACAACTTGTGCAGATCAACACTATCCTGTCTGGACCTCCTTCACTCAGCATTACCTTACTCCTCTACTGCTCTGTTCTTTCCTCCTCTCTGGCTCACGTCCCTAGATGTCTCATCCCTAAATGCGTTTGTAGGTTCCTTACAGTTTTACCCCCATACTGTTCTTTTTGTGAGAAGCTTCTCCTTAGGTTTCAGTTATCATAATCAAAGAGATTGAGAGCATTCCAGCTGAGAGCATTCATAGATTGAGCACCTATTATGTATTAAGCATAGAATTAGATGCTGCAGATGTAGGAGAAAATAACACAGCTGCAGGACTAGTGAGATAGTCCTAATTTCCTGTCCTCCAGCTCCATGTTACCTATATCTCTATCTAGGACCTCAATCCTGATTTACCAGCCTCCACAAGCTGATCCTCCACTTGGTTTACTATTTCAGTTAATTGCTCCATCAGTCTTTTAGTCCCCTAGGCTGGAAACCTTGGCTTCATCTTTGATTGCTCCTTTTCCCAGAACAATCAATTATCATGTCCCCTAGATTCTGCCTTTACCCTGTTCCCCAAATCCACCCTTGAAACCCACATTAATTCTCATCTGGAATAGTCTGGAGACTTCCTCTCTTGTCTCCCTACCCATCTCTCTTCCTTCTGAGTCATTTTATGAGAATAATTACTCTTCTTCAAGCACAGCTGTGACTAGATGTCCTTTTACCAAACCTTCAATGACTCCCCACTGATGAACAAATTAAGTATAAATTGCTCACCCTTGCTTCTCAGGTCTTTTAAGGCAAAGCCCTGATCTAGCTTATCCCAACTCTTTCTTACACAATCGTACCTTACACATCAATCAAATTAGATGACTCTTGGGACATTTCCATCTTCATTTTTCTGCTATTCCCTCTATGTAAAAAGTCTGGAAAGCTTTCCCTTTTTAGATCTCTAGCTCCACTTGATGAAATCTTATCTGGTATTCTTCAAAGGGCTACCTTGACCACCATCACCTTCACATGGCCTTTCCACCAGATGGGATCTCTGCCTTCTCTGACCTCTCATTATCCCATGGCCTATACTTCTCTCTCTTTTTTTTTTTTAAGATTTTTTTAAAATATGGACTATTTTTAAAGTGTTTATTGAATTTACTACAATATTGTTTCTGTTTTATGTTTTGATTTTTTGGCCACAAGTTATGTGGGATCTTAGCTTCCTGACCAGAGATGAAACTGGCACCCCTCACATTGGAGGGCAAAGTCCTAACCACTGGACCACCAGGAAAGTCCCCGTACTTCTCTGAAGTTTGATTGTATTTATACCATTTGCATCTTTGTCTTGTCCCCCTGTCTAGACTGTGTCCTACCCATCATGATAGATATAAAGTCTTCAGATATATGGAGAATATACTGGGAATGGATAGTATGAGATTATTGAATTGATGACACTCTAGGAGTGAGAACACTCTGGGACACAGTGATATCTCTAAAATACCTTCATTAAAACACAGAGAAAGTACTTGATGTGGATCTTAGATGCCATCAGTTCAGTACAGTCGCTCAGGCATGTCTGACTCTTTGTGACCCCATGAACTGCAGCATGCCATAGTGACCTGTAATTTGGGATTTAGTGGGATCTGAAAGGAAAGGAAAAGTAAACCAAATTAAAAAAAAAAGTGACCCATAGAAGGTTATCTTCACAGCATAAAGTCCTAAAAATAGCAGCCAATATTTACATGCCAGACATTATTCTAAATGTTCCACATACGTCAGTTATTTAATCCTCAAAAATCTATTTTACTGATAAGGCGACTGAGCACAAAAAGGCTAAGCAACTTGCCCAAGATCACAGCTAGTTAGTGATGAAGTTGAATCCAAGCAGACTGGCCTCCCAATGCAGGCCTGATGTGCCATATCAGTGTGAATTTAGTCACACAAATATGCAGTTAAAACGGTGCATTACTCAGAGTAGCAAATTAATTTAGAAACATTGCTTTCTCCATTCTCATATCCCATAAAACAACTTCATCTGAACTTCTCACATGCGTCTGCGGTTTTGTTTTCCCATCTCTGAAGTCACGTTTAGTAACATTTGTAGAGGTTTCTGGTGGACATCAACCACGTGGCTGTTCACTGATTGAAACATACCAGTTTTTCAATACAGGTATCACATGGTCACTGGGAACTATCTCATATCTCACACACACACACACACACACACACACACACACACAAATGCTTTTTTCACAACATCGGGACAATTGGTTGAACATGTGTATTGTCGGTAGGGCTAGTATTCACTTGTGTATGAGGCTTATCCCTGCACTCTGTTCTGAGAAATTGTTAGATATTTCAAATATTATTCCTGTAGACATATTCTTGATTTTTATAACCTACCAGCCCCTTGCCATATTGCCTCTGAAAGTGAATCTTTAGAAGGCTTATTTGCAAGGACAACCACACTTGCAGTTGTGAGGATACAACACACTCAGCAATAATAAATGGAGCTAAAACTAATAAATAAGAGCTCAATAATAATGAAGATAAAATTGTGAGATTACTCACTCAGCAATTTAAAGGAGCTAAAATGCAGTTATATATCTTTGCTTCCTGTTTCTCTTTCTTAACAGAGTCCATCAGAGGTGACCTCTGCGATGTTAGCTGGGTAATTTCTCAGTGTTTTAGGTTCAAAATAAGGTAACCAATGGCTGCGTGCTCTGAGGTGAAACGCTCTGTAAGGGTCCCTTTATAAGGTGACTGATTGTCTTCTAAAATGTGCCTCAGAGAGAAGGGGATGTCACTTTTTATCCAAGCATAGACAGTTTTATTGAACACCAACTGCTAAGTAAGGTGCTGTTATTTATTTTTCTACACCCATCGGTTCCCGCAACTTTGAGCCTTGAATGGCTTCATGTTTCTTTTCCCTCTTTTATATCCTAGACGCAGGTGACAGAGGCCAGTGAGCTCTTCCCCTCACCTCTCATGCCTCTCCCACCACCCCCGCTGCCAGTACCACGTCTCCAGGACTCCGGCCTCCGCAGGCCTGTGATGTGGCCCCACCGTGTCTGGAAGGCACCGTGTTTGAACAGGGATGAGGCAGACCTCCTTAAGCTGCTTGTTCTAAGTTGGGGATTGTTCCTCCTAGTCAATTGATGCTGAAAATAATTACTTCTTAGAATCTTTGAAAACCAAATGTGTAAAGAGAAATTAAAATCTAATTAAATGGATGTAGGCAATTCTGTCTGAGCTGACAACGCTTAAGCCACTGCAGTTTGTCAAAGGTTGCATTATCTCCCTGTCCCTGGGCGCTTCAGGCTCTGCCTGGCTCTGAGCCCAGCATTCCCTCTCCAACACCCTTCCGTCTGCCCTGTCTTGGACCCGCGTCCTCTTTGCTCTCGGGCAGAGACGTGGGCTGATGAGGCCATCCGTCAGCGGGAATGCTGAAGAATCTCCTGCAGAGGACAGGGTCTCCCTGATCTTAAAGCTCCAAACCACTGCTTCTCAGCAGGGGTGCTTCTGGCTTTGTGGCAAGACAATTTCTTTTAGTGCCTCTCTGGCAGGGCTGGGGAGCAAGGCCATCCCCTGGTTGCGAGGTACCACTTGAAGCCAACTCTATTCAGCCACCAGCATGTAGCTGGCAGCCCATAACCATAACCATAAGCCTTCGACCCTCCCAGCCCCTCTGTGACGATCTGTTACCCCAATCTGTGCACATGCTACCAGGTGAGGTCCCTGAGCTAAGAGGCTCTAGAAGTTTTTGTAGCAATCTGACGTTACCACAACATTTTTATCACATTTTACAGTTTGAAAAATCAGTTTGCAGTGGGTTGGAGGGAAGAAAAGTGGGCCATCCCCACACATGGTTTAGAAAGTTCTGTTCTTCTCAGATAGCCAGGACTCTTCTTGCCTGTTCTGGACCTTACTCCCATCAGCTCCAGAATCTCCATGCTCAAGACCAGGGTCTTTGTCTTCATGTCTGAATGTGATTTTTCTGACTTTATGTGAAATATGTTTGTTTTTTTTCCCCTGGCCACATTCTTCCACAGAGGCATTTTGGGTTGCAAAAAAGAGGGGCTCATTCATGTCACCTGGAGAAAATGCAGGGCAGTGGTCACTGCAAAGGTTCACATGCATGGAGAGAGGCTGGATGTGTGCCTGCAAGAACCAATCGGATATGAGGAAGGTGAGATCCAGGGAGCAGCTGCTGTCTTAACCTCCTTCCAAGGCCGCCTGACTCTTCCTGGCATCTCCCCTCTGCTCTGTTCTCTCTCCCTGCTGCTAGCCCATCTGTGCACTCACGATTTCTGCTCCTTCCCCACTTTGCCCTGTCCTGGCCCATCACAGCCTTTTCCAACCTCATGACTCACTCCACCTGCCTGCATGGGCTCAGACATCCTCTAGCTTAAGGTAACATGAGAGGGAATCTGATGGGCTCTGGCCACCTTTTCCTGCCAGGCCAGTCTGAGCAGCCTCATGGGGGCAGTTGTGCCTAGGTCGATGCCTGCTTTTAGGCCTGTCGATTTCCTCCTAAAAGGGAGGTGAACAGAGTCACTTGGTTAAAAGCAGACCCTCTAAGCAGCAGGAGCTTCTGAAAGACCGGTTTCCCTTGAAGATATCCTGGGTGCTGTCTGTCCAAAACTCTCTTGTTTTTTCTCCTGTTACCCAAAGCAGGTGATATGAGATGGTCTAGCTGACTCCTGACCCACCTGAGTCCTGGTGGGTACCACTAGTGGGTACCAGATGACTGCAGGGTTATCACCTGTAAAGGTGTGTGGCTTTCATGGACATCTCTCCCTTGGAACCATGCCGGCTCCAGTGCTGAGCTGGTGGAAGGGGGATTTTGGAGATTGCTGGAGGCACTTCCCACTACCCAGCTCTGTGTGGTAGACAGCTCCTTGGGGGTTAATGGGTTTTTCACTGATGAAATCACAGCAGAGCCATTCATTGTCAAAGCTCTTCAACAGCATAGCAGTTATTACTCCCTGGACACCTCCCCATTCCCTTCTGAGCCATTTCATTTTCTCGGTCTTGTTGGAAATGAGCATTTGCATCAACATGCCAGTGCCCCCTTGTAATAATGGCATAATGTTATTGTTTTCTCATCACTGTGAAGAGTGGATTCTGCAGAGGCAGCTACACACGCACACTGGTTCGCTGCCTGAGCCGCCCTGAGAGTTCAGGGGCATCACTTAGTGGGATGCATAGCTGGAGAGGCCATTCTGCCCCCAAGGGCTCTCTCCCATGGTCAGGAGCAGCACCCAGTGTGGGTGTTCCTAACCCTATGACCAGGCACGAGGGGTTTAGGCCTCATCCCTTGCCCTTCTCTGAATCAGGGACAAAACTCTAGTGGTGGGGAGGATGCTAGCTAACAAGCCAGGTGTCTCCTCCACACTCTTAAGGCTCATTCTGGCCCCAAAGGGGCAGTGGAGAGGGCGCTGCTGCTCCTAGCCCCTAGTGATAAGACAGGATCAAGATCAGACTAGGAGCCTAGAGATAAAAGTAAAAGGAGGATCCTAGTACTGTGTTTGGTCTGGGCTTCAGGGACCTGCAAAAGCTCTGTCCACTGCAAAAGTGTTCATTGAGGTGACCTTGCTAGCCTTGTCCTCTGTGCATAGAACCCAGAGGTCCTCTCTCAGGAACTTCAAGGGCGACCGTGTCTTCTCCTCTTTCTCAGTGTCTTTTCACCTTCAGACAATTAGTAGACACTTGCCCCACTTCCTTTCTCCTAGTTTCGAAGACATCAAAGAGTAAATTTCTTTTGGCATCTCTCGGACCAGTGCCTCCCATTCTAGCTCCTCCCTATCTAGAAGGAAGTGAGTCCCAGGACCATCTGTTATATGCATGCTCAGTCACTTCAGTTGTGTCTGACTTTTTGCATCCCTATGGACTTTCATCTGTTACTATATCTCCAAATTCTCCCCTAATGCAATCCAGTGCCTGACCTTCAAATAATACCCTACACATTTCCTGATTATCTTTACACAGCAGTAACATGGGTACAAAAAAAAAAAAATGACTGGAAAGAATGCTTTTGCTATATCTCATCAACTTAGAATGAGGCCATCTAAGTAAAAAATTGTGAGGAGAGAACTAAGGGGCTCTTGGATCCAGTGTCAAGCCATGGGGGTACGCAGGAGGCCTCAAACCGAGGTGCTTGATAAAGCCTCTGGTGTCAAGAGCTGGTGGGTGAAAGTATGCTGGGGCTCGGAGGGCTGTTTCTGAGCCCAGACATCTGCTATTCAGCACTAGATGGACAGAGACAGGCAGAACATCGCTCTTTGCAGGGGAACCACCCCCAAGAATAAGATCTAGTCAAGGACACTAGGGCCAGGTAATCTGTTACCTCTGAGCAGCATATAGCAGTGACTAATTACCCCTATGGTTATGAATGCATTTATGTATGATATTAACACCCAATACATTATTTATGACCCCAAATGTGAATAATTCAGTGTGTCCACATTTAGCAGGTTTCTGCTTAAAAACCGGCTTTGCACTGGGTCTTGACATTGATCAGGGAAGGACTAGGAGAAAAGCAGCTCAGCTCATGTTCTGATCCCAGGGAAACTGGGCTGCACACTGTAGGGGGTGTTTCAGCCCAGACCCCACCCAACATGGGGTACTCAATCAGCACCCTCTTTTGGTTACTCACCCACGTAGTGAAGATAGACAGGCTCAGTGATTGCTAAGGCTCATTCCAGACTTGAGATTCCAGAAGGAGAAAAAGAACTCAAGAAAGTGCTAGTATTCCTGATTCAGAAGGGTTGCACTTGACTGCCCTGATTCTAGAGTGAGCTGTGCCCAGGTTATCGGCTCTGGCTGGGACTTCCCAGAGTCTCAGGCACAGAGCTGGGACTGTTTGATGGCTTAGTGTCCCTCCTGTCCAAAAGTTACTTGAAATCAGAGACTGATTTATCTTTGTCTATTGCAGCAGTGAGCAGAGTGCCAAGCACGTAGGGGGTCCTCCTATATAAGTGTTAAATGAAAGAAGTAATGAGGCAGGGACTTCCCTGGTGGTACAGTGGATAAGAATTCGCCTGACAGTGCAGGGGACAAGATTTCACCCCTGCTCTAGGAAGATTCTGCATGCTGCAGAGCAACCAAAAGCCCAAGTGCCACAACTCCTGAGCCATTGCTCTAGAGCCCAGGCACCGCAACAAGAGAAACCGCTGCAATGAGAAGCTCATGCATTGCAAGGAAGAGTAGCCCCCACTCTCCGCAACTAGAGACAGTCCATGCAGCAGCAAAGACCCAGCACTGCCCAAAATAAATAAATGAAAGAATGAATGAGGCAAGGGTGTGGATTAGCACCTACTCCTTTGCCAGCTTAGTCCATCTCCATGATGAGAAAGAAGAAATTTGCCTTTTGGGTTTTTCCAGAAGTTCAGACCTCTGTCCTTTGATCCAGTAGAGGCATTCTATCCCTTCAAGCCAGGGGGACTTAATGGTAAAAAATAATAACCCTGCATCTGCAAAACTCTTTCATCTTTTGCCTGTAGCTGGAGTCGAGCTGATTTCCATTCTGGCTAAGACTTGCCTTGGCTATTGAAATAGGAGGCAGGGAGTAGCTTAGGCAGCAGCGGAAACCTGCCAGCATCTTAGCCTTGGCAGACACTTGGCCCTGGGCAGGTCAATTCCCCAAGCCTGTTTATTTATCTGCACAATGAAAGGGTCAGACTCAAAGATTTACCAGGCCATGTTCAACCCAGAAGTCTTTATGAAAAAATGGGTGGTGGGGGAGGGGGGAGAAGAGGCAGTGGACCTGCCTCGAGGAACCCTGGGTTTAGTGGCACTCAGAGTGTGAAATGTGAAGTTGTTCATAATGGCTTAGATGGTGAAAGAATAATGCCATGAGCCCTGGACCCGGTGAGCCAATTCCTCTGCCCATGGTCAGAGCCACAGCCGTAAACTCAGATTTAGACTAATATCTGCCAGCCAAGTGAGTGACTGCTAAGTCACACCAGCTCAGTACAAATAGTCCAGTGCATTTCTGTGGGAGTGGGTAGGGGCTGAAGGCACCCAGTGAGTGACCTGTAAGCCCTGGACGGGGGACAGCTTTGAGGAGTGGCAGAAGCACCAAAGCCGAAAGTCACCTGGTTTAGCCAAATGTCCCTAAACGCAACTGTTCTTAGATCGCGTACCAGAGACTGGGAATCATTCTGCTTTCAGAGACTTGAGCCAGTGGAAGCTCAATGACCTCTTTTGAGAGCCTATTCTGGCTTTTGATCCTGGGCACAGTTTTCTTCTAATTGAAATCTCTCTTGATGAGGCCCATTTCTTATTCTTTAATCCTCCAAGTTGATGGCAAAGATACATCATTACGAACCAGACTTCTCATGGGGTCTCCTCTTTCTCCAGGAGAAAAGGCCATTATCACTTTAGGGTTAGAAGCTATTCCCCTATTTTCTATGTCTCTTCAGCACCATTTTCAATTGCTGTACCTTCTTTTCAAAATACAGGGATTCGACATTCAGGGTGGTGACCCCTCCCATAAACATAGGTGTGTTTTCCTTTACCTTGCCCTCAAATTGCATATTTGCTTTTAAATAGCTGCAATTTCTAACTTAATTCAGCTGCTGTTTACTGTGATTCTCCCCAGAAATGCCTGTTTATATTGTATGGTGCTCAGCTTATTTATACATAATGACATCTAACGATGCTGAGAAATAGTGGACAAGATGATTGTGAAGATCCTAATGNTGGAGCCGCACATCAACGCGCAGATCATGCAGCTGCACCACAGCAAGCACCACGCGGCCTACGTGAACAACCTCAACGTCGCGGAGGAGAAGTACCGGGAGGCGCTGGAGAAGGGTGGGTGCCGGGCGGCCGGGCTCTGGGAAGGGGCGCCACGCTGCGAGGCGTGCCTGGCAAAGACCAGTGCTCCCCGGCGTCGCAATGCGCGCGGTCGCGCGTGGACCTGGGGGCGGAATTCACAGGGAGAACAGCCGTTTCGTGGGGAACCCAGGCTTGCATTTGTTTGCCACTCTTTATTTTCTTTTATATGCCACTCTTTTGAATTGAGTGAAAATATAGTACGGAGTCGGTGTTTTTCTTTTTTTAGAGGAGCTCAGTTGACGAAACCCTAGTGCGTGAACTTTATTTTGTGTTTTGCGTCTGGGGCCGTCTATGGGAGTACGATGTCTTAACGTTTCTATACAGAGTAGTTATTACATTTTTGCATGAGGGAAACCGTTGTTTCCAGACTGTACGTGTGGCTGAAGCAACACAGTTAAAAGTGCAGTTTTTTCTAAATCCCCCCCATTTTATTAATTTTAATCTGGAGTATAATCGCTGTACATTGTTGTGTTAGTTTCCGCTGTGCAAGGACGTGAATCAGCTGTGTCGTTGTTAGTCGCACAGTCGTGTCTGACTCTTGCGACCCCATGGACTGTAGCCCACCAGGCTCCTCTGTCCATGAGATTCTCTAGGCAAGAATACCGGAGTGGGTTGCCATTTCCTTCTNAAAAAAAAAAAAATGACTGGAAAGAATGCTTTTGCTATATCTCATCAACTTAGAATGAGGCCATCTAAGTAAAAAATTGTGAGGAGAGAACTAAGGGGCTCTTGGATCCAGTGTCAAGCCATGGGGGTACGCAGGAGGCCTCAAACTGAGGTGCTTGATAAAGCCTCTGGTGTCAAGAGCTGGTGGGTGAAAGTATGCTGGGGCTCGGAGGGCTGTTTCTGAGCCCAGACATCTGCTATTCAGCACTAGATGGACAGAGACAGGCAGAACATCGCTCTTTGCAGGGGAACCACCCCCAAGAATAAGCTCTAGTCAAGGACACTAGGGCCAGGTAATCTGTTACCTCTGAGCAGCATATAGCAGTGACTAATTACCCCTATGGTTATGAATGCATTTATGTATGATATTAACACCCAATACATTATTTATGACCCCAAATGTGAATAATTCAGTATGTCCACATTTAGCAGGTTTCTGCTTAAAAACCGGCTTTGCACTGGGTCTTGACATTGATCAGGGAAGGACTAGGAGAAAAGCAGCTCAGCTCATGTTCTGATCCCAGGGAAACTGGGCTGCACACTGTAGGGGGTGTTTCAGCCCAGACCCCACCCAACATGGGGTACTCAATCAGCACCCTCTTTTGGTTACTCACCCACGTAGTGAAGATAGACAGGCTCAGTGATTGCTAAGGCTCATTCCAGACTTGAGATTCCAGAAGGAGAAAAAGAACTCAAGAAAGTGCTAGTATTCCTGATTCAGAAGGGTTGCACTTGACTGCCCTGATTCTAGAGTGAGCTGTGCCCAGGTTATCGGCTCTGGCTGGGACTTCCCAGAGTCTCAGGCACAGAGCTGGGACTGTTTGATGGCTTAGTGTCCCTCCTGTCCAAAAGTTACTTGAAATCAGAGACTGATTTATCTTTGTCTATTGCAGCAGTGAGCAGAGTGCCAAGCACGTAGGGGGTCCTCCTATATAAGTGTTAAATGAAAGAAGTAATGAGGCAGGGACTTCCCTGGTGGTACAGTGGATAAGAATTCGCCTGACAGTGCAGGGGACAAGATTTCACCCCTGCTCTAGGAAGATTCTGCATGCTGCAGAGCAACCAAAAGCCCAAGTGCCACAACTCCTGAGCCATTGCTCTAGAGCCCAGGCACCGCAACAAGAGAAACCGCTGCAATGAGAAGCTCATGCATTGCAAGGAAGAGTAGCCCCCACTCTCCGCAACTAGAGACAGTCCATGCAGCAGCAAAGACCCAGCACTGCCCAAAATAAATAAATGAAAGAATGAATGAGGCAAGGGTGTGGATTAGCACCTACTCCTTTGCCAGCTTAGTCCATCTCCATGATGAGAAAGAAGAAATTTGCCTTTTGGGTTTTTCCAGAAGTTCAGACCTCTGTCCTTTGATCCAGTAGAGGCATTCTATCCCTTCAAGCCAGGGGGACTTAATGGTAAAAAATAATAACCCTGCATCTGCAAAACTCTTTCATCTTTTGCCTCTAGCTGGAGTCGAGCTGATTTCCATTCTGCCTAAGACTTGCCTTGGCTATTGAAATAGGAGGCAGGGAGTAGCTTAGGCAGCAGCGGAAACCTGCCAGCATCTTAGCCTTGGCAGACACTTGGCCCTGGGCAGGTCAATTCCCCAAGCCTGTTTATTTATCTGCACAATGAAAGGGTCAGACTCAAAGATTTACCAGGCCATGTTCAACCCAGAAGTCTTTATGAAAAAATGGGTGGTGGGGGAGGGGGGAGAAGAGGCAGTGGACCTGCCTCGAGGAACCCTGGGTTTAGTGGCACTCAGAGTGTGAAATGTGAAGTTGTTCATAATGGCTTAGATGGTGAAAGAATAATGCCATGAGCCCTGGACCCGGTGAGCCAATTCCTCTGCCCATGGTCAGAGCCACAGCCGTAAACTCAGATTTAGACTAATATCTGCCAGCCAAGTGAGTGACTGCTAAGTCACACCAGCTCAGTACAAATAGTCCAGTGCATTTCTGTGGGAGTGGGTAGGGGCTGAAGGCACCCAGTGAGTGACCTGTAAGCCCTGGACGGGGGACAGCTTTGAGGAGTGGCAGAAGCACCAAAGCCGAAAGTCACCTGGTTTAGCCAAATGTCCCTAAACGCAACTGTTCTTAGATCGCGTACCAGAGACTGGGAATCATTCTGCTTTCAGAGACTTGAGCCAGTGGAAGCTCAATGACCTCTTTTGAGAGCCTATTCTGGCTTTTGATCCTGGGCACAGTTTTCTTCTAATTGAAATCTCTCTTGATGAGGCCCATTTCTTATTCTTTAATCCTCCAAGTTGATGGCAAAGATACATCATTACGAACCAGACTTCTCATGGGGTCTCCTCTTTCTCCAGGAGAAAAGGCCATTATTACTTTAGGGTTAGAAGCCATTCCCCTATTTTCTATGTCTCTTCAGCACCATTTTCAATTGCTGTACCTTCTTTTCAAAATACAGGGATTTGACATTCAGGGTGGTGACCCCTCCCATAAACATGGGTGTGTTTTCCTTTACCTTGCCCTCAAATTGCATATTTGCTTTTAAATAGCTGCAATTTCTAACTTAATTCAGCTGCTGTTTACTGTGATTCTCCCCAGAAATGCCTGTTTATATTGTATGGTGCTCAGCTTATTTATACATAATGACATCTAACGATGCTGAGAAATAGTGGACAAGATGATTGTGAAGATCCTAATGCAGATGAAAATGGAATGAGGATGAACAAGCACTGTTGGCAGTGAGTGGGATTCCTGGGCTACACAAATGCCTGCGGAGCAGCCAGCCCCTCAGCCTGCGTGCTCCAGTCCCACGAAGCTATAGATGGTTTCAGGCAATTGCCTACACTCAGCATTGTCCTATGACAATTTGTTTGGTCACAATTATCTTTAATCTCCTGAGGCATTAATGCTTACCGTGAAGCATTAACACATCCTGATCTTATTCAAACACTTAGGACTTTCTTGCTGGTCTCAGATGCAGAGAGAAAAGCCAGAGAGGATGAGGAAAGCTCGTGGAGAGCAGATCCCTCACTGAGGGCTCTTCAGCTGAAGACCTCTTCAGCCGGGGCTGGCCCTGAAAGGGCTGCCTGGGCAAGTGGCTGACTTTCTGGGAGGTGGACCTGAGTGAGTTGCCATGACAACAAAGGAAGCCCATACCCGGGACTCATCCTGCCTGGGCCCCTCTCCAGGCCTCAGTCTTCCTACATGTGGAAAGAAGACTGTCCCTATCTCAGAAGTTTCTTCTCCAGGGGTGGTTGGGGGTGTGGGGAGCTGGTGGGTTTTGTGAAAAATCCTTTTAATATATCCTGGTATCTCTTTCCATGTAATTCAGTAAATGTTTACTGAACAGCAGCCAGGCAGTGTGCAAGACATCAGGGGCTCCCCAGGGCAAGCAGGGAATGGAAGGCAAGAGCACAGAGAAACACAGAGGAGGAGAACTCTGTTGTGAGTCTGAAGCAGAGAAAGCAGTGAGGCAACTGAAGAGAAAAAGATCAGCTTTGAGTCGAGTCAGGTGGCATTTAAACTGTACCTTAAAAAGCAGAACTTTCTAAAAAATTATAGATGTTTCCAATCGTACATGAAAGTAGACAATAGTATAATGGATTCCCATGGGCACATCATCCAGCCTCAATCCCCAACACATGCTTCCACGTAAGACCCCACCCACTTTCCAGTATAACCCCCACTGGGTCATTTCCATTCTAATCCCAGAAAGCAGAGCATTTCATAGGAATCTATCTCAATAAAGACTATTTTAATACAAGCACAATACAAGTATTATATTTAAAATAATTTAATAGCATCAAATATTCAAACACCCAATTGTCTTATAAATATATTTTACAGTTGGTTTGTTCAAATCAGGATCTGTGCTAGTCTGATAGGTCTCTTAAGTGTTCTTTTTTCCTTGCAATTTGGTGGTTTTGTTAAAGAATCTATATCATCTTTCCTCCAGAGATTCCCCACATCTGAATTTTGCTGATTGCTTCTCTAGAACTTTAATGTTCCTCTTTTTCCTGTATGGTTGTATACATTGGCAGTTCAATCCAGAGCTTCATCTGACTTGGGTTCAGTGTTCTCAGTAAGACTTCTTTTTAAGTAAGGTTGGGCACTTCTATCAGAGGGTCATAAAGCCTGATGATCTCTTTTTGTGATGTCAGCAGATGCTAAGAATCTTCACCTAGACACGAAAGCTCTATGTGGGGGATTGACACAGATGATTGCTTTGTAATTATTTTATAACTTGGACATGTGTCTCATGACATTTCTAGTGTGTGTGTTCTGTGGCATTAGCAAAAAAGAATACAGGCATTTTAATAGGCCATAGGGCTTTGTGAAGGGCAGTGACTAGTCAAATCCATGGGATAAAGCACAGACCCTAGAAGATTGAAGCTGGGCTCTAACAGCTAAAACTTCGACAGTTTTAGTTTCTAAAACCGAGAGGCCAAGCAAACGGTGGTATAACTGAGGCCTACACCCATGAGCTTACCCTTTAGGGTCCTTACTGTTGTTAAATAGATGCTTCAGCCTCCCACTAGGGTCATTTCAGAGGATGCCAAGCAGCCATAGTCAGGAGATATGTGAGAGAACCCTCATCTGCTGTGTTTATAATAATTGAGAGCATTTCTTCAGGTGGGGCTTTCCAGCAGTTAATTAGGTAAGAGTGAACCTCAGCTGGAGACGTTTGTGCATTTTGTCCAATTAATTTGTGGCCCTGGGGACACTCCCCAGTATAAGGGAGGGAGTGGTGTCATCTACTTAAATTCAAACCCTAAAGTCACCTCTTACAAGCTGGGACACTGTAGGCAAATTACTTAACATTTTCAAGCCTCAGTTTACTCAAATGTAAAAAAGGGGTAATAATTGTACCTAAGTCCTAGTGTTGTTCTGATGATTAAATGGGTGGATATTTACAAATCAGCAGGCACATGGTAAGGAACCTGTAAATGTTGGCTTGTGATTATCATGCAGTGCAGGATTCCTGTGATATTTGCTTCCTCAGCCTCTGCATAGCAAATCTTGCAGTGGAGTCTTAAGAAATATTAATTAATGAAGCTAGTATTAAAAAAAATCACTAGTTTCTTAGATCTCTGAAAGGACTTGGCCTTTCACATCAATGTGGGTCAAGTAGTTTCTTTTTTCGTTTTTCCTTCATTTCATCTAGTAAGGAGACTTTGTGTATTCCGGAAACTGGTGAACTTTCTGAGTCTGAGCAGGAAATAAATTATGGTGACCATACTGATTGCCAGCCTGCTTCTTGGACCTTTTGCCAGAACCCTGCCAACGCCCCCTTGGGGATTGTAAAGTTATTAGAAAAAAAGATATAATTAGCATCCAAAATAGGCAAGGATAAAAATTGTCAAACTTTGTGATCTACAAATGACCAAGAGGCTAAAATCACTGAAGAGAAAATTAAAACAGCAAAAGCCAAATTCTTCTAACTCGGCCTTCACTTTGGTTTAGTGAAATTCTAGCTTGAAGCTCGCTGATGAGGATTGGGGCATGATGCGCTTAGAGCATCTCTAAATTAGATCTCAGTTTAGATGTGATTTCCAAATGAGATATTTTCCAGGAATCTCTTAACATTGCTGTGTTGTCAATGATCCATCAAGAAATATGTATTGAGCACTTATAGTGTATGGGCCTTGTAGAGACAAATAAATGAGCAATTATAATAGAGAGATAATATAACTTAAAGAGAGCTCTGTTTAATTAATAGGGTTCAAAAGGCCGTCCATGGGTTACTGGCCAAGTATTTAATAAAGACCAAGAGAAGGGAAAGAGGAAGGGAGTGAGGAAATAAGGAATAACAGAGGGGAGACTGATTGATTATGAGAAACTCCAGAGAGATGTTATGCTTCTTAGAAACTCAATTTAACTGAAGATGAATGAGAGCCTAAGAGATTAAAACTAGTGATTAAAACAAAATTTTGATATCCATGTATTTCATTTATCAAGATCACATTGATACATCTGACACTGATGGTCAGAGTGAAAAACTGAATGACTGCATTGTCTGCTTGTATTAGTTTCCTATTGCCATGTAACGAATTACCACAAACTTTCTTAAAACAACAGGCTTCCCAGGTGGCTCAGTGATAAAGACTCTGCCTGCCAATTCAGGAGGCCTGGGATCGATCCCTGGGTTGGGAAGATGCCCTGGAGAAGGAAATGGCAACTCATTCCAGTATTCGTGCCTGTAGAATCCTCGTGGACAGAGGAACCTGGCGGGCCATGGTCCAAGGTGTCGCAATGAGTCGGACACGACTGAGCAACTGAGCATGTACACCCAAGAATGTGTATCATGTCTGCCCCTGCTGCCATTATCTTAGTTTCTCACCAGTTTGTGCTTAGACTTTCATAAGGGTTTCCCAACTCTGCACAAATAACAAATCCCCATTTCTGGAAGATCACTTCTACCATGTCAAATCCCTGCTCAAAAACTTTCTGGGACTTTCCACTCCAAAAAGGTTAAGTTTGAATTCTTTACGCTGGATCATGAAATTTAAATACAAATTAGCAAGGAGATAAGGAAAATGGGGATAGGAGGTGGATTCATTGCACAAGTTTGTTGCAGGGATTTGTTGGGAAAGAAATAAGACCAAGCAAGACAGATGGACTCAGTGACCTTTTCTTATTCTGTCCTCTCCTGGTGAGCTTTTGGAATCCTCTGAGCTTATGCACCTGCCCCTGAGAACCTGCAGGGATCTGAGCCGTATGATGTCCCAGCACTGAGGCTGGTTGGATTCTCTTTCATGTCAGCACTCATAGATCAGATGAACATCAAAATGACACAGAGCCTGCATGTCAGTTATAAGCAAATGTGTTAGCCACAGTTAATGAATATCATCCAGGTATTGAAATGACTACTGATCCTATAGAACCAAACGAAAAAATGTTAACCCAAGTAGGCTGAATTTGTCCTAAGCAAAATATACAACTCCTCAATTCCAGTGGTTTTTCCACTTTTTATGTCAATTCTCCAAACTTAAATATTGATTATTAGAGAACTTATCACATTGCATTTTAATTAACTCTCTCCTTGCCACCTCCCTGGTCCTCCAGACTGTGGAGTCTTCATCTTTTAAACAAAAGCACCTGGCATAAAATTTGGTACACAATAAGCACTCAATTCCAAGTGAATTCCTTGGAAGAAACGTTATGATCAACCTATTAAATATTAAAAAGCAGAAACATTACTTTGCCAAAAAAGGTCCATCCAGTCAAGGCTATGATTTTTCCAGTAGTCATGTATGGATGTGAGAGTTGGACTATAAGGAAAGCTGAGCACTGAAGAATTGATGCTTTTGAATTGTGGTGTTGGAGAAGACTCTTGAGAATCCCTTGGACTGCAAGGAGATCCAACCGGTCCATCCTAAAGGAGATCAGTNGATATAGCCTGAACCGGGGCCTGAGCTTCACCTTGGCCCTGATTCAATCCTGCTGTCCAGCATGGGTTTAGTTAATTTCTTCAAGATGCAGAGTAGGCTACTAGTAACAGCTCCTGTGAATCTCCAGAATAAGAAACAGGCAACTAATGGTCAAGTTTACTGATCACATTTGGCTAACAACCACATTGATTTTTTTCCTGTTTTTAATTCAACAAGAAGAGTTCCCTAATATGCTATGCAGGATACACAGTGCCAGGAATTTCAAAGACGGCTAGTCGAACTGAAAACCATTGACTCTATGGATTTAGGAAGTGCTTTGGGATCTGCAGCACCCTAGGGTTCCCATTAAGAATCTAGTTTTCATTGTTTTGTGGAAGGGTGTGGCAAACCTGCCTCCCCCAGAGAATCCTGCAGCTGAAAGCTTGCTGAAGGGGCCTGTCCTGGGTGTCGGATTGAACCAATAAAGCAATGGTGAATCTTGCAGTTAGGCACTGAACCAACATCAATGGACCAACAGTGTGTTTTAGGCACGAAGGTGCAAATCAAAAAAATAATGGAAAGAATCAAACAGCCCTGAATTGATTCTGGCTCCCCTTTCTCAGTTACTGATCTATAAAATGGGGACAGTAAAATTCCCTCTGTAAAAAAATTAAAACCTTCTGTGGGTTTGATTAGGATTAATGAAAGGCCTCACCCAGCTCACAGGAGTTTAGAAAGTGATTTCTCATCCCTTCCTGGCAGGGATCTTAAAATCCACATGCAAATGCAAGCATCAAATAACTAGAGAATCACCCAAAAGCAGCATATAATGCTGCACTAATTTATAGCAAACTGCTCAGCGTCAAACAAGGGAGCCTGCAGCTGTCTGTCTCAAGAGGAACTGCTTGGATACTCAAGGTAATTTTTCAAAAATCCATTCTAAACAAGTGTTGACATAAACTCATCCTTAGCCAAAGCTTTAGTTTTGTGGCACTTAAAAAATCCATACTATTAAAAGTAAATTAAATACTGCATATGACTAGGCATTGGAGGTGTTTAGAGAGCAATTTCACAGTTGATGATTCAAGCCTTCCTATTTGATGAAAATTCACATTTCCCCAGGGCGGAGGAGGAGACGAGGACACAAACAATGGCACCTGAATCGGGAAGGTGAGAAGTTTGACAAGAGACTCAGACATGTACCTGCTGCTGCAGGAAGATGGATGCCATTTTCTGAGTCTTTAATTGGCCACGTGATACTCAGAATCAAGGAATGTAGGTTAACCTCCCACACTTGCAATCCTGCTGATGACACAGATCTGGAGGTGTGGGTTGTCCTGTGGCTCTCCAGCGTTTGGGGGGTCTCCCACTTGTGCCTCAACTCCCTGCCATGTTGCAGCTCCCTCTCCTACCGCCATTGGATCCCATTGCCTCCCCTTGTTGCCTCTTTTAGGTTCATTATCAAATGCATGGGGTGCTTTGAAAAATATGTCAGAAGATGGAGCTGCTGGTCATCAGCAGATGAATTTGGAGCTACTTGTCCAGCAGCAGAGAGGAATTCAGGCCAGGCTTTCCACATGCCTTGGTCTGTCCATCCATGGGATGGGAACCAGCAGAAAAGTCCAAGGCCACTCTGAGTTATCAGTGGGAGACTGGGCCCTGGACTTGGTCTTCATCCAAGAGATAGAGTGGATCTGGGCTGTGTGTCAGCAATTCTAAGGAGAGAATCAGAAACCTGAAGGGCCTGGCTTTGAGCCAGAGAAGGACAGAACCACATCTTGTGAAGGAAGACAAGGTGGTAATGAGAAGGGGCTGCGTCACACAGGGGACTTCAGGCTGGAGCAGCTTTGACAAGCCTCACAGATTGCTGCTAGCCAGCTTCAGGGATTCTCCCTCTACTGGTAGAGGTAGTGAGCAGTCCTTAGCTGGCCCACCCAGCCCTTAGGAACAAACTCAACAGTCTTCCAGGGCTTAGGGCTTTAGCATTCACAAAGCACGTTACACACACCGTAATATCCCAGCCTTATGAAAACCCATTATTAGCCCGCATTTTATAGCTGAAGGATAAAGAAGACGAGAGACTTGCCCAAGGTCACCCAGCCTTTCAGTTATGGAGCCTGGCCTTGAACCTACCCCTTCCTTCATATCTCACTTGACTGTATCCACACCATTTTCCATTTAATCTACTCAGAAACCTGGCACTACTCATTACTCTTGCCTCCTAACTTGAGTGACAGTCTTGTTGAGTGGTGGCCGAATAATTAGTCATTACTCTATTTCTGTCCCACCCAGACCTCAGAGTCCATGGTGTCCATGAAGATACAATGTAACTATTTCAGTCATTCATCACCTACCAAGACTGTGACTTAGCTGCAGGCAGGGCTGCCCAGGAGGTCCTAGTGGTAAAGAATCCACCTGCCAATGCCGGAGACTTAAGAGATACCAGTTCAATCCCTGGCTAGGGAAGATCTCCTGGAGGAGGAAATGGCAACCCATTCCAGTACTCTTGCCTGGAGAATCCCATGGACAGAGGAACCTGATGGGCTACAGTCCATAGGGTTGCAAAGAGTCAGATACGACTGAAGCGACTTAGCATGCATGCACGCACAGTGACCTCACCATGACTCTCCACATATTCAAACCTCATTTTCTTTAGTCTCTCTGACCTTTCCTTAGCATAGCTGTTCATTTTCTGTATGATATCATGTGGCTCTTCAAGAAATCATGGCACGAGTTTTAATAGCTCTCCTATTATTGAATAATCACCTATGTGAATCTCAACAAATACAGGCAGGAATCAATCTGCAATTAATTAATACAAAGCAACCAGTCCCATTAAATTCAAATGTTGCAACGGACATGGTTGGTTGGCTAAATATCAATTCCATTTATAAGTACATCCTTCTTGGGATTGTCCTGGGTTTGAAAATATTTTTTATTAACTAGTTGGTATTTAACAGAAATTAATTGTTTGCTATGCATCATCAATTTCATTCCCTTGAAGTAAGGCCTAGAGCTGCCTTGGAATAGCTGGGTAGTTCTCTGAGACACACCACATTCTCTCCCCTTACTCCCTAATTCTCATCTCACTTCTACATCCCCCTACCTAGCATTTTAATGAGGCTTCTTCTAATCAAGCTGGAATTTTGCAAGCTGTTCCTTAATTTCTGTCTTTGGAATTGGTTATTATTCCAAAATATTTTATTATTTGCTAATACCCAACTGGACATAGATATTAACATAGTGAGAGAATCAGAACCACGAGAGAAGTAGAGGATTAAAGGGCTGGAAGAACTCTGAATGAGGCTGTTCTTCTCATACCTTCATTGTTAAAATAATAATGAAAATATTTGCCAGCAACGTGCCCATTAGTTAGGAATCCTTTAACTGAAGTGACAAAAGCTAACAAAAATAATAAATGAGTTGATAAATGACATTTATTGCCTCATATCAGTGAGTCCAAGGGAATTCAGGCATGGCTAGATCCAGGTATTTACACAATATCATCAGGACTCTTTCTTTCTCTCTCTCTCTCTCTCTATATATATATTAGTTTCCTAGGGCTGCTCTAATAAAGTACCACAAGTTGGTGGCTTAAAACAACAGAATTTTTTGCATAACAATGTGAATGTACTTAATATTATTTTTAAGTGGTTAGAATAACAAATTTTGTGTTATGCATATTTTACCACAATTAAAAACAAACACATTTTTAAAACCTAGATACTTATTCTCTCACAGTTCTAGAAGCTAGAAGTCCAAAATCAACATGCCATCAGAACACAGGAGATGCCTGATAGAGGGAGCAGGAAAGGAAAGTGTATACCATGACTTCCTCCTCAGGTCCCTATCCTTGAGGGAAAGAGAAGAGATAATTAAGTAAGTCAGAGATTAAGTCATGATAAACTAGAATAACCAGCACAAAATGAGAACTCCCAAAGAGAGGAAAAGTCTTCAAAGCTTGACTGACGGCAGTGATTGGGTATCAGTATCACTGAGGGTCCCAGCAGGAAGCAAACAGTTAAAAACAAATCAAACTACCTGCAGAACCAGGCTCTCTGAAGGATCCAGGGGAGGACCCTTCCTTGCCTCTCCCAGCTGCTGGAGGTTGCCAGCAGTCCCTGGCCCTCCTTGCCTTGCAGATGCATCACTCCTATCTCTATTTCTGTTGTCACTTGGCATGCTCCTTATGTGTTTGTCTCCATATCTACTTATCTTTTAAAAAGAAAATGGAAACCAGTCACTGGGACTCACTCTAATCCCATGTGACCTTGTCTTAACGAATTATATCTGCAGTGACTCTATTTCCAAATAAGACTGTTCCAGGTAGACTTGAATTTCAGTATTCAACGGGTACAGTCTCTTAGCTCCACTTGGCTATTTTCTTCATTTGCATTCAGACTGGCAGCAATGTAACTGGAGGAAAGCCCCATCATCCTAAAAAAATGGAGATGTCTCTACCACCACCACCCACCACCCACAGCATCCATAACACACTCTGATTGGCTCTGCTTGAATTGGGTGCTCAACCCTGGACCAGTCACTGTGGAGGCAATGGGAGTTTCAGACTACTCCTGAGGTGGACCGGCAGAGCCATGTGACTGACACATGGTCTTTCCAGAATCTTATGGAGATACAGGATAGACACAAAGAGCAGATGTTCCTTACAGTATTTCTCTTTTCAAATAATTTTTTATAAATGATTGGGCTTCCCTGGTGACTCAGAAGGTAAAGAATCCACCTGCAGTGCAAGAGACCTGGGTTCGATACCTCGGTTGGGAAGATCCCCTGGAGGAGAGCATGGCTACTGATGCCAGTATTTTGGGCTTCCCTGGTGTCTCAGTTGGTAAAGAATCTGCCCAAAATGTAGGAAACCTGGGTTTGATCCCTGGGTCAGGAAGATCCCCTGGAGGAGGGCATGGCAACCCACTCCAGTATTCTTGCCTGGAGAATCCCCATGGACAGAGGAACCTGGCAAGCTAGTCCGTGGGGTCGCAGTCAGACATGACTGAGTGACTAACACTTCCACTTTTGAGTTTCTGATATTAAAGAAAAAAACATAATTTTAAAGTACTGTTTTCATCTGCAGAACTTGATCAACTGAACATGATGGCTTTGATTTAGAAACCATTAAATTAAGAGTTTCTTGAAGGTTAGGAATGGAGATGTATATATTGAACCAAGATTTATAGCAACATTATAATTGACAAAAATTCGTAAATCCTCCTCATTCGCAAAATTAAATCAGAAATTTAGAAGAAGGGATCCTTAGATGGCACAAAAAGGTGACATGCGACATTCAGATACTTTTAGAGCTATGAGATATTCTGAGCATGAGTCATTTGTTAAAGAAAGACCTAACGTGGATTTCAAAATCCCTCCCTCCAGCCCCACCTGACTGCATTCTATTCTGTGAAATTGTTAGTAGCTTACTTGTGTCCGACCTTTTGCTACTCCATGGACTGTAGTCCACCAGGTTACTCTGTCCATGGAATTCTCCAGCCAAGAATACTGGAGTGGGTAGCCATTCCCTTCTTCAGGGTATCTTCCTGACCCAGGGATTGAACCTGGGTCTCCTGCTTCACCGGCAGATTCTTTCCTGTCTGATCACTAGTGTTTCTATTTTGTAGCTTTTCTATTGTCATTAAGAGGTCATCTCATATTCATTGACAGAGTACTACCTTCAACCCGAACTTGCCAGAACAAACTCACAGTCACAGTTGGATCTGCTCAACATCTTCTCCATACAACTCCCTCGCTCTTATTTGTGACCTGTAAGTAGGATAATGACCGTTACTCGCCTTGACCTGACAGGCAAGGTCAAAGGCTTTTTTGGAAGAAATTCTGTCATCCAGCGTGGGGAGAGTAAAATATATTCCATCTCCTCTAGGCTATGACGTTTGCGGCACGAGGCTAGCAATATTTTCTGGTAACTTGCACCTCGAATGACTTTTCTAAATGCTTGCTTATCTCAGTGAGAAAGATTTCTCTAGCAGACGTGACAGCTGTCATTTCATTTATTTGCTTAGTCAGCACACAGGTAGCACGAGCCCATCGGTTACATCTGGCAGAATCTGAGCATCTCTGTGGGCCCTCCATTTGCCTGGCCCTGCTTATGCAGTAGTTAACGACCTGCTTTTTCAGAACCCTGACGCGTGAATGATGGTTTGGACTTCAGCACCACACAAACACTTAAAACCTCCATTCCCTGCCCCTGCCTCCCCTCACACGTTAGGGAAGAGGGTTATGAAATAGTCTTTTAGTGCTACCTCCGAGCTGACAGTGGTGTTGACAGTTTCCAAGCTAATTTAGGGGCAAAATCCTCGGCAATAACAAAGCAGCAAGCAGATGGTGTCAAACCGTGGTGCCTGGGACACCTGGAGAGACCAGCAGTCTCAAGAACCAGAGACAGAGGTCTGAAAGCAAGGGAAGGAGAAGAGGAGACTGGAGGATAAGGGAAGAAATAAAGACCATTAACATTGCCAAAGGAGCGAAAAAAAAGGCAAACCGCCACTGGCAGTGCCGATAACAGGCTGACTAACACATCCTGGTTTGACTGGCTATTTCCCAGTTTTAAGACCAAAAAGTCCCACATCNGTCTCACTCCAGGCACACAGCAGTGGGCCGGGGCTGCAAATGCTTGCACGTCCTTCCCTGGGATCTTGCACTGGCCACCCGAGACTCTGGAGCCCCTCACCGCACGCCCCAGCAGAGAAGAGGCAGGGTAGACTGAACGAGAAAGCGGAGACCCTGGCAGCGTGAAATGAGAGGGTCTGGATCGAAGACATCAAAGACATCACGAGCCTTAGTTCCTTCCAGTGATCTTCATCCACACGGCCCATTTCCAGGGCAGTGGATGTCCCAGGTCACACCTCGAGGGGAGTGGACTGGTCAGTGGCTGCTCCTCCCTTCCAGAAACAAGCTCCATCCTTACAGAAGCTGCCCAAAGCTGGACAGCCATCTGCAACCTCTGTCATTCATGTGATAAAACATTCCACACGTGTAACCCAGCCCAGGGAGCACGTTTCCTCCTGGGGAGGCCAGCCCTCACCCAACAGCCCGTTCCTGAAATCTCCACGGGGCCCGCCAGTGGGCACCAGGATCCCAGCACGATCTGACCCAGATGTTCACGTTGGTCCTTCTGTGAGGACACAGAGTCGCTGGGGAAGGTAAGTGGTGGGGCACAGGCGTGCCATGCTCCAGGCCCTGAGCTGCACCCCCAGAGTCTCAAATCCCACTGCTGCAAAAGGTAATGCCCTGGGGCTTCCGCAGTNTCCCTACTTTCTTCAATTTAAGTCTGAATTTGGCAATAAGGAGTTGATGATCTGAGCCACAGTCAGCTCTAGCTCCCGGTCTTGTTTTTGCTGACTGTGTAGAGCGTCTCCATGTTTGCTTCAGTTCATACATGTTGGAAAACCATTTGACAGCAGCTACTACAGCTGAACATATCCAGTTCCCACGGCCCAGGGTGGATGCTAATCTGCAAGATGTCAAACACATCTTCACCAAAAGACATGAACCAGAGTGCTCAGAGCAGCATTTTTGTAATAGCCCCAAACTGGAAATTACCCAAATGAGCATCAGCAGTGGACTGGTGTATTTGCATAATTGAATATTATATAGCAAGGAGAATGAACCAACTGCAAGACATGGTTGAATCTTACCGACAGTGTTTAGCAAATGAAACTGAACACTAACGGGTGTCTTCTGAAGGCTTACAATTACATAAAGTTCAAAAACGGACAGAAGGTTCTAGGGTGTTGGCCAGTATGGTCACCTTGGCAGGAGTAGTGATGGGGAGGAGAGCTCCCGTGAGCACCAGTCAGTTTTCTGTCTCTGTCTGGGTGCTGCTGACATGAGCGGGTTTAGTTTGTGAGCATTCTATGAGCTATATACTTATGATTTATGCATGTTTTCTGAGTGTCTTTTATACTTCCATAAAAGCCAAAGAAGAAAAAAATTAAAGGAAAAAAGGAGCACACTTCACCAGCATTCCTAATTCAGCTATTTCTGCGGCTGCCGTCATCCAACATGGTGCAGAAAAATATTCTTTCTCTCTGTTATGTCCCATTGCACAGCCTTTCTTGGTAGGTTGTCTCTTTATCCTTCTCCTTTATTTATTTTTAACTTAGATTTTTGCTCTTTTGGAAGACCTGGTGGGAGGCAATTTTTCAGACTGGGCATGGTGTCAGGAACCTGAGTCCAAGGAAGAAGGCCAGGTCACCACACTCTGGTGGTAGATTGGATCATAGGCATGAGAGGCAGAGTTAAATCCCAGAGGCCTTGTTTGGGATGCAGCGTAAAAGCTGCCAGCATCAGGCACTGTCAAATTTACATCTTAGACAGATATCTTGAGCAGCAGCTGTGTGGAGGTGAAGAGGGACAGAATTAGAGCCAGAGAGGTAGGTTGGGAGCCAGGGAAGGAGGTTCAACTCAAGCAAGAAATCATATATGTGTTGAAAATGAAGCTTCGTTGTTTCCTCCCATTCTATCCACCTTATCCACATGTAAGGGATTATAATACTGTGGAAGATATAACTGCCAGGAAAGAATGGAGACAAGGATGGAGGCAAGGGGCTGGGGTCAGGTGGGAAGAGGATGTAGCCAAAGGGAAGCGAGGAAGGCAGACATCAGCAACTACCCACGGCCTGGGGCTTAACCTAGCAATGCATCCAGTTACAAACTTCAAGGAGTTTTGTTCCTTCTGTGGTTACTAAAGCCAGCTTTGATCATTTCAAAATCTTGTTTTGTTTTCCTGGAGAAGTTTGGTCTTTGTTCTTTAAATAAACATTGATTTCTTTCCTCTTTTCTGGACAAAGATTCCTCTAGTTTAACAGCTCTGGCTAAAACAACTCTTTTTTGTGCTCCCAAGTCTGGAGAGACTGCTTATGGGAAGACAATATGTTAGTCTCCCGCAGCTGCAAAGACAGGTGAATAGAAGGTAGAGAAAAGACTGCCACGCCCACCCGCAGGTTGGGAGCCATCAGAAACTGGAGCCGGAACTTTATAAATAGTCCAAGACAGGAGCAGAAGCATGACATGAAGAAAAACCACTCCACCCCTGCAGTCTTTAAAATTCTTGTTTGGATAGCCTGAGACAATATATCCCATCAAGGTTAAAATCCAGACCTTGAATGTGTGGCAGAATCCAGTGGTCTTTATCTGAAACTGCAAACAGTAGGACTCTTCCGCGTGGGAGCTTGGGAGACTGCTTTCTTGAGGGCTTGAGATCCCAGTTTGGGGAAACTCCTCTGAGAAAAGGGAAAAAGAAGGCAGAACTGGGGGGATCGAGGGAGGGTCCCTTGGGCTGTTTCCGGAGGGGTGTGGCAGACTCTGCTTCCTCCAAGCAGAGGTGGTCTGCAGGCTGCCAGTAAACCCCCCATGGAGGCTGATGAACCTGCCAGAGAGCCCCAGTCTGCCCCTGGGATGGAGACAGCATCTCAATCACGCATGGCTCTTTATGTGTTCTAAAGATGCTTCTTCCCCAGACTTCTGGCCTGGACATACATGTGGCAGCAAAAGTGTGTTTGATTAGCATTAGCGGAAGGGCCCTGCTGCCTCATGAGAGGGTCTTGCTGCTCTCCTGCAGTGAGTGGAAGCAGGGCTGGGATGCCCCACTCCAGCCACTGGGGTTCTGCAGAAGGGGGCCACTAGGGTCCCAGGGAGTCCTGTTGCTGTCAGAATTCAGGTCCACAAACCATTCAAAGCCTTCAGCCGTTTCTCCCTCCTGTTGACCAGAGTCTCTGCTGTGTGCCGGGCACTGTAATAGGCTCCAGGAGAAAACATGGTCAAGATCCTCTCTTGCTTTTGCCTTCAGCTAACTAGTGGGGCAGACAAACAGATACATCAAGCCACATTCTCATGGGATGGGCTAAGCACGCTGATGGAGGTGTTGCAAAGTATGCAGAAGTACAAATTCATCCTACTGGGAGGAGGAGGGCTGGGCAGGACAACAGGGAGAGCCTCTCATGAGCCTTTATTTGTTGAATTAATGAGTTGATTAAATTAAGAGGTAACATTTGAGGTGGGTCTTGAAGTATAAATAGGAGTTCTTCACCTCAAGAAAGGATGGCACCCCAAGCAGGAGAAATCAAGCAAAAATATACGGCTCAAGCATTAATATAGGGCAGTGCCTCCCACCTGCTGGGGTCCCCATGGCTGTAGGTCAAGTTCACACTCAAAGCCTCAAAATAAGTAAGGTACATCTTCCAATGGTGTTCATTTTACTTAAGTATTTGGGTAGACTGGGGTATATAAGAAGAGACTAAAGGCATTTTTTAATTAAAAGAAGCATGAATATTATATAGTAGAAGGTGAAATCAGCATCAGTTTTTAAGATGAAATGTTAGCCCTCAAAGAAATATTGTGTGTCATTGGGTCCTCTCTTTTGCTACAGATGGAGATCTTGGGATCTTGGTCTCTCTCATCTGTTATTCGGGGTGCACTGGAGGGAAGAAGGGGAAACCTGGGGTACACACAAGGGGTGTCTGGGTGTGGTGTGAGAGGGCTTGTGGGGGAGGGCATAGGGTGCATCTCTGAGAGATTCACAGAAGACACGAGTGGGTTGGGTCATCCTTGTAGGTAGCGGAGAGCCCCAGGGGCCTGCTCAGACAGGCGGATATGCTGCTGAGATGGCACAGGACCCTCACTCCACAGCCTTGCTGTCTGGGCGGGACAATAGTGTCCACCCACTTCTCATTCCACTGCCCAGAGCCTTCCTGAGGGCTACTCATGGCTGCTGGATCAGTTCCAAGCTGCATGCAAACCCTTGCTGCAGCCTGGAAAAGGGATGACAAGGTGCCAGGCTGGAGGCGGGAGAAGGTAAGGCCCTGATGAGTCATCAGAGGCTGCATTCAGGAAGCATCAGGGAGCGGGTGGCCTCTGAGCTCCTCCGTATTCTCCAACCCACTATCGCCACCTCCATCACTCACTGCTGCCTGCATCTCCATCGAGCTGAATGACCCACGTTCCTCATGCTTTCCTGGAAAGGTACTTCTGGCTCCTTCCTTCCCTTCCCCTAGGAACATCCACCGGCTCATCTCCCGCTGTCGGAGGCGTGCCTTTCCCTCAGGGCCCCACTCACGTAATACAGGGGGGCCTCACACCGATGCATGATCTCTTCCCTCCCTCCCTGTGAGCCGTAGTGTTTCCTGTTTGCAGATGAGGAAACCGAACACCACAGCCGAGCCTGGACTCTGAGGTGAGTGAACGAGGATGCCCTGTGGGGGCCAACCTGCTCAGGGCTGTGGTCTCCACCTTGCCCAGTGCTCACAGAGGTTCACGTTCACACCTCCTCTCTGCCAGTCACCCCGTCCTGTGGCTCCTACCACCCACCCCCACCGACATCTGTGGTCCGGGCCTCTGTTAGCTCCCTACCTCCCCCCCCAGCACCACTGTCCTGAAATCCATTGTCTGCATGGCAATCCAGGTGGCAGTTCTAAAAGGCAGAACTTGATAGATCTCATCACTGCTTAAAATCTTTCCGTGCTCACCACTTACTCAAGCACAGATGCATACCGAGCCTCCACTCTGTGCTGCAACAGTGGACAAAACAAGGCCTGCCTTCGTGAGGTCCAGACTCTTCAAACGCCAGCATCTGGGCCCACCTTGCAGTGCCCACCACCCCCTCGGCGTTTCCCCCTCAGTCATGCTGAATCACCCTTGGTCTACAGACACAGCTGGCTCCATCTCACCTCTGGGCCTGTGTGCATGCCCTTCCCCTGCATGGGGACCCCAGTGGCCATCCCCTCTTCCTCCTCCCAGTCTCAGCCTCAAGGCCACCTCCTCCAGAGAGCCCTCCTTCACCTCCCAAGATATGAGGTGCCCTACGGTGTACATCTATGGTACTTTGTGTTTGCTTGACTCTCTTCCAGAGCAAAGACCGTGTTTTGCTTATTTTCTTTATCTCGGTCTGCTCCAGGCACAGCACAGTATCCGGGGCCTCTGTGCTGCTTGTTGACTACACATAAATATTTAAGCAGCCAGTCCCGTCTGCGACATCTCGTGCAGTGAGACCTCCCCAGTGATGAACACCCCGAGGGATCCTCCCCTGGGCATTGAAGCTTCTGACGGGCTGATGGGGAAAGGAATGGAGCCGAGAGACCAAGAAAATGGATGCTAGGCTGTCACTTGCCTCCCTCCTGCTTCTCATTTCCCTACAGCCTCCAAACTGCAGTGTGAATCCAAATTCATTGTGAATCCAGCCCAAGCACCTGGCTCATCCAGGCATCTGGATGACGGAAATGGAGTTTTCTTTCTTGCCAGACCATTAGGGCTCATCCTTTCTAACAGTTTGTCATGGATTTTTCTCGGGAATTTGTATTCTTGGGGGAGGTTTCTGGGGTCTCTGTGCCTGGAGATGGGCTCTAGGAGATGGAAGGGAAGAGAGGAGGGTGAGGCCACAAAGAATCAGGTCTGGAGGCTGACCTTCAGTCTTCTCATCCTGGCAAGCATTTTTTAGGTCTGCTGGGTTTGGACACCTATCAGCAAGGCTATTTTAAAGCGCATAAAGCCTGAAAGTCAATGGAGTAGGGCTGGGACAGGAGAAGCCTGGTTTGGCAAGGACTGCTGCTCAGGAAGTGCCAGAGGGCCCGGCAGTCGGAAGGGCACTGCAGAAAGTCAGTCCCCCAGCCTCTGCACCCTTGCTGGAGGAGATACTCATGTCCCACACCCAGGGACCTTCTCCTGCAAGACAGGGGTGCAGGGAGATGAGCTATAGGAAGCAGCTAATTTCACCGAGATGCTAACACCCAACTTATCTCACTATCCCAGACCCCAACTAGCACCTGCATACANCTTGCTGGAGGAGATACTCATGTCCCACACCCAGGGACCTTCTCCTGCAAGACAGGGGTGCAGGGAGATGAGCTATAGGAAGCAGCTAATTTCACCGAGATGCTAACACCCAACTTATCTCACTATCCCAGACCCCAACTAGCACCTGCATACAAGTGGCCTCTCCCTAACCCAGGTGGCCAACACCCAGTAGGAGGAAGCTGCTGGCCCTTTGCCTTATTCTCAGCCCACACCCCTGCCCCATTCTTCCCCACCTGGCCTGCAGTCCTGTTCCTGGTCATCCTAGAACTTGACCTCTGACCTCACACTCTGTATCCGGCTCTCCTCTTGTCATGTATGCCTGACCTTCGATACCGCATGTCTGGTCCTGCCTTGTTCTACCCTCACTGAAGATACTTTGCATTTGTGTCCCATACCATGTGCTTCAGAAGGGAAGGAATCCACCTGAGGCAGGCACCTGGGCCAGATGCCCTGTAAATCCTGGCTGTGCTGTGAGCCAGGTCACCATGGAGAGTTCCTGAACCTCTCCAAGCCTTGGCTTCGTTCTTGGTGTTTTGAAGTATAGTTGATTTACAACCTTGGCTTCTCTGTTTGTACAACGGGGATCAGAATAGCACCAGCCTCATAAGATTGCTGGAGAGACTCACTGAGCTAATTTAAATGGAAGTGCTTAGCAAAGTGCCTGACCCAGAGTAAGCACTCCACGTGTGTTAGATAAAAGAGGACATTCAGGTCCCACAGCCCTACCGCCCTTCGTGAGTGAGAAATGGCTGCTTATCACATGCACCACCAAAAAATACAAACTAAACAATGTTTAAAATAGTCATGCCTTTGTCTGACCTGATCACTTGAGTTCAGAAAAGGAAACCAGAGCTCTAAGGAGAGCCCAAGGATTGTGCTGGCACAGGGTGACCGGGGAGCAGGCAGGGCTTTCAGAAGCAGGAATTCCTCGTTGGAGAGAGGTTGGAGAGTGGGGGCCTATAGGCAGGAGTGCTGGGCAGGTTCCAGGGGGCAGGTCCTGAGCTTCCCAGAGGAGCCCGGCACACGGGAGGATGCAGAATCAGCTGCAACAGAGCTGCAAAGCCTACAGGAGGGCCAGGAGACAGAGGACCATTGCATACCTGACAAAGTCGGTGAGCACGGTTTCTGTGTGTGTGTGTGTGTGTGCCAGTCACAGTCACGTTCAACTCTTTGCAACCCCATGGACTGTAGTCCACCAGGCTCCTCTGTCCATGGGATTTTCTAGGCCTTTAGGGATAAGCAAACAGCTGTTTGGGGGTGTGAACGGTGTCCTGCTTGTGAAGCATGTCCTGGCAAACCCAGGAGAGTCAGGAGGGCACTTTTAGGGGCACNAACTCTTTGCAGCCCCATGGACTGTAGTCCACCAGGCTCCTCTGTCCATGGGATTTTCCAGGCCTTTAGGGCTAAGCAAACAGCTGTTTGGGGGTGTGAACGGTGTCCTGCTTGTGAAACATGTCCTGGCAAAGAGACAGGAGAGTCAGGAGGGCACTTTTAGGGGCACCTGCCAGGGTGAAGCAAGCCCGGGTACTGTTCTCTTCCCTTTTACTGAAGTTTGGGCTTGGTTCTGGGGCAGTGAATGCCGTGACATTCCTGCCCCTTTCTAAGACTCCTGTCTTCCCGTTGACCGCCAACCTCAGCAATGATGGAAATGCCAGGACCTTCCATATGTCTCCAGGGAGGTCTCCAGGGAGGGCAGCCCCATTCCTTCCAGGGAGGCACGATTGTTTGTGTCATCTCATTAAACTGAAAACTGCTGCTGACTCAGACTGGAGCAGTGAAGGCGGGCTGCCTTCCTGCCTCCTCAGCGTGACCTCCCCTGGGAGCGCCACTTGGTAGGATGAAAATGCGGAGAGGGACAGGCCAGGAAGGGGTCCTGCTCAGGCAGCAAGGGTACTGAAGGGAGGAAATCATTAGGGTAAAATTTTGGCTGCTCCCACAGTCCGTGGGATCACAAAAGTTGGACATGACTGGGTGAGCACGCACACACAGAGACACTTGTTCCCAAGTATCCGGGGCCAATTTGGAGGCCCCACTGTATGAGGGACCAGCCTCCTCTGTCCTGTTGCTCCGCTGATCCTAGGATGCCACACTGATCTCCCTTTGCCCAAGAGCACTTCCCTCTTGGATGGCGTGAGGGGAGGAAGAAGTGGAAAGTGTAGTACTTACATCACAGTAATGGTATCCCTTTGTCCAGAACTTAGTCATGTGCTCCATCAAAAAAAAAAAAAGGCTGGAAAAGCTTGTTTTTATCAGGGGCAGTCATATGACCAGCTGAAACTCGGAGGCTGTTTACAGGAGAAAACAGACACGATGGTCTCTATGATCATGGCCGAGTTGGAGCCCTGCCCACGGACTGCACAGGCACGAAGACAGAGCCATACAAAGCCGTGCGCAATAGAAGAAGCACCGTCCCGCACTTACGCAAGGAATGTTTGTTGCAGGTTATAGGCACTGAGGAAACAGAGGTAGAAACACCAGCCTTTGCCCCGCAGTGGGCTCACAGTCATGGGGAAGAAAAAAATCATCTAATGTACTTTGTGCTATAAAGGAAACATGTGTTGATGCATTAGCACCTCCTTATGCCCTTGCTACATAGTGGTCATATCAGTTCTAGAGATAGCTCAGAGAAGATTCAGGCCTGTTCTCAAGCTGTTGGGTCTTTTGAAGGGGAGTCAGACCCCCTCCCCCAGTGGGAAAACTACAGTGTGGGTGTTGGTGCTGTGATTGTGATAAGAGAAGGGACCACCCCCCCACCCCCAACATGGCCAGGAGGTCTCCACAGGACCAAAAAGACTTGGTAGGTCTCTGGCAGTAGATGATCCCCCAGGGCCTTGGCACAGCCCTGGGGAGCAGCCCCCAGATGGCTGAAATTGAATCTCTCACAAGCTCAGGTGAGAAGATAAGAGCTGGATTAAGCTGGTGTTTTAAACAACATGGAAACAAGCTATTTCTGGCTCACTGGGTTATGCACTAAGATTTATCTCCACCAGGCAACATTTTGTTCCAGGAAGCTATGAGATCTAGAGGCAGAACTTGGGAAGATCACCGAAAGCAGAAGGTGGATTTGGAGTATCCTAAGGATAAAAAGCAATTCCTCTGCCTCCTGACCCACCATCTTTTCCCCATCAGCCAAGATTCTGAAAGCTGTTTGGTGCTGGTGAGGTCATCGCTGGGCACCTTGAGCTGCCTACTCCTTTTTGAAACTCCCCCAAGGACAGAGTCCACAGATAACTGGTTCTGAGTTTATTATCTCAATGGCCAAAAATGTGCTTTGTCCAACCCAAATCACTGTTTCTTGAATTAAAATTCATTTTCTTTAACCTGCACTTTGGAGGACTAGGACAACCATGGTTTATCAACCTAATCATGAAAAGATGCTTCCTATAGAAATAGGAAGTCGTTTTATTTCTAGCATATGTAAGATCACCTAGCAGGTAAGGTGGGATTAAATTTTCCTGAATAACCAGTCTGTGTCAAGAACAGTGCTAAGCACAAGACATATGCTATCTCCCTGTAAGCCTAGCTCTGCACTGCCAGGTCAGCATTATTTTCCTCATTTTCCAGATGGAAAACGGAGGCACCAGAGAGATCAGGTAAGTTTCCCATGGTCACACAGCTAGTTCTAGCCAGGACGAGAACTCAAGCTTGTGTGACTCTTTCAACTCTTCCACAGTTCTAGAAGATTGTAATTAGCTCATCCATAGCCTTTTCCTTTCTAATGTATTTAATTTTTAGCTCCCTTTATAAGGAACACTTCATCTTATATTTGACAGTTTTTGAAGATCGAGAACTATTGTTGAAGGATACAGAGAGATGGACTTATTTTAGGAGCTAGTGTATTGTAACCTCTGTGAAGAATTTTTTCTTGAGATCCCACCAGTACTGGGGTCTTACAACAGTTGTGGCCAATTTAAGCCTGGGGGAGTCACGTAAGAAGTACTTAAAACAAGAACGAAGACACAAATTATGCATTTTCTTGTGTCATAATAAGAAGAGGTTGAAAGTCTTACGAAAGGTTTAACATGATATTAACATAGAGTTACATGAGGGTAGTAGAGACGACGGCAGTGGAGAAAAAAAATTATCTATCCATCACTCTGTTCATTCATTCAAATGTCAGATTATATCTCTGTGTTGAAGACTGGAGCTAGGCACTTTGGCAGACACAAAGTATGTATGTGTGTGTATTATGTTTGGGGAAGGGGGAATTATTGCATATGTTTGTTATGGTTAGTTGTCTTTTTTTTTTTTTTTTGGCCATGCTGTGCAGCCTACAGAATCCCAGTTCCCCGACCAGGGGTCAAACCCAGGTCCTCTTCAGTGAGAGCACGGAGTCCTAGCCATTGGCCTGCCAGGGAATTTCCTGTTATGGCTAATTATGCCTCCTTACCTTAATTAGGCTAAGTTTATCCTGTGCTTTTTATTTGTCTAATCATGAGAAAAACATCAAATTCCAGTAAAGGAGCATCTTATGGTATATCTGACCACTATTCCTCGAAACTCAAAGTCATCAAAAACAAGAAAGTCTGAGAAACTGCCCCAGTCAGAAGGACGCTTCAGTCGTGTCCAACTCTTTACGATCCTGTGGACCGTGGCCTCCCAGGCTCCTCTGTTCATGGGATTCTCCAGGCAAGATACTGGAGTAGGTTGCCATTTCCTTCTCCAAAAGGTAACATGGTATCCTGGATAAATCCTAGAAGAGAAAAAGGACATTGGGTAAAAACTAAGGAAATCTGAATAAACTATGGACTTCAGTTAATAATAATGTTTAAAAAAAAAAAATCCCTCCTCAGTTCCAATTAGGCACTATTGTCTCCTCATCAAGGGTGGGGCCCAAACATTGAGATAAAGAGAGACTCTGAGGTCATAGGAGGGGAGCAGATGTGCACGAACCCACAGAGGCAGCCTTGGCCTTGCTTGGCCTCCAGCCATCATTTCAGCCTTCAACCCATCATCTCTCAGAAGAACCCTCAGGCTAGTGAAAATCTCAGGTGCTTGACCAGATGAGGGTCTCCCACGGGACCCAAACTCATCCCAGACCAATTGTTTTGGGCCATTTCTTAAGACAAGCCCTCGTGTCTCATTCACCCCCTCTCAAGTGGCCATAGATTTTCCCCAGCAAGATTTTAAAACAATCCCCTTCACCTTGTTATGCTCTCCTCTTAATTAGCAGAGGGACAAATGCCGTTATTGGAAGCAACCTCTCTGCAGCACTCTTCCCTCTGTTTGGCAAATTAAAAGCTTTTGGATGAAACCCTTTTGTGGTCCCAATCAATAGCTCAAGCCATAATTATTCAGCGGTGCTTGCAGTTTTCTGTGCTGACAGCCGGCTGGGTGTGCTGATCTGTAATTGTTTCATATGCTTATGTGGCTTTCTCATCCCATGTTTGTGGTCTGCAGCAGATGAATCGATAGCATCTTTGGGGAAACAAGGGGATGGACTTGCCAGCATCTGAACCCCTCAGGCCTCTCTATGGCTTTAGAAATCAGGTGGGCCCTCTTACTTCCTTGTTAACCTACCTGATACAAAGCCGAGTAGTACATTTGGGAGACCATAAATAAATAAATAAATAACTCCAACTTTATTGGATAATCACGTAGTATCAGGCTTTAGATTGAGGATAGTGGTTATGTGCTAAGGGATGGTAAATAATAAAATTTTATTAGATTTCACTAATTTCAGAATTACGGATCATTTGGATGGGATGTGGATTAGTGCTCAAGCAGATCTTTTCCTAAAGGAAAACGTAAACAGAACTGCAGGGATCGATGCTTAAGGTATTTCAGAGGATTAATTATTTTCAATATCACCTGTTTTTTAAAAGTGCAAACAGTCACATTCAAACAGCTGTTTTATTCCTTCCAAATCCTTCTGGAGTCCACTAGTTGAGAGACTAAACTCGCATCCTGTATTTCTATATTTCTTGACAGTTTACTTAGCTTGCTTTCTCAGTTGTTTCCATTTTGTTTTGTTTTTCTGTAAAGTAGAAATATGACTTGTCAGTTTCACAGGCGTACTGTAAAAATAAATGAAATGGAAGCTATGACAATGAAATGCTGCAGTCAGTTAATTATTTGACGCATTAAGAGTATTTTAAATACCTGAGGTTACTTTTGGGGGTTTTGCCATTTTTAAAAATGTCTTGACTTTGGGTTTACTCCATGTTCTTGAAAGTGATCAAATTAATTCTTTTAAGTCCATATAGACTAAATTTGGCTGTATTCCAAATCATGAACAATTAGCTCTAAGAATATAAAACCAGTGGTCTCTGTGTGAACCCAAGCCTTGGTAGCTCTCACCATTACACTGATTATTAAGTGTTATAAGACACTACTTTAGACCAAAGGCATTAAGACTCTTCTGGAGCATCCTAAAAGTGATACCATGAATCACTGATGTCATGATTGGGTTCAGCGCTGAGAAGCATCTGAAATAATGGATGCACCTCTTAGGAAGCCGAGGTTTCTGAGGATCCAGTCTTTTCTCTGTAGGAGAAAATGGACTGAAAATTGATCAGGGCTCTGGGCCCATTCAGTCATGGAATCTCTTTCTAATCATTTTGAAAGCATCTGAGGTTCACCTCAGTTATCAATATCCACACCTAGTTTTAACAAATGCTCACATGCTTGTGATTCTGTAAAAAAGCAAGTTGCCCAGGAACCTAACTTGATCATGCCAGTGGAGGATATCCCAGCATGCTGATCTGAGCCCGTTGCTGAACATACACTTCACCAGCCTTTTAGAAGGGCTACATCAGTGTACCTTGACATCATCTGCTTGTTTCCTCAAGAACTGAACCACCTTGAATGGGCTTCAAGAAGAACCTGCCTTATTCCAAATCCCAGAGGCATTCTAGTATCTGTGCAGGAAGACCTATTCTGAGTCCACAGAGATGATTCATAATCATGCTTGCTCTGTCTTCATTTTCTCACATCCAAACTCCATCCACCACCACCCATTCATCACATTAAAAAAAATTCAATGTGAACCATATTGAATATCTTCTGAGTCTCTCTCTCCTTATGTCACAGGAGAAATTAAAGCAAACCAGTCAAGTCTCTGGAAACATAGAGTGGGTTGGGAATTACTGTCTCTTTAAATGAAAGAGAACATGAAAGCTGACGGTTCCAATCTGAGCATGAGCCATACTTTATCCTGGAAGAACTTTTAGAAAGAAAGGGACATATATTTCTGTTGACACTGTATATTAAGTGAACTTTCTAAACCCTCTTTGTCTGCATTAAATAAATATGCTCAGTTTCCTACCATGACCTGTATTTCTTCTGGTTTTAAATAAAAAGGATTAAGACTCCTAATTAAGACACTGGAGGATGGCCTGATCAGTTTTGCCAGTGCAAATTAGTTCAGAGGCCCAAAGTTGCTCCCTTTCTGTTTGCTGGTATGGGAGGTTTGTTTGATTTAACATGATTGAGGAAATGAAATATCCCTAAGACAAAGAACCAATATTGCACTTCTACAGAGTGGCTGGAGGGAAATTGGAAACTCACGCACATTAGCAGTGGATCCAAAATACAATCAGAAACAGAAATGTTATTTAGAAGAAAAGTGATGTGACTAGACTAATCCTTTGAAATAGATCGTACCTTCTTATTCCTTTAAAGGAACATGAATGAAATAGAATCTCAATTTTCTAACTAGGTCCCATGAGCTTGGGACATTACCTTTCCTTCCTTGAGTATAGGCCAAGTTTCTCTATGCATTAATTACTAATGTTAACAACATCTCTATGAAATAGTTATTATTACCCCTGTTTTACAGATAAGTCGTCTCATTATCTCAAAGCAGATACTGACCTAAAGGCAAGTAACCTTTGGGACTCTTGGTGTTTGTTTCTCATTCCATCAACTCTGAGCTACTTGGTAAGTCTGAAGAAAAGAGGGGTCTCAGTCACAGAGAGTAACGTGCTTGTCCAATCCTGGCGTTGCATTACGTTGGGTTGGAGTGGGTTCCTATTCAGTGGATTTGGTCAGGCCAGGACAATTTCCCAAAGGTGATGGAAAAGTGAACAAGGGGCCGAGAGAGCTATCAAAGGTCATCAGTTGAAGTCAAGCAACAAAACTGGCCTGAAATGGACTTCCCGTGTCCCAGCTTGGTCTTGCCTTCTGTGTCAGAGCATATTTTGCCATCTCCTCTCTTTCTTGGGGTGCACGATTCTTCACTTACCCACTCAAGGCTTTCTGCTCAACTTCTGCTCTCAGCAATTTCAATTGTTTGTATTTTACTTACATAACAATATTTAATAAAAATCCACATTCTTGTGTTGTCTGAAGGAAGGGGAGATTAGATCTTCTGTGTGCTTGCCTGCTGCACATGCAGGGTACTAGCCCCTGTGTCACGGGACTGTCTCTAATCCTTCAAGAGTCGATCCCATTTTATGTCTGAGATGGCCAGTTAGATTTTAAGGAGGAAGAGGAGGAAGGATGGATTGCTTTAAATTTGTCAAGCTAGACATTGTTATGCAGAGCAAATCCAACTCACTCAGTTCCTACTAGGGACCTCTATGACTGATGAGCCAAAAATGCAATACATTTGTGTGTGTGTGTGTGTGTGTGTGTGTGTGTGTGTGTGTGTGTGTGTGTTTATACGACATGTGAGACCCTGGAAATGTTCAGTTCAGTTCAGTCGCTCATCCGTGTCCAACTCTTTGCGAACCCATGAACCACAGCAAGCCAGGCCTCCCTGTCCATCACCAACTCCCGGAGTCCACCCAAACTCATGTCCATCGAGTCGGTGATCCCATCCAAGCATCTCATCCTCTGTCATCCCCTTCTCCTCCTGCCCTCAATCTTTCCCAGCATCAGGGTCTTTTCAGATGAGTCAGCTCTTTGCATGAGGTGGCCAAAGTATTGGAGTTTCAGCTTCAACATCAGTCCTTCCAATGAACACCCAGAACGGATCTCCTTTAGGATGGACAGGTTGAATCTCCTTGTAGTCCAAGAGACTCTCAAGAGTCCTCTCCAACACCACAATTCAAAAGCATCAGTTCTTCAGTGCTCAGCTTTCTTTATAGTCCAACTCTCACTGGAAATGTTAAGGCCCAGGTATTCTTGGGTCACTCATAATGGAGGTAGAAATAGGGGGTGGTTACATGTGGGCAAAGTGGTTCTGAAAAATCCATCCATAACTATGGGATCCAGGGGTCCTGGAGAAGATACTCACAGAATCATAGAAGCACTCATTTCTTTGATTATCTGTGATGTCTGCCAATGTGTAGACTTTATGCTAAGATAATTTGACAAATAACATCTTTGTAGTCAAATGCATTATTAGTTCTTTGGTATAAATTTCCACAAGTGGGGTTTCTGAGTCAAACAGCATGCAAAATATCAGTGCCAAACTTGTGTGTCATCAGATCATCTAGGTCTGTGCTTGGTTGAGTTCCACATTCTTTGTTGAGTTCCACTTCAAACTTGAGACTGAGGACAAGTCTGGCCAGTTCTGTTGATTAGAGAACAGAATAAACAAAGCCAGGGTTGTGGGTGTGTTCTCTGCCTGATAAGCTTTGTGTACTCTTTTCAGCCAGCTTGCGAATGTCCATCCTTGACCATGAGGCAGCAGAAGGAGGAAATGTGGCCATGTTAGTGCTTTTCCTTCAGGTCTCACTCAAACATCATTTCCTGGGGGAGGCCCCTTGACCACTTGCTAAGACAAGCCAGTGAGTCTTTGTCTACCTTGGCTGTGAGCTAGAAGCTCTCTGAGGGCAGGAACAGTATCTAACTTGCTCAACCTTGAGTCCCAGTACCTGCCTAGTACCAGGAAAATGCATGTGTGCTGAATGACTGCATAAAGAAACCGAATTAATATTATTGAGGGAAAAAAATCAAAATTAGCCTTAATCATGTTGAGCTGGACACAAAGGGAACATAGCGATGAATGATGACTGCAAACAGGCAATATAGTGTCCAAGTGCACCAACCCCCTGCTGGCCAAGAAGGAAAGGGAGGAAGCTCACATGATTGCCTGTCCACTGTGTGCTCTGCAGACAGCATTGCAGTTAGCCCTCGCCACAGTAACATGCTGGGCTTCCCAGATGGTGCAGTGGTAGAGAATCCACATGCCACTGGAGCAGACTCAAGAGACAAGTTTGATCCCTGGGTCAGGAAGATCCTCTGGAGTAGAAAGTGGCAACCCACTCCAGTATTCTTGCCTGGAAAATTCCAGCACAGAGGAGCCTGGTGGTCTGCAGTTCATGGGGCTCACAAAGAGTGGGATAAGACTGAATGTGCACACACACACACATACACAGTAACACCTATAGAGTAGATTTTATTATCCCCATTTTACAGACGAAATCACTGAGAGCAAGAGAAGTTCTATTCCTCTCCCAAGATCTCACATCCACGAAGAGTCAGCATCCCACACCAGATCTGGCTACCTGTAGAACCCATCCTTTTTCCACCATAATGCTACGTTCCTTTATTCCAGAAAGCTGAGAACCAAGCCTGACCAGACATGATCTGAGCAAACCTCTAAGACCGTGTATATGGCTCCAAATGAGACCGACATGGTCTTAAAATGACACCACGGAGATGCCAAACTAGAGATGGCAAGATTGGTCTCAAAGGGCCTTGTCCTGGGAGGCCAGTTTGGCAAATGCTTCTGTCAGAGGGGCACTTATTTAGGACATGGGTCGTGGTGACTCCCCAGGGCTGATGCAGGGGTAATGTACAGGCTGCCCAGCCTCCTCACAGCAGTCAAGAGAGAGATATATCTGCCAGATAAGGATTCTGAGAGCCGCTTTCCCTTCATGGAGATTTGTTACCTTTCTGGGCCCTGTAGGCACATTTAAACAATGAAAGGAGATTACCACTCAGCCAAAGAGACATTTTTACTGGCACCACTGTAGCACTGACTTCAAACATTCGGCTGGCTCAATCCGGTACAGGGTCACTGTGGACAGCCTTCCCCCGCCCAGTCCGCCAGGGGAAGTCACTCCCAGGAGCTTTCCATGTCCTGTCTGATCACAAGACTGTTATGAGTGACCCACTTGGGAATTAGGCTGGGCATCTTCCTCCTTTTAAATGAAGATGAATGGTTCCTGCCCAACCACAGAGCACAGAGCGAACTTAGCCAAGATGCAGTCAGGCCTGAGGTGGGCCATCCCTGCCTCTTCCCCTGGAGGAGCAAGAGGCCTGGATGGATTTCTTTACGAGTTTCAGAGTCTCAGATGCACAATCAGTGTTTTTGAAATTTGGGGGCATGTACACTAAAGCAGTTTACTGACAGGTTTATTTTAATATTTATTGATTTATGTATTTGGCTGCACCGCATCTTTGCTGCAGCACTCAGGTCTTTCTTTCCGAATTTTTAGTTGAGGCATGTGGAATCTAGTTCCTTGATCAGGGACCAAACCTGGACCCCCTGCGATGTGAGCACCAAGTCTTAGCCACTGAACCAGCAGGGAAGTCCCTATTGACAGGTCTTCAAGGAGTCAGAAGCAGAGTTTCAAGGGTTGGAAGAAGTTGATGAGTCCCACCTCCCTCAGTCTGACCAGGCTCTGTGAAGTCTTCTCTGAGACCAGAATTGAGGCTGAATGCAGCTGGGTGCAACTAGAAGAGAGAGTTGCAGAGATCTGCCAAGCACTTTTCCCTAATATTATCAGTTTGCGATTTTAGCAACTTCAGAATCCTAAAATGCTGAGTCTCTTCTTCAATAGCAGAAAGGAAAAATGGGGGGAAACGGAATTGAGAGGTTTAAAGAAGGCACGTTTTTTAAATGGATTGATTTTCTGCTGCCTCCAATCCCTTCAATAGAATACATTTCTTTGAACCATTACTCACAAGTACTCATAGATAACAATTATAGTAATGACGACATAAATCTTCCTGATGTAGGAAATGAGTAGGCTCCTGAAACATCTTTAGTAAGCTGGGGAAAGAGTAGGGAACAAATGATAAACTCTTTAGGGCACTTGTAATTATGAGAAGATAAATTATTTTTATTTGTCTTTAGGATTTAGAGATACACAGGTAGCTGCCATCTTGGCTCAATGGTCTGCAATATTTTTCATCCTATCTATAAAAATATTTAAGCACACATCCCCAATAGGTTATATGTGATAAGCATGTCTTCAGTTCAGTTCAGTTCANGGAAATGGCAACTCACTCTAGTGTTCTTGCCTGGAGAATCCCAGGGATGGGGGAGCCTGGTGAGCTGCCATCTATGGGGTGGCACATAGTCGGACATGACTGAAGCGACTTAGCAGCAGCAGCAGGTACCTTATTATAGGATGTTTCTACAGCATTAAATATTATATCAGATTCTCAATATGCTGTAAGGATAACACAAATTATTGAAACCATATCTCTACCAAAGGCTTCTTCTAAATCATCTATTATTACAATATTATCTCAATTACAAATATAGTAAGGCTTCATTCTGCCTCTTTTTAATTTACACATATCAGATCTCATTCTAAATTGCCTGGACCATTGGCAAAGGGCAATGATTCCATCAACTCTTTGTTAATTGCTTTTCTTACTGCTTATAAATTTTATCAACTCACACATATAAATACACATGGCTTGATGAATAAATTTCAATCATCCAAACAAGAAGCCCGAAATATTGTTTCTGCCTGCCCCACATGTACTCTTACTCACCAAGTTCCTACAACTACAGGGGTTAATCCCAGAGGCCTTTATCCTAATGATATATGGCAGACTGATGTTACTCATTCCCTTCTTTTGGACTTTTGGGAGCTGTTCTTGTTTCTGTGGATACTTATTTGGAAATGATTAATGTTTCTGCTCATTCTGGAGAAACATCTACTCATGTTATCTCACATTTTTTGCAAGCTTTTTCTCATGGGCCTACTAAAACATATTAAAACTGATAATGGCCTTGCATATATGAGTCCTTGTTTTGTGAAATTTTTATCTGATTGGAATATTTCACATTCTACAGGTATTCTACATAATTCTCAAGGTCAGGCTATTATGGTACATACTCATCATACTCTAAAAATATGTTATTTAAACAGAAAGAGTGAGATAAGTATGGCATATCAATGACACCAAAAGAAAAATTAGCCCAAGTTTTATTTACTTTAAATTTTTTGAATTTAAGATTGGATCATACAAAGCCAGCAGCAACACTGCATTTTCAGAATACCATTCTTAGTGAAAACTATACTCCTGGTCAAATGATTGCAGATAATACTCCTGTACAGTGGGAAAATGCTATGAACAATTGGTGTAAGGGCCTTAGACTTAGGAAAGGATGAGGTTATGCTCTTGTCATTTCAGATGATGGACAACACCACTGGGTGCCAGGAAGACATGTCAGAGAAAGGAAAGAAGAGGACATGGTTCAACATCGATCCTCCTGGAGAGCTGCCAGTGATGGGGAAAAAAAAGACTGATGATCAGCAACCACCTCGAACCAGCTCCAAGGACCAACAAAGCCAAACCACCCACTTGGAGTCAACTGAAGAAACTGACCATTGAGGGGGAAAGTTTGGTCAAAGAACAAGGATAGCCTTTGACCTTGACTGCCTTGTGCTTGGCTATGTTATCTGTGGTAACTACCACAGTAGGTGCCAGTCACACTTATTGGACATATGTGCCCAATCCTCCCCTATTAAGACCAATTACATGGGAGGATTCTTCTGGTCCAATGTTCATAAATGACTCTTCTTGGTTACCTGGACCTTTTGACCCAAGCCTTCCTTTAAAACCAGAAGAAAGCCGACAACTTTCAAATGTTAGTGTTAATTATACTGTGGGAACAGATCTTACTCCTATATGCATGGGGGGCAGAAACTCATTGTCTTAAAAGAGGATTACAAAGTTGGCTATCTATAGTTAAAGAACCTCAGGTGAACAAAATTCATTTTTTCTTATTAGAAGCATTTTCCTTTAATATCACAGGAGAAAATACTACTATGTTTCTGCCCCACCTACCTAACTGTATCATTTCTATAAAATCTGGACTAGAACATTGGGTACAATGGAAATTACGTAAAGCTAATACTGGACATATTATGGCCAATACTTCTGACAGAGAAATTATTGATTGGAGTCCCAAAGGAGATCCTTTGGATAAAAATAATAATTTGGATTTGCCTATATTGTTAAACAAAACTTCATGAATAACATTGTTAATAGCTCTATATATTGGCATGGAGGAAGTTTCTCTCCTCCCTTATCTCAATTACCTTATATGCCTTTACATTCAAAACTGTAGAAAATATCAGCTGCCTTCCAACCCATAACAGCATGGAAGGGGCAATTTAATTCAACAGTATCTGGTCATTCCTTATATTTTGATAAAAATTCAACCCATTGGATTAAAGCATGTGTTTGTTTATCTTTCATATTTTTGATAGGACCTACTTTTTATAATACCTCTTCTGGGCTACTTGTCAAAATTGTTCCTTTTACACTTGTATTAATTCTTTTCTTCAATTTCAGGATGGCTATTCTCTATATATTCTAAAAACCAGATCTGGAGTATGGCTTCCTGTAAAAATGAATAGACCATGGCAGACATAGTCTATATTGTAGAAGAAATCCTTAAGAAAGTGTTAAAACACACTAAATGGTTTATTGGACTGTTAATTCCCATTTTACGAATTATTGCTATAGCTACTACACTAGCTATAGCAGGGGTGGCATTACATCAGAGTGTACAGACTGTGCACTTTGTGCAAGAATGGCATAAAGATTCTGATGTTCTTGGGTCTATCCAAAGACAAATAGATGGAAAATTAGCTGCACNTACCACCTTTTGTTATATAAATTTTATAATACAAAAGAAATTGAAATTAGCATAGAATTAAATGGAAATCAGTAGACACATTATATTTTTTTCATCTTAAAGGATCGTCTAGGTACATAACATTTTGGAGATTTTTGCTCTAAATGTCACAGAGATTGTATGGGTTTGCTTGGTCCACTGAAGCAAGATACCACAGACTAGATTTTTGCACAGCTTTTTTTTCACAGACATTTATTTTTTCAGTTTTGATGGCTGGAAGCCCAAAGTCAAGGTGTTAGCTGGTTTCCTTTCTCCTTGACTTGACGACATCTGCCTTCTTGCCACCTCTCTACACGTGAGCCCTCTGTGCATGCATGCCTGCTGACTTTCTGTGTGTCCAAGTCCCTCTTTTTATAAGGGCGACACCAGTTGGATTGGATTAGGGTCCAATCTAAGAGTCTCATTTTAGCTTAGCCACCTGTTTAAAGGTTCTGGCTCCAAATACAGCCACTCTGAGGCACTGGGATTAGGACTTCACGTGGGAATTTTGACAGGACACGGCTCAACTCGTCACAGAGCTTCTCCCAGGTAATAGTCCAGGGGTCTCCACAGGAAAACAGAAAATCTGATGTCCAACACTGCGGCTGAAGAGAGGGCTCTTCGGGGCTTTTCTCAAGCCATTAGCTGACTACTTGTATCCCTGCCCCTGGGGATATTGCTGCCCCTGTTGTGTAACTATGAGGACCTCTGTCCCAGACATCCAGGTCAGTTCTCTAAATCAGGTAATGTCAGACCATTGGCCAACTTCCCAGAGGTGACAGATCACCACTCCCCAACCTCACAAACAGGAAGTGCAAAGGAACCCTCAAGAGTTTTTGCACAGTGCTAGACTGTCGGCCTGCAGACTTTCCCAGCTGTGGAAGTACCAACCAGGACATGGGAGAGTCTGATATCGGAGATCTGGGATGAATTAATTCACAAAACTCCTTCTGACATGGTGATGGGGTAGGGGTCCTATGCAGGGCTGGTCCTTAGCAACAGCTTCAAGGAGTGACCTTTTATGTACTCCCTTCCCTCTTTGAACATTCTCTGCCCTTGGATCTTCCAGGGCTATCACTGTAGTTCATGAGACTCCCTAACTCATATCCCTAGGTCTATTCCCTTTTTTTTTTTTGAGAGGCTCAAGTGAAGTGGGAGAAAATCGATCCAAAGGAATGAATATCTAATGTTGGAATTTGGAACATTGGCATTCTGCTGCTTCCAAAAGGGACTTCAGTGAGAAAGAGTTAGGATCTGCCTCCAGATGGTACTGATTCCATGCTGGGAAGCAAGTTGGGGTAGTGACCTCCTGGTTGGTGAAGGCAGAGTAACAATCACAAGGGAACAGATGAAGGGAAGACAGAGCTCAGTGGGAGGGGAAGACAAAGCCTCTAAAGTTCTACCACCTGAGTGTGACTCCTGGGTCTGCTGCTTCCTATTGGCTATTTACTCTCTGCCTCAGTTTCCTCATTTTAAAGCTGAGATAACTCTAGTGTCCATCTCACAGTTTTAAATGAGAGAATACTAGTAAAGTGTTTACCACAGTGCCTGACACATAAGTACCAACACCATCAGCTGCTACCATTATACAGGGTTGTCAAATCAGGAGACTTAGAATAAGGCAAGCACACAGCAAGTTTATCTCTCTTCAAAAGTGATGGGGACCTGTGGGATGATGGACTTCTGGTGGTGACTTTTTCCTACCACAGAATGTAAATATGTGAGGTTAGGATTTTAATTCGGAGAAGGCAATGGCATCCCACTCCAGTACTCTTGCCTGGAAAATCCCATGGACGGAGGAGCCTGGTAGGCTGCAGTCCATAGGGTCGCTAAGAGTCGGACACGATTGAGTGACTTCACTTTCACTTTTCGCTTTCATGCATTGGAGAAGGAAATGGCAACCCACTCCAGTGTTCTTGCCTGGAGAAACCCAGGGTCAGGGGAGCCTGCTGGGCTTCCATCTATGGGGTCGCACAGAGTCAGACACGACTGAAGTGACTTAGCAGCAGCAGCAGCAGAATTTTAATTATTTCGGCAGGATAGCGAAGCTTTCAGGGCAAGATGGGAATAAGAATTAACAGGCAAATGCTTATTTTTAATTCCTGGCAATACTGTGAAGAGATCAGGTGAACAGATCCAAGGACTTCAGCTCTGGGACATGATGGTGATAATAAGAGTGAAAATCAGCCAGAAAAATTTTAACCTTGACGTCAAAGCTCAGACCAACCATTCCTAAGCTTTCAGGGGATCATGAACCCCTCAGTGAACCTGGGGGGTTTGCGTGGTCTTCACAGGAAAAACCTCGCATGCAATCAAAACTACACAGAATTCCAGAGTGACCCTGGATCCCGTGAAGCCCATCCATGGATCCTGAGGGAGTCTGACAAATAAGAACCTTTTGTGGGAGAAAGAAAAGCCTGCAGACTGACAGAACTGTTGTCAGGAATGATCTAGGAGCAAATATATCAGGGTCAAAGGCTGAGCCAGGCCATCGGGTTNCCCGTGAAGCCCATCCATGGATCCTGAGGGAGTCTGACAAATAAGAACCTTTTGTGGGAGAAAGAAAAGCCTGCAGACTGACAGAACTGTTGTCAGGAATGATCTAGGAGCAAATATATCAGGGTCAAAGGCTGAGCCAGGCCATCGGGTTCCTGAGGAAGCCCTCTGGGGAGCTGCTGGGCTGTGACATGATGTTTGCATTCAAAAGCGATCTCCAGGACTTCCCTGGTGGTCCAAGTGTTAAAAATCCACCTGCCAATGCAGGGGACATGAGTTTGATCCCTGGTCCAGGGAGATTCCAAATAGTGCGAGGCAACTAAGCCCGTGTGCCACAACTACTGAGGCTGTACTCTAAAGCCTGTGGTCTGCAACAAGAGAAAGCACTGCAGTGAGAAGCCCTTGGACTGCAACAAGAGAAAGCCTGTGCTCATCACTGAACACCCAATGCAGCCAAGAATAAATACAATAAATTAAGAAAAAATTTTAAGTGATCCCCACTGTGGATATAGACTTACATGAACCCTTAAACCAATGGTGTGCACAGGGCCGTGAGGATGCTGTGTAGGTGGGCAGTGGGGTGCAGACAGGAAGGAG
>SJYV01053428.1:125077-167640 GCA_006410875.1 Neotragus pygmaeus
GAGATGGATGAGCCTGAGAGTTGCACAACAATGTGAATGTATTTAGTGCCTCTGAACTGTACAGTTAAATATGGTTAAAATAGTATGTTTCATGGTCTTCCCTGATAGCTAAGCTGGTAAAGAATCCACCTGCAATGCAGAAGATCCCGGTTCAATTCCTGAATTGGGAAGATTCCCTGGAGAAGGGATAGGCTACCCACTCCAGTATTCTTGGGTTTCCCTGGTGGCTCAGACAGTAAAGAATCCATCTGCAATGTGGGAGATCTGGACTTAATCCTGGGGTTGGGAAGATCTCCTGGAGGAGGGCATGGCAACCCACTCAAGTACTCTTGCCTGGAGAATCCCCATGGACAGAAGAGCCTGGTGGATTACAGTCCCTGGAGTCACAAAGAGTCAGACACAACTGAGAGACTAAGCACACAGCACAGTATATTTCATATTATGTGACTTTTAACACGATAAAATAACAACAACACGCACACACACAAAAAACAAAGACAGACGTCATCATGCAAGCCCCAAAGTCTTCACATGCCTGTAGCTAATACACTAGGCAAAGAGAAGTGCTATCTGCTACCTCTAGCCTGTCACTTTCCAACCTGCGAGGTAATTTTAGAAGTTATAACAGATAGAAATGCTAAAGTAGGTGCTTCTGGGTCTGCAAAACTCACCATAGGTAGCCTCTTATGAAATCTGAGTGAGAAATAACTTTCATTGCATTAAACCACTGATATTTGGAGGTCTTTTTAGCTTCCCCTGATGGCTTAGATGGTAAAGAATCTGCCTGCAATGCCGAAGACCTGGGTTTGATCCTTGGGTTGGGAAATTACCTAGAGAAGGGAATGGCAACCCACTCCTGTATTCTTGCCTGGAGAAGTCTATGGACAGAGTAGCCTGGTGGGCTACAGTCCATGGGGTTGCAAAGAGTTGGACATGACTAAGCGACTAACACTTTTACAGTAGTTAGCATTAGCTTGACTAATATAGCTTCATATTTATGAAGTAACAGTGACAGATTTTCATAGGTCACAGTTTCCTCCATTGGAACCATATTGTGAATCCAGAAAGATACCTTCTCAGTAGATAGAAATCAGTTCATTGGTTTTGGCAAACAGACAAGATAATGAAAGAGAAGGCTACTCCTTCCAAGACTATGCTGAGAAAAAAGAAGGCAGGTGAAAGGAATCTTGAAAAGAGATTTTAAGCTTCTAGTCAGTAAGAGTGATTTTATAAAGCATGTCTTTATGATGTTCCCAGTATACTTGAAAGGTGATGAGTGGTGGGAAGTGACATTTCCCATGTTATGAAGGAGAAAGTGAATGCTTAACTTTGCTGAGAAATTCATCAAATCAAGGCTGCTGGTTTTCTGGCTCCCATTCCACCGGTGAATGAGCTTTTGCAAATAAGACTAGAGATATTACCATATCAAAGGAGGTGGGTACACTGCTCTCCTCCACTGTGATCACACAAAGAGAAAGCTCACACTGGAATCACTACTTTCCCTATAATCCTTTCCCAATTTAAATTCTAATTAGATAAATTCCAGTGTAGGTGAGATAACAAAGGATGGAGCCTCAGCTCCCTGCCAGAAGAATTGTCAGAGTCCTTGGAAAGAAAGGGGGTGAGGGAAGTAGAATGGGGGTGGACAGAAAGAATGCTCCTTTCTCTTCCACAGACCATCCCATGAGGATTGTCACGGGGTCCAGTGGCACTGTATGCTCACTCTCTATGCAGATAAGCCTTTTTAAATTTTTTATTTATTTTTAATTGGAGGATACTTGCTTTACAATATTGTGTTGGTTTCTGCTATTCATATATCAACATGAATCAGCCATAGATATACACATGTCCCCTCCCTCTTGAACCTCCCTCCCACCTCCCACTCCACCCTACCCCTCTAGGTTGTCTAGAACACCAGATTTGAGCTCCCTGCTTGCATCATACAGCAAATTTCTACTGCTATCTAATTTTACACATGGTAATATACATATTTCAATGCTAGTCTCTCAACTCATCACACCTCCTTCCCCAGCTGTGTCCACAAGTCTGTCCCTGCATCTATGTCTCCATCGCTGCCCTGCAGATAGGCTCAGCAGCACTATCTTTCTAGATTTCATATGTAGGTGTATAGATGGCTAATAAACACATGAAATTAAAAGACGCTTACTCCTTGGAAGAAAAGTTATGACCAACCTAGATAGTATATTCAAAAGCAGAGACATTACTTTGCCGACTAAGGTCCGTCTTGTCAAGGCTATGGCTTTTCCAGTGGTCATGTATGGATGTGAGAGTTGGACTGTGAAGAAAGCTGAGCACCGAAGAATTGATGCTTTTGAACTGTAATGTTGGANATTAGAAGACGCTTACTCCTTGGAAGAAAAGTTATGACCAACCTAGATAGTATATTCAAAAGCAGAGACATTACTTTGCCGACTAAGGTCCGTCTAGTCAAGGCTATGGTTTTTCCAGTGGTCATGTATGGATGTGAGAGTTGGACTGTGAAGAAGGCCGAGCGCCGAAGAATTGATGCTTTTGAACTGTGGTGTTGGAGAAGACTCTTGAGAGTCCCTTGGACTGCAAGGAGATCCAACCAGTCCATTCTGAAGGAGATCAACCCTGGGATTTCTTTGGAAGGAATGATGCTAAAGCTGAAACTCCAATACTTTGGCCACCTTATGAGAAGAGTTGACTCATTGGAAAAGACTCTCCTGCTGGGAGGGATTGGGGGCAGGAGGAAAAGGGGGCAACTGAGGATGAGATGGCTGGATGGTATCATGGACTTGATGGACGTGAGTGTGAGTGAACTCCGGGAGATGGTGATGAACAGGGAGGCCTGGCGTGCTGCGATTCATAGGGTTGCAAAGAGTCGGACACGACTTAGCACTGATCTCCAGTCGTCGGACACGACTGAGCACTCATCACGCTTCCAAAGACAAGGATCCAGTGAGAAAGAGACAGGCAGGAGGAGAGGGAGATGAGGAGGCTCGCTGAGCATCACTCCCACCATGTCCTGTGGGTCACGGAGGCCACAGGAGCCCAGGGTCACAGAGAGGGAACCGCGCCCGCCTCTAGACAGAGGAAAGCAAGATCCTGGGGGATGGGATATGTAATTGTGAAGTCATCTTTGAAAAACACACAGATATATAGAACAGACTTTTGGCCTCTGAGGGAGTTGGAGAGGGTGGGATGATTTGGGATAATGGCACTGAAGCATGTATACTGTCATGTAAGAAATGAGGCACCGGTCTATGTTTGATGCAGGATGCAGGATGCTTGGGGCTGGTGCACGAGGATGATCCAGAGAGACGGTGGGAGTTGGGAGGTGGGAGGGGGATTCAGGATTGGGAGCTCGTGTACACCTGTGGTGGATTCATGTCGATGTATGGCAAAGCCAATAGAATATTGTAAAGTAAAATAAAGTTAAAAAAAATTAAAAAAGAAAAACACAGCCTGCCACATGACTTAGGCTGACCCTTCACCTCCACCAGCATCATTTCCTTCTACTCCTCACTGCTCACTCTACACTTTCCATACTGATCTAGTTTAGTTTTTTCCTTATAACTTTTCCACACCTCTGAACCCTTTTATATGCTACTCCTTATGCTTGGAATACCCTTTCTTTTCTCTATTAACTCCCTAGTGAAAACCTTCTCATGCCTCAAGTCCAAACTCAAGCCACATCACTGCAAAGCCTTCTTCTCCCACCCAAAGAAGGTTAATTATTCTCTTGCCTAGGCTTCTATGTAGAGTATGCACTCTGTCTTACAGTATTATCTGGTTGAATTTTTATCCTTAAGACTACGAGCCACTCAAAGAAAGGGACTAAGACTTGTTCTTTTGTTGTTGTTCTTTGTTTTTACCCTCTCGTTTCCCTGTTGCTTCCGGAATGCCAGATATTTAACACAGTGCATAACATTAAGTCCTCACTCATTAAATGTGACTTCAATGGCCGAAGAAAACTTTAAGGCAAACTTTGGAAAATTGTCATTTGAAGGGTAGGATGTCTCCCTCGACCCTCTCTTGCAAATATTTTTTTTCCACTTCTATTATTGCCTGAGATACTTTTTTTTTTTTTTTAACAAAATAGTTTATTCACGAGGTCTTAGGAATTCTAATTCAGAAGACAGATTTGGGAAACCCCAAAGGAATGATTGGGGGAACAGAAACAAACAGGGGCTTATAAAGACAAAAATCCACAGGTTGCTAAAAGTTGTCTGGTGATGAAATACTGTACTTTTTAAGCCTTACATTTGTGAATGAGAAAGAAAGAGAAGAAGAAGAAGGAATAGGAGGGAAGGGAGGAGGGTCAAAGGAGGGAAGGAAGGGGAGAGGGAAGGAGAGGGAGGAAGTAGAGGAGAAAGTAAAGAAAGCTGAGAAGAGAATGCTGGTCAAGGCAAAACACTGCCTCAGTCATAGCCATTTCTATGCTTCTAGGAAAGAAAAAGTTGAGAATAAAGACACACTGGGGGGATGAGGAGTGAGGACACCAACAAGGAAGGAAAGACCAAAAAAAAAGGGAAGATTGTGAATACCAGGAACAAATTCTGCCTTGCTCACGATTTTCCCTCTAGGCAAATCTTGCTTATCTTCAGCTGTTTCTGGAGGGCTAGATGCTTGAGGCAAAAGTACCCCACGTTCTGCCTGGTTCCTTAGCAGGAACACAGCCCAGGATTTTTCACCCTCCCTTACCCTCCTACTGCTTCCTCCAGCCCTGTTGTTGTGCCCTCAGGGCTGGCAAGGGTAAGAGGGAGGTCCTCGCTGCATGGATCACTTACTTCCAGGAGCCCCAAAGTGACCTTTCTATCAGGCTCTGGCATCGATCCCTTGCTGAGAATGCCATGAGGTCTGCAGCCCCATTCACAGCTACCCTCCTTTCTAGTCCTTCCATTCTGGCTCTGGTCCTCATTTTCTAGATTCTGCGACCAATGTGTCTCTTTGGACTTGAGTTTCTTCATCAGGTCCCCCAAACCATCTGAAAATGAGAATGCTCAGGTTATTAAGCACACAGACACTGAACCCTTCATTGGGAAATGATCCAGCAGGCCTGGGAGGAACATAGACATCTCTTATATTTACAAGTGATGAGGAGAGTTGAGGAAAGCCTCCAATTCCCTTGTTGGGCTTGAATAAATGGTCTTCGTCTAAATTTTCTCTCCTGTAATACGTGGTATTATGATTTACCCTCCAGAGTCACGGCTCCGATCATCCTGTGAGTAACCGGAAGCCACTATGGAGAAGAGTAGCATGATCATATTTAAGATGTTGCAAGGCCAGTCTATCGATAGTGTAAAGAGTGGTACAAGAAGAGAAAGCCATTATGGACAAAATTTTTACTATAGTATAGAAATCTTCTTTTCTCATTAGTGTCTTGGAGCAATCCTGCTTCCCATATACTGCAGGAACTTATCTGGTATCACTTAACTGAAATTCATTGTCATCATACACAGTTACAAATGCTATTCAAGAGACCAGGACCGGGACTCCCCTGGGGATCCAGTGGCTGAGACTCCGTGGTCCCAGTGCAGGGGGCCCAGATTTGATTCCTGGTCAGGGAGCTAGATTCCACATGCTGCAACTAAGACCCGGTGCAGGCAAATTAATTAATTAGTTAATAATAATTTTAAAAGAGATGAGGAGCAAAGCAGTAGCACTGGAGGTAAAAGGAGGGGCAGCACAGGGGAATAAGAATAAGAGAGAAGATGCAGAAGTTGGTGAGGAAAGGGTTAACACAGAGATGAGGTTGTGCCTTGTAAGGTGTTGTAGTCTGTGGCACCTTCAGGTATTTCACAACCCTTTCTTTTTCGTCATCTTGTGGTCTCCTCCAATGGCCCTAGGAATTTCTCTCACACCTGATAATCCTTTGATGCTTGCATAGACCTTTTGGACCTTCTGCTTTTGCTTGGCTATTTGCCATGTTTAATGGCAATAACTTACACATCACACTTTTCTAGGACTTGCTACCACCTAACCCATATAATATTCCAGAGTAAAAAGGTGAGCAAGAGAGCTGATTTACCCTAGCTCACCATTCTACTAAATCAATTTCTTAGCTTATCATCTTGGCTATGTCCTAAGTATTCCTTTACGGTAGTTACACTTTTCCAGTTTGTTCCATTCTTCCTGCCTACATGCTGGTCTTGCCTACATGCCTTCCTATTATGTAGGTACAGCTCAAATGCCATCTTTTTGATTCTCATGGAGACATAACCACTTTCTCTTCTGGTCTCTGTAGCTCTGGAGAGTATGATGCTACAACTATGCTCCCTGCTGGCCTGAATTCGGAGCTCCTTGTGAGATGATGGTTAAGTACTTTGTTAGTTCTTAAGAATGCTGTGCTTGTTTTGTTGAATTATGAAGATGTTATGATCATATTTTACTTAAACCACAACTTGTTTAGCTCAACCATGCCCTAATTCTTTATTCCACAGTTTTGAGAATAACTTTCTGACATAGGTAAAAAAATTGGAATTGTTTTCCTTTTGTAGTTAAAAAAATGCAGATTTCCTAATACAAACTTTGGCAGTCTTCATGAGGGTACAGTCACATTAGCATGGACATTTTTTATTGGGAACACTTCAGTGGCTCAACACAGTGAATAAGGGAAGAGTCCGGACTAAAATTTAGGTTTCATAAATCCATGGTGGCTCAGTGGTAAACAATCTGCCTGCCAATGCAGGAGATGACGGTTTGATCCCTGGGTTGAGAAGATGCCCTGGAGAAGGAAAGGGCAGCCCACTCTAGTATTCTTGCCTGAGAAATCCCATGGGCAGAGGAGCCTGGTGGACTATACAGTCCAGGAGGTCGCAAAGACTAGGACACGACTAAACAACTAACCCACCACTAAATCCAGATCCAGTGCCTTTTCCACATTGAAATAAGGAAACCAAATAAAAAATTATTACAACATAGAGAAAACCCTGACAACACTGACTCAACCTGTTAACAATACATGAATACAACTTTACAATGAGAAGCCGATTAATGTATTGAGTTCAAATTAAAGCAGTGTTTCTGGAGATACTTTACATGTTTTTTCAGAGAAAACTTTAAAAATATGTAGGAGGATTATCACAGGACGATCAACAGCAACAAAATCAATGCAAACTAATCAAGTGTCTTTGGAAAGTCCCATAGAACCAGGACATAAAGAAACAGTGATCTGTTAAGCCCATAGACAGCAACTCCTTGTATCTGAAGAGACAGCGAAAGTGTTAGTCGCTCAGTCCTGTCCGACTCTTTATGACCCTACGGATTGTAGTCCACCAGGCTCCTCTGTCCATGGAATTCTCCAGGCAAGAATACTGGAGTGGGTTGCCATTTCCTTCTCCAGGGGATCTTCCTGACCCAGGGATCGAACCCAGGTATCCTGCATTGCAGGCAGATTCTTTACCAACTGAGCCGCAAGGGAAGTCCTATGTATCTGGGTCCACCTCTAACATTTGTGGGGTCCAGATAAGGAGACAAATGAAGACCCATTACCATACTTATGAATATTTTACAGTTTTTAACTAGACTTTTAAATTCTTAAATATAGGGTTTTCTTCCGCTTTAACAAGTAGAACTTCATGGTGGCAAAATGTTTAAATTTGTAAAGCTCTACTTTTTATTTGACTGAAAGACAGTAAATTATCAAGACTACTGAATTTTGTTATTATTGAGTATGTCTTAATGTTCTGTTGATGTGCCAGCAATGTTGGGGTAAGTAATAAAGACATGTATGGAATATACTTATTCCATAAAATTAACTTTTGACTTTATATTATCAAAATCTCTGTATTGTTATAACCAAGATTTTCACATAATTTGGTGAGTTTGACAGTAATAATTTAAAAGTTTCTTTTAAAAAANAGGTACCTCCCGGGCTGTTTGTTTGCCTGCCTCAATCTACGACAACCAGAAGTCAAACTCCCTGAAACACCCAGCGCTGTCAGAGCGATAAAGCCCAGGTTTGCCTTGCCGCCTGGGCTGGCGCTGGGGCCCTGGTTTTCTAGAACTCTATCTCTTTCTGCGCCTGGCCTTCGCTGGCCGGCCTGGGGAATGGGGTGAACACTGAATTGTTTCCGTTCTTTCCAGAAAGAAGAGGAAGAGGGATTTGGGCTGCAGAGCTGTGACTTCAACACCCTTCCCCCAACTCCCTCTCTGAGGCCACTTTTCAGGGACCCCCAACAGTGAGGGTGTGCGGCTGCTTGTAAGAGCCAGACAGTGGGGACCACCCTGAAAGGGGGAGCTGAGAGTCAGGGCGCCCTGAAGCCGACCAGTCATTCTGGCCTCTGACTTTGTTGTTGTTCAGTTGGACTCTGATCCCGCGGGCTGCAGCCCACCAGGCTTGTCTGTCCTTCACTATCTCCTGGACTTTGCGTAGATTCCTGTCTGTTGAGTTGGTGATGCTATCTAACCATCTCATCCTCCGGGGCCCCCTCCTGCTTTTGCTCTGGCTAGCTTTCATTAACTAGGCAACCAATGCTGAAACCAGTTTGATGAGAGGGGTCCCTCATCAGCAGATGTTTAAAGCCAGTTCAGAGAAGGAAATGGCAGCCCACTCCAGTATTCTTGCCTAGAAAATCCCATGCACCAAGGAGTCTGGCTACAGTCCATGAGGTCACAAAAAGTTCAACACGACTAAACAGCTGAACAACAAAGCCAGTTCAGGACTCCTCTGGCAGTTGAGTGGTTAAGATTTGGCTCTTAATATTCAGGGGGCACAGATTTCAACCCTGGTGGAGGAACAGAGATACCACATGTCACATGGTGCAGTCAAATATGTACATATATATTATATATCATATACCATTATATTAGCACCAATATATACCATACTATATATATGTACATATATATTATATACCATATACCATTATATTAACACAATATGTACCATACTATATATATGTACATATATATTATATACCATATACCATTATATCAGCACCAATATATACCATACTATACATATAATATATGTGTACATATATATTATATACCATATACCATTATATTAACACCAATATATACCATACTATATATATGTATCAGTTCAGTTCAGTCACTCAGTCGTGTCTGACTCTTTGCGACCCCATGAATGGCAGCACACCAGGCCTCCCTGTCCTTCACCAACTCCCGAGGTCACTCAGACTCACGTCCATTGAGTCGGTGATGCCATCTAGCCATCTCAACCTCTGTTGTCACCTTCTCCTCCTGCCCCCAATCTCTCCCAACACCAGAGTCTTTTCCAATGAGTCAACATGAGGTGGCCAAAGTACTGGAGTTTCAGCTTTAGCATCATTCCTTCTAAAGAATACCCAGGACCAATCTCCTTTAGAATGGACTGGTTGGATCTCCTTGCAGTCCAAGGGACTTGCAAGAGTCTTCTCCAACACCACAGTTCAATAGCATCAATTCTTCGGCGCTCAGCTTTCTTCACAGTCCAACTCTCACATCCATACATGACCACTGGAAAAACCATAGCCTTGACTAGATGGACCTTTGTTGGCAAAGTAATGTATCTGCTTTTCAATATGCTATCTAGGTTGGTCATAACTTTCCTTCCGAGGAGTAAGTGTCTTCTAATTTCATGGCTGCAGCCACCATCTGCAGTGATTTTGGAACCTAAAAAAATAAAGTCTGACATTGATTCTGCTGTTTCCCCATCTATTTCCCATGAAGTGATGGGACCGGATGCCATGATCTTCGTTTTCTGAATGTTGAGCTTTAAGCCAAACTTTTCACTCTCCTCTTTCACTTTCATCAAAAGGCTCTTTAGTTCCTCTTCACTTTCTGCCATAAGGGTGGTGTCATCTGCATATCTGAGGTTATTGCTATTTTTCCCGGCAATCTTGATTCCAGCTTGTGCTTCTTCCAACCCAGCGTTGCTCATGATGTACTCTGCATAGAAGTTAAATAAGCAGGGTGACAATATACAGCCTTGACGTACTCCTTTTCCTATTTGGAACCAGTCTGTTGTTCCATGTCCAGTTCTAACTGTTGCTTCCTGACCTGCATATAGGTTTCGCAAGAGGCAGGTCAGGTGGTCTGGTATTCCCATCTCTTTCAGAATTTTCCACAGTTTATTGTGATCCACACAGTCAAAGGCTTTGGCATAGTCAATAAAGCAGAAATAGATGTGTTTCTGGAACTCTCCTGCTTTTTCCGTGATCCAGCGGATGTTGGCAATTTGATATATATAAATAGTTCAGTCCCTCAGTCATGTACTATTCTTTGTACATGTACGACCCCATGGACTGCTGCACGCCAGGCCTCCCTGTCCTTCACCAACTCCTGGAGCTTGCTCAAACTCATGTCCACGGAGTCGGTGATGCCATCCAACCATCTCATCCCCTGTCATCCCCTTCTGCCTTCAGTCTTTCCCAACATGGGGGTCTTATGTAAATAATATATATACTATTGAGGCTTCCACTGATTAAGAATCCATGTGTTTCTGTTGCAGGCAGAGCAGGTTTGATCCTGACAGGGGGAATAAGATTCTGCATGCTGCGAGGGGTGGCCAAAAAATAAATTTTTAAAAAAAGCCAGTCTAGGGAGTCTGGGAAAGGGGTGGGTTGAGGGGGAGTAGTAGGGAAATTGAGAGACAAGTGACTTCAGGGAGACACAGGTGAATTCTAGATTTGTCTCAATTGCTTCTGAATTTCGGGAACCCCTTCACCCTCCAGAGACCTCTCCCATGAAGCAAGTGTACCTCGCTCTCTATGGGCACAGGGAGGGGTCAGGTTGGGGTAGGTGGTGCCTGACCACCCACTGATGGTAGTCTGGGAACCAGCCGGACACCCCAGTGGCTGAACCCCACCCTCAGCCAGTCCTGCCATCATGGTGGAGACTTGGGGTGGTTTTCTGAGAATGATTTGTTCTGATCCTTCTTACCCCATCTCATCTGGAACAGGATCTGCCTTCAGAACAAAGCAAGCCACCAGAGGCAGATGTCCTGGGGCTTCTGAGGCTGCTGGGTCCCTGATGCCCTTGGCTTTAGTTCTCCAGGGCCTGAGGGCCTGTCCTGGGCAGAACTCAGGAGTGGAAATCCCAAGGGCTCCACCCCAGCCATGGGAGCCAGACCACACAGGCGCTGCTTGATGCAGCCATTGAGCAGAAGAGACATCCCTCTAAGGGAGGTGCCATGGCCTCAGAGACCCTGACCACAGGCCCATCAGTGCCCCCAAATGCCCTTTACCCAATTTAACAACCCATAGCGGCTTCCCTGGCGGCTCAGTGGTAAAGAGTCTGCCTACAAGGTAGGAGGCCCAGGTTTGATCCCTGGGTTGGGAAGAACCCCCGGAGGAGGCAATGGCCACCCACTCCAGGATTCTTGTCTGGAGGATTCCATGGACAGAGGAGTCTGGTGGGCTACAGTCCATGGAGTCCAAAGAGTCTGACAGAAAATAAATAAATTTTTAAAAAGAGTCCAACACAACTGAGCGAGTAATGCTTCACTTTCAGGTGTGTAAGCTTTTACGGACACCCACCTTCACCAAGAGATAACGCTCTGAGAAGTGGTCCCATATATCTAGTATTTTGGTCATCTGGTGTGAAGAGATAGCTCATTGGAAAAGTCCCTGATGCTGGGAAACTTTGAGGGCAGAAGGAGCAGAGGGCATCAGAGGATGAGATGGCTGGATGGCATCACCAATACAATGACCACGAAGTTGGGCAAACTCTGGGAGATGGTGAGGGACAGGGAGACCAGGTGTGCTGCAGTCCATGGCGTCGCAAAGAGTTGGGCGTGACTGGGCGAATGGACAGCAACAGCTCGTAAGGATACTCCCCTCTGGCTGTTCCGAGAGGTCTTGGATGGCTGGGTTGTCTGCATGGTGTCTGTGATCCCTCTCTCTCTGTATAGTTCACAAATTCCTGCTGGCCACTGGCCAACTGGGACTGCCTTTCTTCACTGGAATACTTCTTTTTCGAGCCGTATGAGTCTAAGCTACCGACGAGGCCCAGGGTGGGGTGCAGCTTTGCCATCTGCCAATTATATGACGTAGACAAGTCACTTCGCCTCTCTGAGCCCCTCTTTACTGTAAAGGGGGCATGATAATACCACCCCCCCCACCATCTTGCTGTCACATCCAGATAAAGCGACGTCTAGAATGTTCCTCACACAAGCCAGGCACTCACAGGTGCTCAGTGGTCAGCCTCTCCATCGTAGTCCATCCTCTTTCAGTCTCACCCCTACCAGTTAAAGAAGTCTAGCAGTGGAAATTCCCCAGCAGTCCATTGGTTAGGACTCTGTGCTTCTGCTGCTGAGGGTCTGAATTCGACTCTAGTCAGGGAGTTAAGAGCCCACAAGCCTTGCATTGCGACCAAAAAAAAAAAAGAGGCCTAACGGTGTTTAGGGCTTTTCTGGTGGCCCGGTTGGTAAAGAATCCACCTGCAATGCGGGAGACCTGGGTTCGATCCCTGGGTTGGGAAGATCCCCTGGAGAAGGGCATGGCAATCCTTTCCAGTATTCTTGCCTGGAGAATCCCCATGGACAGAGGAGCCTGGTGGGCTACAGTCCTTGGGATTGCAAAGAATTGGACATGACTGAGCGACTCACAGCACAGCACGACAGTGTTTAACTCACACTCTTGCAGAAGCTGCTTCTCCAATGCCCCCTCGTCCCCCACTGAGCCGAGTGTGGGGCCTCGGGCTCCCTGACAGGTAGGTGCCTGGAATCTTGTGCTTGGCGACTGGGTGCCCCGCAGCTAGCTGGTAAACAGATATTGTATTTGACCTCTCCTTGCTCCCAGAAAGAGTCTCCCATCATCCCCCATTCCACACCCCCAATCCCGTCACTGTTGTGAGAATATTTCAGGGTAGGAGCCACCCTCCCATTGGGGTTACATGCACCCAACCTGATCAACCTGCCTGCAGCCTTCCTTCCACGCCCTGATACCTCCAGTCACCTGCAAACCCCCATCTGCTGTGGGACAGCCACTGACATCTCCCTGGCGTTCTTGGCTCCTAAGACCCTCCTTGAATCCCGTGCGTGCGTGCTAAGTCGCTTCAGTCGTGTCCGACTCTTGCGACCCTGTGGACTGTAGCCCACCAGGCTCCTCTGTCCATGGGAGTCTCCAGGCAAGAATACTGGAGTGGGTTGTCATGCCCTCGAGGGGAGACCCAAGGACCGAACCCATGTGTCTTATGTCTCCTGCATTGACGACTGGGTTCTTTACCACTGGGGCCACCTGGAAAGACTTCGTTGCTCCCACTGCCCCTAAACTAAGACCAAACTCCTTTGCTNTCATGCCCTCGAGGGGAGACCCAAGGACCGAACCCATGTGTCTTATGTCTCCTGCATTGACGACTGGGTTCTTTACCACTGGGGCCACCTGGAAAGACTTCGTTGCTCCCACTGCCCCTAAACTAAGACCAAACTCCTTTGCTCAGTGGCATTCAAGGCCCCTGCAACATCCCGTCCGTCCCTCCTGTCCCCGACAGGAAGCAGCGATCCCAGCCTGAGGTCAGCTCTGAGTCTGGCCATGGGACAGAGCTTCCTGTGGCTCACTCACGCTGTCCCCCCACTCTCGGTCCAGTACACTGACGCCTGGCCTCTCTGAACCAATCCCCCTTTAAAGCCCCCTGCTTCTCCCAGAAGTTTTGGCCAGCAACCCCACCCATAGCATAGACCATCCCCCTCTGCTCTCCCAAGGCTTCCTCTCTAGCATGAATTGATGATCTTGCATGAATTGAATGATCCTGCCCTGCTTTGCATGGTTAATTGTTTTATATATAGATACCTGGCTTCCTTCATTCTGTGATGGGCTCAGTGGGGAACAGATTTCATACCTAGATGCCCTGCAGCCCTGGAATAAGGCTCTGTGAGGTGAGGTGAAGTCGCTCAGTCGTGTCCGACTCTTTGCGACCCCATAGATTGTAGCCTACCAGGCTCCTCCGTCCATGGGATTTTCCAGGCAAGAATACTGGAGTGGGTTGCCATTTCCTTCTCCAGAGGATCTTCCCAACCCAGGGATTGAACCCAGGGCTCCCACATTGTAGGCAGACGCTTTACCGTCTGAGCCACCAGGGAAGCCTGATGAGGCTCTGTACATACACTGAATTGGGTGGAATGATGGAAGTGATTGGCCAAGACCTGAGGTTTGCTGGGGCCTTCTCTCCGGGGAAGGGGCAGACTCCAGTCTAGGCTTGGACTTGCTGCTGTTCTGAGCCCCACACTCGGATCCCTGGTTCCCTCTAGCTCCCAGAATCACAGGCCAGGATACTCAGAGAAACACTGCTGCCGCTGCTGCTGCTAAGTCGCTTCAGTGTCCGACTTTGTGCGACTGCCGTTTCCTTCTCCAATGCATGAAAGTGAAAGGTTAGGTTAGGTTAGGTTAAGTTAAGTCACTCCGTCGTGTCCAACTCTTTGCGACCCCATGGACTGTAGCCCACCAGGCTCTTCCGTCCATGGGATTCTCCAGGCAAGAATACTGGAGTGGCATGAAAGTGAAAAGTGGAAGTGAAGTCGCTCAGTCATGTCCAGAGAAATACTGGCTGGTCTAATNGACCCCATGGACTGTAGCCCACCAGGCTCTTCCGTCCATGGGATTCTCCAGGCAAGAATACTGGAGTGGCATGAAAGTGAAAAGTGGAAGTGAAGTCGCTCAGTCATGTCCAGAGAAATACTGGCTGGTCTAATAACCCGACACCCATGATAGTTTACTTCTGTGTTGTTGGTTAGTTGCTAACTCTTTTGCGATCCCATGGACTGTAGCCCGCCAGGCTCCTCTGTCCTTGGGACTTCCCAGGCAATACTGGAATGGGTTGCCATTTCCTCTTCCAGGGGAATCTTCCAACTGTACGATTTCCCAAGAATCTTTTGTATATATTTGATCTTAACAACCCTAGGAGTTCAAAAGGTAGACATCATCTCCATATTATAGATTTAAAACTGAGGTTCATACAGGCTAAGTGACTAGCCTTGGATTAGAATCCACTGGTGTTGACTCCACTATACTGGCTCTTCACTGTTCTTTGCCCCAAAGCACTTTCGTCATATCTCTCGAAGCTTGGTTTCTGAGCTCTGAACGCTCATTTACGGGTACGTCTTCCTTCCTCTACCAGGATGTAAGCTCTTCTCCTGAAAGATGTGCGCCCAAGCATCCTTGTATCCCTTGGTCGCTTGCCCCTTGTAGAGCTTCGATCAGTATTGGCGAGGGAATAAACAGATGAAGCAAAGCGCCTGCACGGGCTATCACAAGAGAAGGATGCTGGAAACAGAGCCGGCCTGCTCTCTAGCCGGCAGCCTCCCTTCTTAGCCATCCTCCCATCTCCCAACAAAACTGTCACCTTGAGAAGCCAGCCCTGTAACGGCGCTGCCCCAGGCAAGTGCCCGACCTGCAGCAGGGCGCTGTGTTTCCCTCTCTGCCCCTTCTCCCTTTTTCAGTCTTGTTCTCCCGAGGCTGCCAGCCTGCTGTGGGCACGTCTCTCTGCTTGTGCTGCAGCCTGTCCCGCCTTCAGGGCCATTGTTCACCAGCCTCCCCAGCCACCAGCCTGGATCACCTACCAGTATTCTAAAGACCCAGCCTCAGGCTGCACCCCCTTGCCTGGGATTTGAGGGCCCCTTGAGTCTTAAAGTCAGCCAGGACCCCGAGGGGACGGGGTGGGGGTGGAGAACCAGGGTGCCCACGGGAGAGCCAGCCGTGCCTGCACTCACCAGAGCCGGCGCCTCTGCTGGGGCAGGGCCCGCCAGCTGGCATCTGGGTGGAGCTTGGTCCCAGCTGTTCCTGGCGCTGCTTGAGGCTTGACTCCGGCTGCCTCGCCGGAAGCCCAGCCATGGTGCACCGAGGCTTCTGGGAACCGCGCTGCGCTATTCTGGGATGGTGATGGGGCTCCGGGACGCCTGGCAGCGGCTGAAATTTCAGCCCCTTTGGTCTGTGTGCTCTTCGCTTCCCCTCTGATGATAAGGCAGAGTTCGGTCAGGATGCCAAGTTCAGAACCACTGATGGCGCATTTGAGGGTCTTAATAGCAGTTGTGGTTTTGCTAAAGTGGGGCCTGGCGTAAACAATCTATACTTCAGTCCTCCGAGGCGACGGCCTTCACTCTTGCTGTCACTCAGGCCGCACGGCCCGTGGTCATTTTCTGTTAGTCTTACGGTTCGTCCGCATACCTGCCCCGGGACCTTGACCCATCGCTGCATTCTGTCTGGTGCAGTGACTCAAACTGAAATCCAGTGGTGGGTCTCCTCTGAAAGCCTCCTTCCTTCCTTCCCTCNGTAATGCAAACATAGATCTTGAGCACTACAGGCTGGCACAGGAATGAGCATCACTCAATCTTTAGCAACAACCCTATGAGGTAGCTACTGTCTCTATTTTTCAGAAAAGCAGACTGAGGACTGGATCATTTGAATAATTTGCCAGACACTCAGCTAGTAAGTGGCAGAGCAGGAAGTTTTACCCAGATCTATCTGATTCCCTCATATTCTTAACCATATGCATGAATGTTCCATAATTCAAGCCACAAATGTGCTTTTCTCCTCTGGTTTCTTGCACACAAAACATCTGGCCCCCTGATTGTTTTCTTTCATTTCCCCTCATCACTGGTTTGATGCTAAGTGAAAGAAGTGTCTGGCACCGCTGAATATTAATACGCAACATTTGCATTGCACTTTACAGTTTGCAAAACATCCTGACATTTATTATTTCATTTGATTGCCTCATGAACCATATGGGAAATTATTATTGCTTCCTTTTTACAGGGGGAAAATGGAAGCTCAGAGAAGTTAAGTGACCCAACAACTAGTCAGGGGTGAACTCAGGGCCTGGCCCCAGCCCCAGTGACCGGGAGGCCCAGGTTCTTCCCCTGNTGGGAAATTATTATTGCTTCCTTTTTACAGGGGGAAAATGGAAGCTCAGAGAAGTTAAGTGACCCAACAACTAGTCAGGGGTGAACTCAGGGCCTGGCCCCAGCCCCAGTGACCGGGAGGCCCAGGTTCTTCCCCTGCTCAAAGCTGTGCTTCAGGCCCGAGGAGGCGTGAGACTGGCAGTCTTAACCTTCACAGAATACTAATAAGTCCTTCACAGAATAATGTTTTTAAATACATAAAATCAAATACATGGGGTTTCAAAGGAAACCAATTTCATTGAAATAGAAAAACGTTTTGAATCAAGTGTGTGATACAGCATTATACATGCGCTTCTTTATTAACTCAATCTATTCTGGTAGACGGTCTAGCAACTTCTACAATTTCAAAGCAGAGACAGGTATAAATGATATTTGAAACTATGTACAACAACAGTAGTATCATGTGAAAATATCTTTGTTCTCTGAGAGTAACAAAGAGACAGGGTACTGCTTATGCTATTGAGTTTTTATTGCTCTCATTTATAATTGAAGAAAATAACTTTAGTTAAAGGTTTAAAGAAAACAAAGATGTGTTTTGGTTTTTTTTTCTTTCTATCTAAGTACGTAGAATCTTTGAATCCTATTCATGGACACACTCACTTAGGACTTCTCATTGTGGGAATTCAGAATCCTCAGAAAGTAGGCAAATGGCCTACATTTAGGATGCATTAAATGTTATCTCTAAACTCCTTTGTATAAGATCAGTGAAGAAATTTGAGGCTACTGGCTTGGGTTAAGCAAGGAATATCAGAAACATTTTAGTGGTCCAGTGGTCAACTGGGGAGCTCAACCTCTAGTATGCACTCACCACACACTAGTACCTGGAGTCAGCCTTCTATACATGCCATGGTAATGACCATGAGCATCTCAACCATCCCTTTTGCATCCCCCTTCCTGCGGCACCTTGTGGCACCATGTGTCACCTTCCTGTCCACAGCTTAGGAGGAAGCATGTCCAAATATATCCTCAGATAGTCAGAGGCTCATGGCTTCTTCTTTTATTTTCATTTTAAAGCTTCACTTCCATAATTCTCACAATCTCATTTTGATAGTTCAGAAACTAGTATGATTATCCCTGCTTTATAAGTGGAAGAACTGAGAGACAAAGTGATTGAGCAACCGGTCACACAGTCTCACTGCAGGACTCCCAACTTTCAAAATCCTATTCAGTATTTAGAAATTCAAGCGGGTGGAGTGGAGGAGGCAGACACACGGGAAATGAGGCCAGGTAAATCAGGACAGCTGGTGTGCTTTTTACAAGAATGTGCTCAAAGTTCCCAGGGTAAACACTTGAAGAAAAGCAAGAAAGGTGACCCTGAAGACTTGTCTTCTCAAATTTCAAGGATCGCACTGCAGATGGCGGCGTGCCCAGACTTTGCAGTGGCTCTTGGCTAAAGAGAGAAGTTGGATGTCCCTAAACTCTCTCGGACAGATTTATAGTCATTTCTGGATGTACTCAAGCAGAGTGACTGGCTATCCCACACCATTCCAGAAATCATATAGAAGAACAAATAGGGGAAATGGCATTTAACGAACTCATCCTTGAGTAAATCACGTTATCACTTTACTCAAGTATCACATGATGGGCGAGAATATCACAGAAAAACTCCTTTTTCCTTTTATCGTTAGTTTTAGCCCATTAATTGAATGATAAACAAGGATTTAATTAAAAGTCACTGTCAGACTTAAAACTCATGACACATACCAGAAATAAGCTCAGTTGACAGGATCACAGTATAGAGGAGCAGGGGGAGTTTTGAGAGAGTTATTTAATGGGAAACCCATTTGCAACAGTGGAAAAACCTCGAACGCTTGATTTTAACCTGTCAAGGATCCTTACTTTGCTTTTCATCCAGTGAGGGATTTGGAGTTTCTGGAGTATTTGAAGCCATCTATCATGCCCTGTCCTTTTACTTCTCTCTCTGGCCATTTAGCAAAGAAAGAGAGAAATACCATGGACTTACTCAGTGGCCTGGGAGGTACCTGTCAATACTTGCCAACAGGCAGAAGGGGAAAAGACCCTCATTGGAAAAGACCCTGGTGCTGGGAAAGATTGAAGGCAGGAGGAGAAGAGGGCAGCAGAGGATGAGACGGTTAGATAGCATCACAGACTCAGTGGACATGAACTTGGGCAAACTCCAGGAGACATTGAAGGAAGGGAGGACCGGTATGCTGCAGTCCATGGGGTCACAAAGAGTCAGACTCAGCTTAGGGGCTGAACAACAATATCTAAGGGGAAAAATGCATGTAAATCCTTCCTCCTGAGCTGGTGGGACACAAATGGACACTTGTGTCACATGGTTGTAAGGTGGATCGTTGGAATGCTCATGGCAACTCTCATGGGACACAGGTAATTCAATGACTCCCAAGAAATAGCATTTAGTGAGAACATACTGAGGTTGAACTCCCAAGTTGACCATCAATGGCCATTAAAAGGTTTCTGATTCTCCCTGCTTAATCCAAGCCAACAATCTCTTCCTAGGGGAGAGGATTAGAGAAGGGAGTAGGGAGAGTGGAAATGAAGCTGGTTATGAAAGCCCATCCTATAGTTTGAGCTTGTCAAATACACCCAGGTGAGCCCCGCACCACTCCAAGAGCAGACATTACCGTGGAGCTCAGACACAGTCCTGGGTCCCTCCTACATGCAGCCTCCATCAGTCAGAAACAGAATTCCAAGTGCTGTTTCAGCCTTTGCCCATCTGGTTGTATGTTTTCATTGTTGTTTTTTCTCATTTTCAGTCTCCTACCTGGTAATAGTGAAATATCCAGTGGATTACACTCCAAGATCCCTGGTGGTCTAGTGGTTAGGATTTGAGGCTCTCTACCACCCTCGATGGATTAGACTCACATGCATCATCACATACCTAGTAGGGTGGTTATAATTTGACCATGCTGGCTCTCAGGCAGGAAACCATATCCAAATACATGTAAATATCAGGGATGATATTCTAAAAATAATATGGGAACATTTTATTTTTTAAAGTAAATCGTCAAATTTCCTTATAAGTGTTATAAGGGAAAAACATTTCTTGCCATACACCTTCACAGCTGTGGGGGGTCTTTCTATCTCCATGAATCACTACGTTGACAAGCAGCTTCAGATCCAGGATAAAATCCTCCAGCCCTTATCCTGCAAAGCTGACGTTGCTGAAGAAAGTCAGCTTCACACCCCACTCACAGCTTAGCAATGTCAGTGTGTCCCCTTTGACTTGTTACCTGTAGGCACACCTTGAGACCTTGTGACGGAGCAGCCCTGAATGATGTAAGGGCAGCTTTGTCTGCCAATGGTTCCTCATGATGTGCTTCAAATGGTCCTGGAGTTCTAATCAAGAGAAGCCAGGACCTGCCAACCTCTCCCTCCCTGGACCTGCATGCCCTCACTGGACCACAAACACAGCCCACCCTGAATCCCCATGGCCCCGCATTCCACTGGGGCCGTTAGCACTGAGAACACAAAAATCTCCTATGAAAGCCGAAGAGACAGCAAACAGAAGTTTGAAATCAGTAGATGGCTCTACTTCTCAGGGTTTAATCACAGCATCTTCCAGGCAGGCAGTTCTCTTCCTCCATTTGCTGTTTACCCGAGGAATCTGAAGTTTAATAAAGTTAATACAAAAAAGACTCATTAAAAAAAAAAAAAGAAGAAGAAGAAATACTCATAAATCCACAGCTGCCCAATGACTCCCTTATGCTGGGCGGGTGGGCAGGGCCAGGATTTTAATCATAGGCATCAACAGAGCCCTGGCCAAGGGAAGGCTGAGTAAGATAAATCCAGCATCCCCACTGGTCTTTGTTTCCTTCCCGTGGTTCCCAGTGGCCTCCTCAGTTTCCTCTGCAGGTGAGCAGGGAAGCTTCCTGAATAATTCAGCTCATCTCCAAACTCAGTCATCTGCAGAGTCGGTTCTGGGATCACAATATTTCAGGGCAGTGTTCTCACAGTGAGGTCAACTACACTCTAACCAGAACTTGATGGGGCACCCCAGAGGAGGATCCCTAGAAGCTGAGAAGGAATGCTCTTTAATTGGAAATGCAAGAATAGGATTTTCACCTTCCCAGCAAGCTACACGAGACTGTGGGCTTTACAGGATAATTGAAGACATCTTGTGTCAACGGCTCCCTTGGAAAGAGGCTTGGCCTTGGCAAGACACCGGGCCTCACTCTCCTCCTTCAGCCCGGCGGTGAGAGGAATCAATGGTCACACTGATGCTGTATTTGGGGCCCACCCAGGCGTGCCACTGCATGGTTTGTTGCATGGTGAAACTGATGCCAAATAAAACCAGAGATGGTAAATATAGTGAAGCATGCAGTGAGGTGAAATGGGGGTCCAGATCCTGCTGACTGGACAGTGCCCGGGTCAGGTAGCTCTGAGTTCATTTCCTGCTTGTCTGGTAGTTGAGGGTTTTGCTGTTTCTGTCGTTCCTGGAAAAAGGGAGGAGAGGTCGGGGTCAGGGGTCAGGGGAGAGCAGAGAGGAGATTAAAGGAAAAGGAAGATGAAGGGCAGACTTGATGCCCATTCCCACTCAGAGTCTTTGTACTCAGAATGCAATTCAAACCTGGCCGACCAAGGGACACGTGAGATTATCCGAGGTTTTTCTTTTTTTGGCAAGAAAAATAAAATAAAGAAAGCAAGCACAGACGGTGGGAGGCCGGGGGTAGTCTGCAGAGCTGCTGCAGAGCTGGAGGCAAGCAAGGCCAGAAGGCCGGTTCTCACCCACTCACAGGCCGGAGTAACGCCTCCACTGTGTCCTGAGTATGACTCACTCATTGCCCTCTCAAAATCCGTTTTCCAAAGCCCACTTATTTTCATTATGCTGACAAAGTACATTGGAGAGACCCAACTAAAAGAGAAACTTCAATTTCTATGATTAATCTTTGATAATGATTGCGATATGACTGTTTATTGAAAATACAATTAAAAGTAACTCCTGGCAGACTATTACACACAAGTTCCTCAAATGGCATCTTTTGAGAGAACCTGATATGCATCCACGAGCAGAAACTTCTCCCTCCATCCTCAGGTGGGCATCAGGGCTACAGGAAGCTCATCCAGCCTTCTAGCCCTGGATCTACTGCACCGTCACATCGGCTGACACTGGTACCCACATCCTATCCCAATATAGTCCCCCAAAACATCAACTTCATTTTTCTTAATATTCCAAGAATTTTTGTGTCTGACTTTAGGAATGAGCGGAGTATTAAGGCGTAAGTAAACTTTTTCTGCTACATAGATCTTATTTTTACCATAAACTGGTCTGTATCTGATCCTTGAATGACCATCCCCAACTACCACATTTTTTCCCCAGATCACCATGACTTTCTGTCTCTTTCCCCTCTCTGCTACCTGCCACTTCTCTTCTTATTCTCCCTTAATGCCACAAAGTATTCCTATTTTGGTCATTCCCTGGATGAGATTATACCTTGGCAGAGAGAACATTATGGCCTAATGTGTTTATTTCCCCATTCCAGAGCCAAGGCATGGGGTTTTCTTGTCTAAAATGCCAATGTTATTATGGTTAGAGGTTAAAAAGTGCTTTGGGCACATTATTCATTTGATGAATTTGGTGTCCAAATAAAAGGCACTTGACCCTGGAGATTCCTGGAACCACAGGATGATAGTCACGTCTCATGGATGCCCCCATGAGACAGAACCCCCTTGCTCTATCGTCTTGGTGAGGGTAAAATATTACAGAGAAAAATACAGACTGTATCATTTTTGAATACTAATCAGTGCTTGTCCTTGGTCAAGTGCAGAGAGCAGAACTTAGCATAACGCTGACCTCTGGATTTTTAGCTTCCAAAAAGTTTAAGAAAGCTAACAGGTCAAAAAGATGAGCCAGAACATTCTTTGCAAAACTGGCAATAACAGTGGGAAAGACTTAACAGAGGGTGACAAGAGATTTGCAGGAAAATAGTAAACAGACAATATTTTCATTGAAACTGTCATGGTGGAGAATTAAGTGGAAGACAGGAAGAAGATAAGGAGGACACGCGGCAGTCAAAAGAGACCACTGAGGGCTGGAAAAGCTTACCCTGGAATCAAGGACAAAGGAGACGCGGTAGTTTGAGAGAAAAGAGAAGCGGGGTTGTAGAGAAAAAGAAACAGGGAGCACGGGTTTGAGTCCAGCTGCTGTCACACTACCACCCTCCCTCTCCCCCTCTTCTGCCTTTAGAACCACTCAGGTTCCCAGACACTGGTGCTGATTCACGGCTGTTAGCTTTGTTCACACTCTAGGTCTGCAACAGCCCTTTCCTCTGTCTGCCTGGAGAACTCCTGCGCCTCCTTTGAAGTCTCACCACTCAGCCACTTTCTCTGATCAGCACTCCCTAAACAACCAGCCATCAGAGAAAAGTTTAGATAATATCCCATCTTTATATCAAGAACATGTACAGTCTATAAACCACGGTACTTTGCACTGGGTATTTTGTTACATGAGCTTTTGTTACCAGATCATAATCTTCTTTAGAATGATAACTGTGTCCAACAACTCTTTATATTCCAGATACTTACTGCAGTTTCTAACATGTGGCAGCTCTCAAATATTTATAGAACAGTTAAGAGCATATGACTGAGTATTAGAAATCATAGACCTCAAGAGACTGACTTTATTAATTTATATGTCTTCATTGATGGATAGAATTTAGATAAGTTTAGCGTAGGAATCAGCAAGCCTATAAGCCAAACCTGGCCCATCGCTTGGATGGTTTTAACAGTTATTTGGATGTATAATACATATACCATTCAATGCCCCTTTTAAAGTGTACAATTCAATGATTTTAGTATGTTCATAGGGTTGTGCAGCCAACACCATGATCTAATTTCAGAACATTTTCATCCTGCATTAAAGAAATTCCATTAACTTTCAATCCCCACTCCATTCCCTTACCCATTCCCATTCCACTCCCACCCCAACCTAAGTAGCCTCTGATCTGCTTTCTAATTTGCCCCTTCTGCACTTTTCATGTAATTGGAATCTATAATTTATAAACTTTGTGCCTAGCTTCTTCCGTTTAATGTATCCAAGATTTTGACTGTGTGGATCACAATAAACCATGAAAAATGCTGAAAGAGATGGGAATACCAGACCACCTGACCTGCCTTTTGAGAAATCCGTATGCAGGTCAGGAAGCAACAGTTAGAACTGGACATGGAACAACAGACTGGTTCCAAACAGGAAAAGGTCACCCTGCTTATTTACCTTATATGCAGAATACATCATGAGAAACGCTGGACTGGAAGCAGCACAAGCTGGAATCAAGATTGCTGGGAGNCAGATGTTCACTAAACTTATTGTGGCAATTATTTCATGATGTATGTAACTAAAATCATCACAAAATGAATGCTGAGCCAAGGCAGAGAAGCAATTTGAAGGGAAAATCAAAATAATATGGAAACCAACTAGACATGATGGGCAAAGGTGGGTGAAGGTCAAAGATGAATACTCTTGAAACTCAAGGTCACACAGAGGACGGTAATAAGATTCTCTAAAATGAACAGGGGAAATCTACACATTTGGGAGAGATAAAGATGACCTCCATCTTGGACATATTTAATGTGGAGCAAGACAGTACATTCAAGTGGATTTGTCCCCTTGAACTTGAGCTCAGTTACATGATAAGAACCACAGGTGTTAATTCAGTCATCTTTAATCATCATTGTTTTAGATGATCAAAAGGGATAAAAGAGAAGAGAGTGAAATAAGACCATAGGAGAATGACTTAATTGGTGGGGGGGGCAGATTATGGAATAAAGAAAACAGCAGGTCAGAGAGAAAGGAGAACTCTGGGAAGGGATAAGAGAGGGTAGATTTAGGTGGAGGGACAGATGTTCCTATGAGCCATCTTAAGCAATGGGGAGAAACAAAGAGAGAGAGAGAATCGGAGGGGGCTGCTTCTGCTGTTCTCTGTATACAGGATCCTGAGCTTCTGCCACTTCCCAGTATCTAACATGGTTGAGCAGCAAAGCTGATATTTTAAAGAGAAAAGACAAAACATGATATGAAAATACATGAAATAATGTCCTTAATAACTTTAGCCAAAATCCATGAGAGAAACGACAGATTCATAGTACCTGTGGCCTAGTACATGCACAGGCTCCAATTAGCCTTGTTTTTTTCCTTCCCTTTTAAACAACTCCAACCATTTTCTTCCTGAACACATTCTTTGTCTGTGGTGCAAAGCAATCCAAAATCCCTCCTAGACTTTGACCCAGGGTGGAGCGAACATGTGCTGTGTCCTAAATTTATAGTTAATTCATTACAACTGTGAGCAGTTTGTACAGTACAGCCTTCACCTTCGACTGTGACCTCACCTGGTTAAACTCTCACTGTGTTTCTGGCTCAGACCTGGGGCAAAAGCAGGCAAAACAGAACATAATCCTTCCTGCTTCCCCTCCTTTTGCCTGTGTATCCACAAGGTTTGGTGAACTGTAGTAACCTTTTACATTAATTTATAACTAAATTAGACACACGTTCCTCCTGAACTCAAGATTGAGTGGTAAAGAAATGGGAACAGAAAAGGCACATTAGCTGAAGCAAAATATGTATTCATCAGGTCAGAAGAATGAAATAAAAACAACCACAAAATATTTGGACTACGGTATTCATTTGGCACCAGAAAAAAAGTATGATTATATATATATTCACTTCCTATAAAATATTTACTTTTAATACGTACCATATGTTAATTAAGCCATACAAATCAGCATGGCTATAACCCTAGACCCTGGAATTAACTAGCCTGAACCTACCTTAGGGAAGAATATAACAAAATTTCAAAGCACCTAGTTGAATACTTCTGATAACATATACATGTCTTATTTGCAAAGAGTCAAAGAGAGAAAGATTAGTAACATTTCTACCCAATATTTCATATTATATAAATTATATGAAATTACACAAATTATATAAAAGTTATAGTTCTGATATCTTAGATACAGATTTTAGTCATTTTTATCTCACATTAATAGTTTATAGATTATTTAATTCCTTAATTTCAATCATCTTTTACCTGTAAATGTCAATAGCAAAGCCAACTAAAATATTTTTCAATAACCACTTTTGATTGAGGTAATATTACTTTGCTCATTTAGAAGCACCTGCAACAGTACTGTGAGTTTCAAAGTACAAATTTGATTTTGTTTTTAGGTAACACTGAGGTACAAATTCCATGAGATTGTACATTTAAAATCTTTTTAATCTAACGTCTTCTACTCCTCTAATAATGGTGTAAACTGAGAAGGAACAANAGAAGCACCTGCAACAGTACTGTGAGTTTCAAAGTACAAATTTGATTTTGTTTTTAGGTAACACTGAGGTACAAATTCCATGAGATTGTACATTTAAAATCTTTTTAATCTAACGTCTTCTACTCCTCTAATAATGGTGTAAACTGAGAAGGAACAATTTCTCCTTCAAAACCAAACAAAATAAAAACTGACTGACTAGGAAAAAAAAGGGTTCGATTCCAGAAATGATTGTTAACCCATGTCAAGTTTCAACAAATTATTAAACAAATGCTCAGATTAATATTATTTCAAAGGGAGAACTAGTGGCAGACCCCACTAAAACCAACAGGGTATTCCTATCCTCATTGAGCAGGGCTTTTTAGCTGAGATATTTATATTTTAAAAAGATGCAACAGATATGTATATAGAGCCCTAATCTGAGCCAAGTGAGTGTTGCCCTGTGTCCCTGGGATAATTGACAGGGCCTCTTTCCTCTGGGTCTCAGAGCCTCTGATTCTGAGTCAGAGGTTTTATGGCCAAGCTGCCACAGCAGATTTCTATTTTAACTAAAAGTTCACTCACGAGTGCTGTGCTTTGCTTAGTTGCTCAGCCATGTCTGACTCTTTGCAACCCCATGGACTGCAGCTCGCCAGGCTGCTCTGTCCATGAGGATTCTCCAGGCAAGAGTAAATTGCCATGCCCTCCTCCAGGGGATCTTCCCAATCCAGGAATCGAACCCAGGTCTCCCTTATTGCAGGCAGATATTTTATCATCTGAGCCACCAGGGAAGCCCCCTGTCACCAAAGGTCACCTTTTAAATTGCGAGTCCTTAAGACATTAGCCGAAGGAGATCAACCCTGGGATTTCTTTGGAAGAAATGATGCTAAAGCTGAAACTCCAGTACTTTGGCCATCTCATGCGAAGAGTTGACTCATTGGAAAAGACTCTAATGCTGGGAGGGATCGGGGGCAGGAGGAGAAGGGGACGACCGANGGAGATCAGCCCTGGGATTTCTTTGGAAGGAATGATGCTAAAGCTGAAACTCCAGTACTTTGGCCACCTCATGCGAAGAGTTGACTCATTGGAAAAGACTCTAATGCTGGGAGGGATTGGGGGCAGGAGGAGAAGGGGACGACCGAGGATGAGATGGCTGGATGGCATCACGGACTCGATGCACATGAGTCTGAGTGAACTCCGACAGATGATGATGAACAGGGAGGCCTGGCATGCTGCGATTCATGGGGTCGCAAACAGTCGGACACAACTGAGCGACTGAACTGAACTGAACTGATACAAGATTTACACTTCTTTATTAAACATATTCCTAAGTATTTTTTGATATTGTTGTAAATGAAATTGCTTTCAGAATATCATTGCTAGTGTACATAAATGCAATTTATTTTTGTATATTGATCTTGTATCTTACAGTACTTATTTATTAATACTAATAGCTTTCAATGGATTCTTTAAGATAGTCTATATGCAAATATCATATGTCTGCTTATAATACATCATCTGCAAATAGAGCTAGTTTTACTTCTTACTATTCAATCTGGATGTCTGTTTTTCCTTGATTAATTGTCCTGGTTGAACCCTACCGTATAATACTGAATAGAAGGTCAATGCAGATATCCTGCTCTTCTTCCTTATCTTAAGGGAAAAGGATTCTATCTTTCACCATGAAGCATGAGATTAGCTGTGGGTCTTTTGCAGATGCCCCTTATCAGATTAAGGACATTCTTTTCTGTTCCTAGTTTGTCGAGCATTTTTATCCCTACTGTCTGTTTTTGTAAATAAGTTTTTTTTTTTTTTTGAACATAGTCATATTCATTCATTTACGTATTTTCTACAACTGGCTGCTTTTGTCCTGTTAGCAACAGAGTTAAGCAGTTGTGACAAAAAACATGTGGCCCACAAAGTCTAAAATATTTACTATCTAGTCCTTTATGGCAGAGAAGGCAATGGCACCCCACTCCAGTACTCCTGCCTGGAAAATCCCATGGATGGAGGAGCCTGGTAGGCTGCAGTCCATGGGGTCGCCAAGGGTCAGACACGACTGAGCGACTTCACTTTCACTTTTCACTTTCATGCATTGGAGAAGGAAATGGCAACCCACTCCAGTGTTCTTTCCTGGATAATCTCAAGGACGGGGGAGCCTGGTGGGCTGCCGTCTATGGGGTCACACAGAGTCGGACACGACTGAAGTGACTTAGCAGCAGCAGCAGTCCTTTATGGAAAAAGTTTAGTGACCGCTGATTTAGAAGAAAAAAAGCAGAAGACAGTAAGGCATGCCTGCTGGGGAAAGGACATCAGAAAAATGTAGTAGAGAATATAAAATGGAAGAGAAAGGGAGAGTCAAATGTGGAGGCTGAGAAAGCCTGGCAAAAAAATAGAGAAGTAAATGAGCCCCTACAGGACATTCAGAAGAATATAACCTTGAAAGGAGTAATATTAGGAAAATGTCAAGCAAGAAGACGCTTGAAGAAAAAGGCAGCCCAGGAGGATGTGGAAATAATACCGATGGAAGTGACTCAGGCCTGGACTGGAAAGGAATGCAGAGACTGAGTGACTTTCCCAGAGCCCTGCAGGTGGCACCAGGAAAGAGGACCAGGGAGGTGTCAAGAGTTCTAGCTTTGAACTCTTGACTCAAGGTCACCTTTGGGCAGTTCTCTTCATCAACTTGACCTCAACTTTGTCATTAAGGAAAATGAGGCGGTAACTATGAAGGTCTCTCCACTTTTAATTTCCACATTCTGTGCTTTAATTTCAAGGAAAATGAAGACATGTTCCCTACTTTTCCCTTTTATTCAACGTTGGAAGGCAGACTTGATATTTACCCTCACATCTTTGTTTCAAGGTTAGTACACCCTACACAGTCCCTTTCAGCTTCTTCATTGTTTTGGTCATAAAGGCTGTGCATGTGGTGACACACAGTTCTCAGACTTTTTGGTGGATCAGATGTCCCTGGAAAGCTTATGAGAATACAAGCTGCAGAGCCCCACTCCCATAGTCTCTGAATTAGTAGGTCTGGGGTGGGGCCCAAGAATGTGCTTTTCTAACTAATCTCCAGGTGCTCACTGTTGGTGAGACCACTGGGCTAAGACAAACACACCTCCTCCTTATCCAACCCACTGTTAAAATGGGAGGCTCAAATATTGTCTGTTTCTTTCGACTTTTTGCTATCCAGCCACAGCCCCCCTCACCAACACACTGCTCCATATATGAAGGATTCCTGGGACCAGACCAAGTAATCTGCAGAGAACCCCACAGCTATGACACTTCCTGAAACCTATTTTCCGTATAACGCTGGGGGGAGTCACTAACCCCCACTGACTGTTTGGGAATGATTCAGCATCACAGCATGCCGTAAGAACGGACCATCAAGACCTTGCCAAGTGCCCTGGAGGGTGCCCGATGAAAGATGGCACTAAGAATGGCAGAGTACTGAACGTGAAAGAACCCTGATTGAAGACTGCGCATAGAGTGAGGAAATAGGCTCATAAAATCCCTCCTGACAAACATATAAAGAACAAAATTGACATTTACAGCTATTTGGTAACAAAAATTGCATACTTCTGCTCTGAGGCATTAACAATATACATTTCAAGATAGCCTTAAAAAATTTTTTTTTATTGTTACGTTTTCCAATAATGGACTGAAAAGAAGTCTGTTCTTTTCTGGGACCAGCTTCTTTTCCCAGCTGCTGAAAGAGTTCATGCCCCAAGGCTCCTAATTTCAGCTTTTTTAGAGCACATCACAACTGACAGATACATCCCAGCTGGTAACTCCTCACCCTACTTGGCTCAGGACTCCTGCCACCAGGAGCTCTGATTGTGGTACTTCTGTCTTATTCTGTTCAATGGATGCCTGAAGAAAGGAGAGGCAAAGTTGACTGTGTATAGCATGAGTGTTAAATATCAGACCATGCACTTGGCATGTACTATCTCATCCAGTCCTTGAAAGCTTAATATGTAGGCATAAATACCAATATTATCCCCATTTGTAGAAGAGGAAACCAAAGGTAGGTAGCAATGCTATCCTTAGTCATATAACTAGTGAGGAAGAGCATTGGAACTCTGACATTCCAGAGCCTGGGATCTTAACCACTCTACTGTGCCAGTGGGAAAAATAGATAAAAGATGGATAGATGTGAAGGCGGGGTGGAGACAGAGAGGTGCCAGACTGACTTATGTGCATGCATGCTAAGTCGCTTCAGTCGCGTCCAACTCTTTGCAACCCTATGGACCCAAGCCTGCCAGGCTCCTCTGTCCATGGGATTCTCCAGGCAAGAATCCTGGAGTGGGTTGCCATGCCCTCCTCCAGAGGATCTTCCTGACCCAGGGATCGAGCCCTTGTCTCTTACGTCTCCTGCATTGGTAGGTGGATTCTCTACCATTAGTGCCACCTGGGAAGGCCAGACTGACTTATCCTCTGTGGTTAAACAGTGGGAAATTTAACATCCAGCAAGAANCTCCAGAGGATCTTCCTGACCCAGGGATCGAGCCCTTGTCTCTTACGTCTCCTGCATTGGTAGGTGGATTCTCTACCATTAGTGCCACCTGGGAAGGCCAGACTGACTTATCCTCTGTGGTTAAACAGTGGGAAATTTAACATCCAGCAAGAAACAGTGGTCTTAGAGGGCGGTCTCAACAATAGTGAACACCTGGGCCTCCTTAGAGAAGCACATTCCTGGACCCCATCCCGACCTACTAATTCTGAGACTCTGGGAGTGGGACTCCGCTACCTGTGTTTTCTTAAGCTTTCCAGGGACTTCTGATCCACCATCAAGTCCGAGAACCACGTGTCAGTACATGCACACTTGCTGCACTTGCTGTCTCTGGCACTTCCTGTTATCAGCTCCTAAAACTTACTCCACGAGGGTGCTGATCATGTCTTGTCCTCCCTGTGTCCCCACAGTCCAATCCCACTTTCGACACACAGAGCAAGAAAATATTTAATGACTGACAGAGAAGCCAAAACACCTTATCAAAAGGAGATACTTTCCCAGACACTTGCTTATAATGTATAAAGATCTTTACGGTCTTATGGGTCAGTGAGAGGTTAGAACTCACACCAATTATTTAATGGTAAATGCATAAAATTTAGTATAAGGAGCTGTTGACCAGATAGAAAGTTGTAATCTAGGCATTTGAAAGAATAATGAGAGAATTCTATGAGCTAGCCACTGCAGAGAGTACCCCCACCTCCCAGCCCAGGTGTCTCACTAGCTGGAATGACCCTGATGGGAAGGAGAAACCAGCAGGAAGTAAATAAGAAATACCTCCCTTCTGCCTCCTCCAGTCACCGTCTCCCTGTAGCACCCTCTATTGGAAAGCCTAACAGAGAGCCATCTGGCAAAGCAGAAATTGCTTTCTGAAGTCCCAGCACCAGTATCACAAAACATTATACGGAAATGGGTTAGGAGTGAGAGACAATAGCTTAATAGCTGGAACAGCTCATGAGAGCGGTGGTTAGGGAATGCGCACTTTTAACATTTGCTAAAATAAGAAGTTAATTGGAGTATTTCTCTTAGCCTATAATTGGCAGTTTATGCCTTTTCCTTTCCCTTCAGCGCCTCTTCCCAGCGGTGACTCAGAAGAAACTCTTCTGTACCATTTGCCAGGCAAACCCTACAGAGACTGGCTTTTTCCATCTAGACCTGATGCAAACAATTCCAGGAGCTGCCAAAGGGAAGCTGTGGAGCCTTGAGTTATGAATAAGCTCTTTTTCAGCAAGAGGTAACAGAGATTTAAGCACTCTCTTCCACGCTGAAGGTTTTTTTTTCCCCCACAACATCATAACTCTTTAGTAAAACAACCATGTTGGGTATTTAACTTCTGTACCCACTAACAAAAAATACTGTTTGATTCTCGTGTTGAGGACTCTTAGAAACAGGAGCAATGTGTGAACAGGTAAATTCCAGGTGGTTCTTAGATTGAGCCCACTCTCTTCCTGTATGAGATGCAAGTCTTATCTAGAGATTTCTTGAACCTAATTCCCTGAGTGCAGACCTTTGTGCCTGTAGCTTTTTCATTTTGTTCTCCAAAAAAGGTTTTTGGTTTTTGGTTTTGTTTTTCCCTAGTTGATTCCTGCCCCTCTCCTCAGCTAAACTCAATAGTGAAAACTCAGTCTTTTACATCAGGTCCTGCTTTTATTTAAAAGCAAACTAGATCTCAAGGCCTTGAAAAGCAGTTCTCTTGCTGCTTGTTCTTTGCTTTGTTCTATGTATTCTTTATTTCTGTTTCCAGTATATTTTTGGTGGGTTCACATTTTGGCCACATCCCTCCCTGTCTCACACTCGGTGTCCAACCTATGATTTTTACAAGCTTTCCTTCCACAGAGTATTACACACCAGGCTATAAATACCATCATTTGCAATGAATACATAGGGCTGACACTGTGCAGAGCCAAAAATCCAAAAAGAAAATATACCTTGGAGAGCTTTTCATCACTGAAAGGTAAGGAATATTCTATTCCTGTAGAATAGTAGTGTGTATGCCAGATACTGCTTGCACTGTTGTTGCTCAGTTACTAAGTCATGTCCAACTCTTTGAGACCCCATGGACTGTAGGATCCCAGGCCTCCCTGTCCTCCACTATCTCCCGGAGTTTGCTCAAGTTCATGTCCATTGAGTTGGTGATGCTAACTAACAATCTCTGTTTGCACAAGACTTTAGAAAAAAATCAAGACAGATTATAGGAGCTATCCTTATTGTAGTGCAAAGCCAGTTTAAGCAATAAAATACATGGTGTTTTCACGTGAAGGCATATACTCTGTATTCATCAGTGTAGACTTTATACTTCTAGGGTCTGATCTGAATAATTATGAAATAGGAGAAAGACTGTTCCCCAAAGGGATGCTGGTAAAAACAAAACAATCTGTTCATTTTTCAATAGGCAAGGACTTTTTTTAAAAGATGAAAGTTAACGTTGTTGAGGGTGTGGTAAGATAGGTACTGATTGGCACATAACCTCACAATGGTTCTGATAAACAATTTGTAAGAGACTTAAAAGTGTTAACATACTTTGTCCCAGTGGTTCCGATTTCATGACTCTATCCTAGGAAACAATCAGCAATGTTATTAAAGATTTGTGTAAAAGAATGTTCATGAAAATGTTATTTATAGTAGTAAAAAGATATTGAAAGTAACCTAAATAGAGAAAATGTCAAATAAACCATGGCACATTCATATGTTAGAATATTATTTGGTTCTTAAAACTCACATTATTGGAGAAAATTTAGTAATATAAAAATGTGCTCATAATGTAATGATATATTTTAAAAGCAGCAGAACACAAAACTTGTGGCTTGAGTCTCATGTTGCAAGAAATGAATATACTATATATATATAGTATATATATTTGTAGTATATATATATATATATGAGTGAGTGTATATCCCCCAAAAGTTTAATGGATTTTACTCTCTTGTTCAATCACTGGGTCGGGAAGATCCCCTGGAGAAGGAAATGGCAACCCATTCCAGTACTCTTGCCTGGAAAATTCTATGAACAGAGGAGCCTGGTGGGCTATAGTCCATGGGGTTGCAAAGAGTCAGACATGATTGAACAACTTCACTTCACTTCTTCACTCTCTTGTTAGGTTCTACTGTAATTTCAAAATAATTTTCAAATGAGAAAAAGGTTATTTTAGAAATGTATCTGGATTATCTGATTATAGAAAATGATACTAGCATATTTATCATATTCCTTTAAAATATGATCTTATTTGAGTTAGCAAGAACAGTTCTCCCAGTGAGCTTTCTATTTCTTCCCTACGCATTCTTTCCTATGCGTAAAGCCCACTAACTTGCTAACTTTAAAACCATATCCATTTTTCTTGTTTTCCAAGGCTGATAGATTAGGACCAGATAAAGTTCCAGTGTCAGCAGCTAGGACAGCCTGCTAGGAGTTGGCTAAAAATTGGGCTGTCCTGAGATGCATCTCAGAAATGTTTGAAAACTATGAGAAAGCACTGATTTAATTGTTTAGAATTGAAAGATGAAATTATGTGTAATAAAACACATTCCTTTTGAAGAAAATTGCTTTTTAAAAAAGCTATTATGTTTTCTCTCAAGTCTTGCAGAGTAAATTGGATGTTTGGAGTTTCATCAGCTCTCTCTCTTTTTTTTAAATTTCTATCCAGAAAAATATTTCTGGTAGGGCAGGGGAAAGAAGGAATTATTTTCTAATAAGTTGCTTAAATATTTTAATAACTGTTGTGTGATGTACTTTATTTTTCCAGAACTCCTCTTTATATATCCTCTGATCTGACCATTAAAAAAATCCAATGAGAGAGCCGGAACAGATATTACAATTCCAAATTGTAGATATTAAGTACAGGATGATGATATTTGCCCAAAGAATCTAAAGATTGCCATTGAGGACATTTAACAGATGATACCACTCTTATGGCAGAAAGTGAAGAAGAACTAAAGAGCCTCTTGATGAAAGTGAAAGAAGAGAGTGAAAAAGTTGGCTTAAAGCGCAACATTCAGAAAACTAAGATCATGACATCTGGTCCCATCACTTCATGGCAGGTAGATGGGGAAACAGTGGAAACNGGATCAAGCATCCTGTGAACCGCAGCAATCAGAGTGGCAGAGACTGGATTGGGAAGGAGGAACTGGTGGTGGGAAGACACGATTTGCATAAGCATTTACATATTAAGAAAACACTTTTTATTTCACAATGGAACGAGTCTTTTGAAGCAAAGCTGTACAGTCTAGCAACAATCTAAACAAATTCAAATTGGAAAGTTACAAGGAAGATTACAGAAGGAAACAGGAGGAGTCCGGCCTTAATGGGATGAAATCCCAGAGGCTCTGAGCCAAGCTGGCTCTAAAATCAGCCTTAACTCCTGCCTGAGCTGGGCGGGAATCCTTCCCCAGGCTCAATATTAGCTGAAATGAAGCCAGAGTGGAGATCACAGGGCCTGGGGGCTAGGATCTACCCCAGGCTCCAAAGTCCACTCTGACACCAGGCTCCAAACTCCAGTCTGGATCCCACTCTCCGTTCCTGAAGAAGTTATTTGGCAGCGAATGCAGGGAAACTGCAAGGGGCTTGTGTTGTTGAAAGCATGAGCCCGTCTTCAGCGCGGCCAAGTCCTGAAGTAGAGCTCAGCAGAAGCAGGCACGGTGTTTTGGCCTGTCCCTGTGGGTTCCGCTGCTGCGTCTGAATCCAGGGCTGCTCTGGGTGAGTGCTGACGTCTAAGGTGGGAAAGGACCCTTCACTCACTGCTGAGGGAGGAGGATCAGGACCAGGAGTAACATCGAGCTAGCCTTGCTGTGCTTAGCAGTTGCCTCTGAAAAGAGTCTGAGAGTGTGCACGGGCAACTGGGGGTACAGGTGCCACCCCACGGGCACAGAGCTGGGTGACCACAGCAGCACTGCCACAGTCTGGCGCAGAGGAGGTGCCAGGGCTCTGCTTGGCAGAGATTCATGCCCAGCTCTGTCCCTGCCCAGCAGAGTGACTTCGTTTACTGAAATTCTCTAAACATCAGTTTCTTCATCTCTAAGGTCCAGTGGTTAAGAATCCACCTGCCAATACAAGAGACACAGGTTCGATCGTTGGGCCTGGAAGATTCCCTGGGGGAGGAAATAGCAACCCTCTCTAGTATTCTTGCCGGGAAAATTCCATGGACAGAGGAGGCTGACAGGTTACAGTTCATGATGTCTCAAAAGAGTCAGACACAATTGAGTGACCAAGCACACACAGAGGATGATTAAACACACTTGGCTCCCAGTGTGTTTTGATGTGAAATGAGATAATGTATGAAAACCCCAGGCCCTAACCGGCAGCCGGGTTGGTTTGAAGGAGGGCAGTAAATCCCCCACTCTCCCTTCTGTGATCTGAGCCAACTGAGATCTAGAAATAGATGTCAGAAAAATGGAGATCAAAACACTAGCTTTGCAGCGATCAGATCACATGCATGTGTGCTAAGTCAATTCAGCCGCATCAGACTCTTTACAATCCTATGGACGGTAGCCCACCAGGCTCCTCTGTCCATGGGATTGTCTAGGCAAGAATACTGGAGTGGGTTGCCATGCCCTCCTCCAGCGTGTCTTCCTGACCCAGGGATCGAACCTGCGTCTCTTATGTCTCCTGCACTGGGACAGGTTTTTTACCACTAGACCTGCAGCCAGATGGCTTCCAAACATTTCACCTGAGAATCATCAAGGATATGAAGTGTCATTTGGACTATTTCCTTAAGGACGCCTGAGGATGAAGAGTTAAGTCCTTCTGACAATCATACATAGAACTGTAGTGTGGACTTTTCCTAACCTTTCAACTTATGGTTCTGAAACATTTCCATCACTCACCTGTAAACTAACATCTTAGTAACAGCAGTCTTCACAGATCACCTTTCAGAGGAGCTCAGTGCTCTGAGCCAAAGATTCCTGAGTGATCAATTTCTCTTCCCCGAACTTAAAACCACATCCAGACTTTCTATTTTCATCTGCAGTCCTGTAAACATCACAGCCATGTTTGAAGCACATCCGTAGATTTTCTCTCCTCACCTATCATTCCTGAGGACCAAGTGTGATACAAAGGGAAAGATGTAAACCATACTCAAGAAGACCAGCCTCCTTGTCTCTCTTCAAAAGGTGCTGAAGTCCCATCCATAATCCTGGCAATGGACCAGGACTAGGCTCCTTCTGATCCAGAAGACAAAACTCCTGTCAGTTAGAACCTTCTATGTTACACTTTGTTATTTCAAATCTAGGCTTTCCTCAAAACACTGATGAGCATATGAGCTCGCTCTCTCTCTCTCTCACATACACGCACACACTTACAGTTCACTCTAAGTAGGGGACTTTCTTATGAAGTCTCCTACTCTGTGTAGACATAGAAGCCATCTTTTGGAAAGTCCCTGAAGCTTTACATATTAAAAGTTACAATCCACACATATCTGATTGTGCATGCATCTTCTCTTCCTTTCCCTCTGCTTTATTAATAAAGGAGTTCCTCCTCCAATCTAAGTCAAGTTCTTCCACTATTTTTCAGATGCCATCATCTTCCTCCTTCTCAGGAATCTTTACTCTCAGTGATCCTTCTCTCTTTTGTACACGCAGTCTCTATATTTCCATTGGATTTTCCTCCATAAGTGTTCTCCCATTAAAAAGCAAATTCTCACTCAAGCCCACCTCCTCCAGTTAACACCTCACCTCTGTCCACCCTGCCCCAGCCCAGTCACAGCCAAACTTCTCAGAAGAGGCAGTCTACACTCATTGGCTATGTCTGTTTATCTCTTACTCACTCCTTACCACCACAATCTAGCTTTTTGCTCCCCACAAACAACTCACAGAAAAGCTACCAACGATCTCTAATTGTTAAATCTAGTGGGCAGCTTTCAGTCCTCATCTCATTTAATGTCTGAGTAGCATTTCATACTTTGGAGACTCCCTTGGATGTTTCAAGGCAACTGATTTCTCAGCCTCGCCTATAAATTGGTCCTGATCTGTACTTTCAAGCTCAGTAGTAGTATTATCATCTAACCAGCTGCACCAGCCAAACAATCTGGCTGCTAAGCCACTTCAGTCATGTCCGACTCTGTGCAACCCCATAGACGGCAGCCCACCAGGCTCCGCCATCCCTGGGATTCTCCAGGCAAGAACACTGGAGTGGGTTGCCATTTCCTTCTCCAATGCATGAAAGTGAAAAGTGAAAGTGAAGTCGCTCAGTCCTGTCAACTCTTAGTGACCTCATGGACTGCAGCCGACCAGGCTCCTCCATCCATGGGATTTTCCAGGCAAGAGTACTGGAGTGGGGTGCCATTGCCTTCTCCTCAAACAATCTGGGGTCATCCACAACACTCCCTTCTTTCCTACCCTCTATATATAATCCATCAACAAATACTGCTGATTTTACTTTATAAATACTTGCTAAATCTATCCATTCCCATCCATCCTTTGGCATTTCTCCTTGAGCCACTATCTTTTTTCACTTGGTCAATAACACACTTAACCAGTCTTCTCTACATATCCTTTTGCCCTAAGTGAATACTGAAAGATATTTGAAAACTAAAAGCTGAATGATGTCTCAAAATGCAAATCTGATTTCTTCTCTCTCTCTCTCATATGCACACACACATACACACACACCGTTTACCCTTCTCAAAACTCTTTAACTGTTTTTCATTACTCTTAGAATCCAGATTTCAATCTTTAGCATGGCCTATAAGATCCAGCAGTTTCTGCCACAAAGTTTTCTAATTCCAGGAGCCACCATTCACATGATAGTCTGGGTAGATTCTCCCTTAGCAGTCAGGCAGTACGCAACCTGCACAGCTGTACACCAGGCCCTGAGCCCTGACCTATCTCTCCAGCCTCAGTTTGTATCAGTCTCACCCTAGCTCTCTGCACTCAGCCACATTCTAGTTTTCAAATGTGTCTGGCCCACACTAGCCAACAGAATTTGAACCTATTCTTTCTACCTGATACACGCTCCTCCCTACCCCAATTCCCTTTTCTTGGTTAATTTTTAATCAGAAGACTTCCTTATAGCAACCTTTAATACTGGTCAGGGTCCCAGCAGAAAACAGACAGTACATCCCAAGAAGGGTTGGCTTGAAGGGAGTTTAATGAAGGGACTAGTTACAAGATAAAGGGACCAACAGTGGCTGGTGAAGCATTCCTGGGTCTCAAGGGGAAAGAGAGGGAGCAGCGGTCGTAAGAGAAAAGACTCCCAACAGGGCTGTGACTCCCAGTAGAGGAACACAAATCACTGCCAAACTACAGTCCAGCAGGGAAGGTACCAGGGCACAAACACCTCCACCCCTCTCCCCTTCCACTCCTCGCTGGTGTCTCCTGTGGGCCAAAACCACCCTAAGGCCGAGGACCAAGAAGCCCAGGGGTGCAGTCATTAGGGGTCAGAACAACCTGAGAAAGAGGTAAAAGTGGGTCTTGAGGGGCCAGAGGAGAATATTCTACGTTCCCTCCTCCTTCCCCACCAGTTCAGCTCTCTTTGATCTTTGCATTTTTAACACAACATTCTTTTCCATCAGAGTTCTCTCTTTGTTTGTAATTGTGATTCCTCTGTAAGTATTTGATTCATAGAAAATCATTGCTAAATAATTATTTTGGTGTCAGTGATCATTCATTTTAAATTATGAACAGACTGGTTCATAAGCTCATAAGAGTAAATACTGTTAGACACCCAGTGCCTGGCATAGTACCTGATGTTGAATAGGAGATCCACAAGCACCTGCTGAATGAATAAATGAAGGCTTATGAGAAGGAGCAATCACTACTTTTAGCTACTCATTATGTTAAGTTTACGTACTTAAAAAAAATCATTTATTGACTGATTTTGCTGCCCTGTGTCTTAACTGTGGCACACAGGATCCTTCCTTCAGGATCTTTTCTTGAGGTGTGTGGACTCTAGTTGTGGCACACGGGCTCCAGATAGCACAGGCTTCAGCAGTTGCAGTGCATGAGCTTAGTCGCTCTGAGGCATGTGGGGTCTTAGTTCCCTCACCGGGGATCAAACCTGAGTCCCCTGCATTGCAAGGCAAATTCTTAACTGCTGGGCCACCAGGGAAGTCCTAAGTTTATGTATTTTGACCATTGGGTGTCTATTCAGGTTGGTAAAGACAAGGAAGAGTAGATCTGGCATTAACTGGAAGGGAAACGTCTTAGCCCAGGCTGCTGTAACAAATACCTTAAACTGCAAGGTTGAAACACCAAACATTTATTTCTCACAGTTCAAGAGGCTTGGAAGGCCAAGATCAAGGTACCAACCTATACGATGCCTAGTGAGGAACTTCCTCCTGGTTTGCAGACAGCCACCTTCTCTGTGTCCTTAAATGGCAAAGAGGGCAACCACCTGTTTCACGTATCTTCTTATGAGGGCACTAATCCTGGACATGGAACAAAACACTGGTTCCAAATAGGAAAAGGAGTATGTCAAGGTTGTATATTGTCACCCTGCTTATTTAACTTATATGCAGAGTACATCATGAGAAATGCTGGGCTGGATGAAGCACAAGCTGGGATCAAGATTGCCGGGAGAAGTATCTATAACCTCAGATNATTATGAATGTATGCAGTTGGTATAATAGTCAATGTCTGTACTGTTGGCCAGTACTCAGTGGCAAGACCCATGAAGATTTCAGAGGTCTCTAGCCATGATATGAAGTCACTGGCTGCCCACTGGTCCCGCTGGAATGACAGGGGTCTCCATACCCTCTGGTTGGATCCAGGGTATCTGATCGTGGTTGGATCCAGGGTATCTGAAGCATGGGTGGTGAGGCGAGAGAGACATATAGATATATATATAGATAAGAAAATAATTTACAGTTAAAACAATAGAGGAGAGAAAAAAGGCTGATATTCTTTGGTTNCAGGGGTCTCCATACCCTCTGGTTGGATCCAGGGTATCTGATCCTGGTTGGATCCAGGGTATCTGAAGCATGGGTGGTGAGGCGAGAGAGACATATAGATATATAGAGAGATAAGGAAATAATTTACAGTTAAAACAATAGAGGAGAGAAAAATGGCTGATATTCTTTGGTTTATGCAGAAAGCCTCAGACAAGAGACTTACACTGTTCACGTAGGCTGCAGGTGCACTCTCAAATAGTGGAAACTGCCCCCACCTTGGGCACCTTCTCGAGTGGGTCTTAGAAGCCCAGGCAGGAAAGTGAACTCAGAGGGCCCCTGTGCTCCAGGGAATTAGCCTGAAAAAAAAAAATATAGAAAGAAAGTATGACTTGGGGAGGCCGACTTGTGCAGGACACATAACTTTATTTTCAAAAGGATCTTATATACCCTAAGTTTTACATAATGGAAGATACAGAGTCATGCAGGGGCAGCAGTCTTGACCTTTATCAATACAAGGCTTTCTTTCTGCATATCTTTCCATATACAAAAGGTCTCAGGTGATTTACATTGTCTTTTGTCCAGGAAGTCTGTTAACATTTTATGCCTTTTTTTTTTCCTTGATAAATGTTAATCAACAAAAAAAAAAAACCTCATTTTCCCTTGAAGTGTTTTTGCTTTAACCTGCATCACCCTCAAAGTACTCAATACAGTTACATTCTTATAGAACAAAGGTGCAGTGGGTTACACAAAGAAAGTACTTAACTCAAAGATCAATGTTGCTAACGCCAGGGCTACTACCAATTTTTTCTATATACCAACTATATCAACAAATAAAAGATAAGAAAACTTGGAGTAAGTATTGACTCAAGAATGAAACCCTTAATCAGTTATATTCTGATGATTTTTAACTCCTTGAAAGGTTCTACATTCCTAGAATGTTTTAAGCTTCCTGTGCCTCTGGCAGATGGGAGGCTGTAAACAATCACATGCTTAGTTGAAAAAGTCTGGATAAACCTGTCAGGCAATTTAGAAAGCTGTCAGAGGGGTTTGAATTGAAACACTCCAATTACGCCCAGGAGACTTATTATCTAGAGCTTTAAGTTAATTTTCTTCAGAGAAAGGTGGTCGGAGACAGCCCCCTGTTGGTATCAGAGGAGTTAGTGAAAAATAGCAAGACAGGCAAGTTCTGGTTTGGGGGTAGATGCTCAAGCAGGTCCAGGGGGTCCCTCGAGTCCTGACTTGCTTTTGCTTGTCAGGCATCTTCCTCATGACCTTTGTCATGGGTTTGATCTCCTGTGCTGGCTCCTGGCACTCTGGGACCTCCTCTGGTCCGTTCTGAATCAGCTCTTCATTCACCTTGGAGCACTGGCTACAGAGTTTTGAGCCTCTGATTTTTTTAAAGTTTCCTTGGGGTCAGCGGTTTCTGAGAAGTTTTCTTGGTCAGCTTTGCCTGAAGTTGATTGTTCACTCTCACAGTTACCCTGGCCACCTGGAGAATACAAGAGAGGGGTAGAGAATGGCATTGGTTTGGGGAAGAGGGTGAAGGTGGATGGGAACGACAGCTTCAGGAGAAGGGGTGTGGACAGAGAAGATTTATGTGCCAGGCAAGCACAGGAGAGGGTGTCTTATGGGGTCAGGTCAATGGGCAAGAGGATTTTGGGTGGGTCAGCTCGCCCAAAAATTGTCAGCTCACCTTGACAATTTTTTGGACCTCAATTGAGAGGAGGTCTTCGTCTTTTTGTCCCAGATAAAAGGAGGCAGGTGTTTCATAAATACTCTGGAGCTTTGTGTCTTCCCAGTCACCTTAGTCACTTTGAGGCCTCCCAGTGATCTGCTCCAGAGCCACTGAGCACCCCTATATATACCCATCTCCAGGGAGACATACCCTCATGCTTTATGAGGTCAGCAAGTCTCTTCCCCAGCCAATGGTGGCCCTGAGTGAGCCTTGACATCACAAAGTCCATCCTGGCACTTCTAGCAGAGGATGAGGAGCAATTCAGATGTTTTGGTGGGAGACATGAAGCATTTATAATTCCCCTAAAGAGGCCTTCAAACTCATCTGCCATCCTCATCACTCTAAGTCATGTCTGATGGGTCACATGGCAGGGAGAGTGTTTCTCGTCCAAACCTTGTCTATAATATCTATTTATGACTGCAGAAGTGTAAGAGATTTTTAAAAAATCTGCAAAAGA
>SJYV01053428.1:183308-317684 GCA_006410875.1 Neotragus pygmaeus
TGGGTTTTTATTTTTTTTTTTTTTAAGTGATTCTAAACTACCTTTCTGTTTGTGTTTTGCTTGGATAAACTGGAGAATAAAGTATATGCCCTGGGCAAACATAAGCTAGGTGATAAATAACAGTGGAAGGAAAGTTGGCTTAGGATTCATGGTTCCCGGTGATAACAGTGATGACATCTGCCCAGGGATGTGCTGGAAAATTTCTAACAACTGGCTCTACAATAAAAGCCCTGATTTACAGTGCTTGCCACGTTTAGCGACGTGAATACTCCTACCACAGCTTGTTCCAAAGTACGAGCATTATCACTGAACATGAAGTTGGGAAGAGAGCCAACCCCAACATACCACTGTATCTTCCAGTACAGGCTGGATTCAGGCGACAGAAACCAGAAAATCCACCAGAATTGGTAGGGCTGGAGTCTTACATTTTTTATATCTAGTATGATGATCACTTGGTATACCACGGCTTCCCAGGTGGCGCTAATAGTAAAGAAACTCCCTGCTAAGGCAGGAGATGGAAGAGATGCAGGTTCTATCCCTGGGTTGGGAAGATCAACTAGAGGAGGGCATGGCAACCCACTCCAGTGTTCTTGCCTAGAGAATCCTATGGAAAGAGGAGCCTGGTGGCTACAGTCCATAGGGTCACAGAGTCAGATTCAACGGAAGCAATTTAGCAGGCATCCCTCGTGGTTACATTCAAAACTTCATTACTCCTAATAAAAATTGGTGTATAAAAAAATGATGTCAAGGAATACCTAAAGTGTATAACTTAGTCCACCATCTAGAAAAAGTATTTGTCAATAAAGTTCTCCAGTTAATTTCTAAAGGCTTATAATCACATTTAATATGTAACAGAAATTACAGCGCTGAATTGTTTACAACAGTCAAGAATAGAAACAACCCAAGTGTCCACTGATGAATTAATAAAGAAGATGTGGTGTATATATGTGCGATGGAATATTACTTAGCCATAAAAAAGGCCAGTGCCATTTGCAGTAAGAGGGGTGCCCCTAGAGATTATCTCACTAAGCAAAGTAAGTCAGAAAGAGACAGACAAATACCAAATGATATCACTTATATGTGGAATTTAAAATACAACAAATGAACATATCTACAGAACAAAGATAGACTCACAGACGTAAAGAATAGACTTGTGGCTGCTAAGGGGGAGGGGTTATGGGGGAGGGATGGATTGGGAGTTTGGGAATAACAGATGCCAGTTTGTATATATGGGATGGATAAACAACAAGTTCCTACTGGATAGCACAGGGAACTATACCCAATATCCTTTGATAAACCATAATGGAAAAGAATATGAAAAGAATATATATATGTAAAAAAAAAGAAATTAAAGTGCTGAAAAATTGCACTAATATGATCCATTATTAACTCTAAATTTATCTTAAAACCTTAGATTTTAAGAATAACAAGAATTTTTCAGAATCCTTTCATTTATATTTTATTCTCAATTTTCTTAAGTTTTAAAAATAAATTATGCCTTTTCTTATAAATAAATGTCTCTGAGGGTATTTGTTTTGTACAAAGGGGGAAGGTAAAGAGACATTTTCTTCTCCAAAAGTCAGGTACAAGTAAAACTCTAAACAACAAGGCAGAACAAGGCATGCCTTTATGTTGATAACAAATTGAAATTACAATGAGAGATCACAGTTCAGATACACAAAATTGGAGTCAGTCTGCCGTTAAGGATCTGGTCTCAGACATGTGGCTGCACCATCAATAACCTGAACTTCCTTTGAACTGTGCCAGCCCCAAGGACAACACCAGCCGTCTGCAGAACACCACCTGCCAGCCGCAACCTTATGGTCACAACGCGTCCCCTTGTAACTATGCAACCATTCTGGATCCCAACCACTCCTGACTTAACAAGCACCCTTACTTCTTGCCAGCTTCAATTATAATTCTTGATAAACAACTCCTGTAACTAACCATAATCCTGTAGTTTTTATCTTTGTAAGCCTCCCCCATTTTGTAGTTGAGCAGAACACAATCCAGGTGCTTCTTTTAAATCTGTGTCTTGAAGGCTACAGTCCTAACAAACCCCAAATAAACACCTTTTTATTTCAATCAGGTCTTCGTTTCTGAAATTTTGGTTAACACTGTTCCATATTTTTGATCTGCAAGATTCTCTTCCAGCTCTAGAATTCTGAGTCTCCATTTCTATTTAAAGGCCCAAGAAATGTCCTTTCGATCTGGTCGTGGCTGACAGAGTTTGGTTTGGAGACCTGTCCTTCAGTGATGACAGAGTTTCCTCTGTCAAGTTCAGTGGGGCTGTGGCAACAAGTGCTTAGTAAAAACAAGCCCTTTCCTTGCACCTTCTCCCTGGGAATACCCTGCAAGCTCTTACCCCTTCCAATCAGACAGTTGCTTGGTGAGGTGGAAAGAAGTGGTAAGAGAAATAGAAACAAACTATCAATTTTTTTTCTATGTCAGCAAATTCAGAATGCAATTCTCCTGGAACTAATCTCCAGAGACAAAGCAGGCTCCGGTGAAGTGGACCAAGTCTGCAGGGCTGAAGCTCAGATAACTCATCTGCCCACCTCTGTGTTAAGAACCCTATAACTTTCTGGCCAGGTGAGGCTGGAAAGTGCTCGATTTTGTACTTTAACTGTAGGGTTCTGTTGTCCCACTCTTTCCCTGAGTCTGTCTTTTGTCTCTTCACTCATCACTGTCCAACGACAACTCCTAGGAAAAGTCTTATGCTCAAGTCCCTAAAATCGGATGCTACTTGCATTTCCACACATCCACATTTGATAGGTTCTGGGAAAGGAAACCACTTCAGATCTTTGTTCAGAAGTCATGTTTCAAATATAATTTTATGTGGTGAAATTTTACCTTAAGCTGGTATTTATTTAACTCATTTTTTTCTAAAGAAATAAAGTCTGCTACAAAAAGGCAGAGTTAGCTGATTCTCATCTAGCGGTGGTTGCTAGGAAGCCAAATTAGAATCGCCTAAGCTCTGACTTCCCTGTCTGGGGAACTCCTGGAGAATTAATGCAGACACAATTGGTTCAATGATGAATCAGCATTATCCAGTGAGATCTTTTCTTTCTTACTGTTAAATTGTTATTTAAATAATTAACTTTAGCCTATAGTTTGTCTTAGCTCCTCAGTTAATCTTTAGACTCTCAGAAAATAAGTCTTCTTGCATGTATAGCTTTGAATCCCAAATGCCTGGTCACCACAGCTTAGCCAATATGCACTGATTATATTTGAAGGGAGGTGGTCCATGGGACAAATGCCCCTGGATGGAAAAATAAGCCTGAGATAAGGTCCACTGATCATTAAATGCATTCTCAAAGCTGTTTTCTTATTTTGGCTTGTATCTCTCTTTTCTGTTCTTCAATTTGAATCCTCAGAAAGGAAAACTTGCTGGAATATTCAAGAAATGGTTATGGGAATTGGCGCAATCTCTTTGCAGAATAATTTGGCAAGATCTATCAAAGCTGCAGATGTACACACATGGCAGCCCACAGGTCCAGTCCCAGATGTAGAAAAACCACACAGCAGGAGAAATTCACCAAAAAAGTTCACTTCAACATTGTCTGTAATTGTTAAAAAAAAAAAAAAAAAGGAAAATAGATTAAATGTCCTTTCAGAAGGAAAGAAAAGGTAAAAGTGGGACTACATTCATACAATGGCAAACTATTAATACTGTACTAGTAATACTATTATGTATTACCATTCTCCATGATACAGTGCTATACCACACCAGGCCATACTATATGGCAGTTGAATGAGCTGGAGCTGCATAGGCCAACATGGTAAATCACTGAGCAAAACATATCTACTAGCAACGAAATGCACACCCAATGATGCCATTTTTATAAAGTTTAAAATGTCAAACCAAATTGTGTATGAATACATTATACAGTCACACACAAATATTTATGGGGAAAAAAATCACTAAATCCAGTTCCACGGTTACCTTTGGGAAGGGGGAAGGAAGGATGGGTCACAGAAGGCTACACAATTGTTATCTAGAAAGTTTTATTTATGAAAATGTATATTCAAAGAAAGTATAACAAAATGTCACAACTGGGTGAAGCTGAGAGGTAAGAGCATGGAGAGCTAGCCTCCAATCTATTTTTAATATTTGATATATTGCATTTTGTTCTCAGAAACTTGCTTCGGGATGACAAAAAACCGACAATTCTTTTGCCAAGACAGGTCAGCACCTGCACAAAGCTAGGACAAGAAAAGGTACTAAGGCGTTTTCAGTTCAAGAAATGACAGCTTCATTGCAAGTTCTGTGTACACATTACAAAGTTCACATGAATTCGGTCTAATGGAGAGGGCAATGGCACCCCACTCTAGCACTCTTGCCTGGAAAATCCCATGGGCAGAGGAGCTTGGTAGGCTGCAGTCCATGGGGTCATGAAGAGTCCGACACGACTGAGCAACTTCACTTTCACTTTTCACTTTCATGCATTGAAGAAGGAAATAGCAACCAAGGAAGGTCAGACACTGAGGCATGATTTTTTTTTATATGTAGCAAATAATAAATCTCTGTTTGTTTTGTTTTGTTTGAAGAATAGTTAATTATAAAAGCAGTACATCACTTTGGCAGCTAACAATGCCTAGAGCAACAGTTCTGAAGCTGTAATGAGCATAACAATGCAGAGTCCAAAGTCCTCCCCCTCCCCCCACCAAAGCTAGTTTCGAATCCCAGGCTGGAGCCTGTCATTTCCACTTATATCAATCACTCCAGATGGTCAGTGAACTGGGTGACCACAGAGGAAACGGGGACTCTCCCAGGCAGCTCATTTCACCCTTGAACCAGAGAACCTAAGTGGTTCTGATTATGACAACACACTGCAAGTACTGCTCGGTCATGGTAGTATTAGTCAATAAATCAGCCCTTGAAAATCCCAATCTACAAAATTATCACATCCAACAGACTATTCAGTGTTCGTTCATTCACCAGATATTTTTTGTGAGTGTATTCACCCATACATTGTTGAATGTCTGTATGGGCACAGTACTATTTTTATCTACCTTACCTCTTCTGTCTGTTAATTTCTTGACATATATATGCAAATTTTTGCATAAATGTGGTTGGCTAGTTCATCCTCTTTGCTTTCTTTTGCTGGCAAATTTGAACTGATATACTAGGAATGTCTTCTTTCTTAAAATGTAGTCTTTTTGTCCTTTTTCTTTGTTAACCATCCTCCTATTCTTTTTTTCCATCCATATATCTATGCCTCACTCACATAACCTGTGTTAATAACCTAATATGTACCCATCCATATGCATCTTTACATCCATATGATTTTTTCCAAAATTTATTTGGCTGCTCCTCACCTTAGATGTGACACATGGGTTCTTCCAGCTCTGTTGCAGCATCCAGGATCTTTAGTGGTGGCATGCAAACTCTTCATTGCAGCATGTGGGATCTAGTTCCCTGAGCAGGGATCGAACCTGGGCCCCCTGCATTAGAAGCATGAAGTCTTAGCCACTGGACCACCAGGGAAGTCCCTATGCCCACACGATCTTAAACAGTTGTATCTGCACTTATGTCTACACATAGCCCATCAACATGCATGGATGACTCTGCAATAAAAGATACAGTCTCCCTCCACCAGCAGCTTATCACCTTTGGGAAAGACAATACCTTATATGAAAACATCAAGACAAAAAAGTTGTACAATACAATGAAAACTAGATGGACAAGGTCTATCATTTCATGTGTTGTAGGCTAATGATAGGCAAAAAATAGAAAGTGTGAGGACTCACTATCATTGTCTCCATGTCATGGACCACCAGATCAGAATTAGTTTAATATCCGGATTCTGTATGTGTTAAGAGATGTGTTCTCCCAGGTCAAGAAGGAAGCATCTCATCCTCAGAGGTCAGAGCTGAGGGGAGAGTCCCTCCTCAATGCGGAGCTCCCAGACCCAGAATCATCTTGGGTCTGGAATAAGGTGAAGGTCAGGCAAGCAAAAGCATGTGTTTAACTTAGCAAATGCCATGGTGATATTTGCAGGCATAATCGTGCAAATGTTATTTGCCGTGAGAAGGCATTTCGAAGCAGATGCGTCCCACCATCTCTCCACTTGGCTGCCTCGCAGTGAAGAAACCCCTTCCTCAGCCTCCCAGCCGTTTGTCGCGGGCCTGGGACCGAGACTTGGAGGACAGACCACAGGAACAGCTAAAATCCTTCTGTTGGCTGGTGAGGTGGGCTTCTGATCTGGGCTTGGAAGAACTTGTATTTGCAGGCTTCAGAGGACACATGTCAATTCCCTCCTTCCAGTTCAGCCCTGTGTCCCAGCTGAGAGGGGAGGTGAGGCTTTGGGAGTGAAGTGACCCTCTTTAACAAACCCAGACATAGAATCTGAAGTGAGCAGTGGGGTAATGAAAAGACTAGAAAACAAAGGACACAGAAACCAACAAACTAGGAAAAGCAGCTGGGATGCATGAGACAAAAGGGGTCTGCTTCTATTTGAGGATCTTTGATTCTCCTTGTTTACTGGGTAGCTTCATTTACCCAAGTGGTTATTATTTTTTCAGTCTTCTTGGCAGAACAGATATGTTGCATCACAGGGCTTTCCTAGTGCTTGACTTGTCCAGTATCAGATGGAAAAATAAAGAAACCAGCTAAGCAAAGAAGCCTATAGCACAACATTTACTGTTACCAGGGTTAGCCCCATATCCACTCAACAGGGATTCTAGGACCTCGCTCAAAGCCTTTGAGAAATACTTACTGCAGTACTGCCCAGGAAGGTGATATAATTTAAAAGCCACTGCACTTGAAATTGAGCATCTAGAAAGAAGGCACATGGTACAGTGGAATGAAAATCAGACATCAGCGGCTCGTGTTCCAGATCCTCCGCTCGTCCATGGGATGACTCTGGGTCACCTTAACTCCCTGAGCCTTTGTTTCTTTGTCTGTAGAACTAGAGTGTTAACATCTTCCCACTTACCTCACCTGATTGATGTGATGAGGATTGTGTGTGGTGATGATGGCTAACGCATTTAGAAATGCTAAAGGTTATAGAATAATAAGGTGGCTCTAGTGGTAAAGAATCTGCCTGCCAATGCAGGAGATGCAGAAGACTCGGTTTCAATCCCTGCATCAGGAAGATCCCCTGGAACAGGAAATGGCAATCCCACAAACAGAGGAGCCTGGTGGGCTATAGTCCATGGGATCACAAAGAGTTGGACACAACTGAGTGGTTAAGCACATGTGCGCACACACACACACACACACACACACACACAGAATGATAAAGTCCTCATGGCACTATATCACATCTTTTGCTACTAAAGATTTGAGAGGAGCCTACAAGCGGCCCCAGGAGAGATGTATAATAGGGGAGCATATAGCAAAGACATTAAGGCAATGCCTAATTACCTGCTAAACGGGGTGAAGAAGAAAGGACCTTTGTCATTAAGAGAAGCAAATGATGATTCTGGTCTACAAGATATAGTTTTAGAAAGAGATTGGGAGTTCAGTCACTCCTTGAGAATTTGAACAACTGGACAATTCAAGAACCCAGGTGAACAAAAGCATACAGATGACATTATCAGAAAGTAGAAAAAAGTTGTATGCATCCCAGGTAGGAGGGTATCTGTGAAGCTGACCCCCTTACTAAGGGGCATCAAGCTGTCCTCTATTGACCCTCAGCCGCCACCTAACTTTGAGATAAGAGATAAGGCCAAGCAAGCTGTGGCATATATACACAATGGAGTATTACTCTGCCATTAAAAAGAATAAATTTGAATCAGTTCTAATGAGATGGATGAAACTGGAGCCTATTATACAGAGTGAAGTAAGCCAGAAAGAAAAACACCAATACAGCATACTGACACATATATATGGAATTTAGAAAGATAGTAATGATGACCCTGTATGTGAGACAACAAAAGGACACAGACATAGAGAATGGACTTTTGGCCTCAGAGGGAGTAGGAGAGGGCGGGATGATCTGGGAGAATGGCATTGAAGCATATATACTATTATGTAAGAAACGAATCACCAGTCTATGTTTGATAACAGGATGCAGGATGCTTGGGGCTGGTGTACGGGGATGATCCAGAGAGACGTTGTGGGGTGGGAGGTGGGAGGGGGATTCAGGATTGGGAGCTTGTGTACACCTGTGGTGGATTCATGTCGATGTATGGCAAAGCCAATAGAGTATTCTAAAGTCAAATTTAAAAATAATAATAATAAAAATTCATTAATTAAAAAATAAAAGAGATAAGGCCAAGAGAGAACCCTCCAATCCTTCATTCCCTCACATGACTTTCGTTAGGTTTTTCCTATGCAGACTCAATGTTATGAAAGATATTTTATAATTTGAAAAATCAAGCAGTAATTTAGCCACTTCCAATCTTCTGTGTAACAGGACAGGGTGTAAATGACAAATAAGCAGGTATAACTGTTTTCCCAGCTCATTATTTATTCATAATATAGATATCTGCCAATCAACTTTTCCTATTAGCATGAGGATAACCAGTGTTGCCACACCAACCTAATAATATAATTCTAGCCCAAAGGCTAAGAGGAGAAGGGGACAGGGGAGGATGTTGGATGGCATCACTGCCTCAATAGACATGAGTTTGAGTAAGCTCCAGGAGATGGTGAAGGACAGGGAAGCCAAGAGTGCTGCAGTCCATGGGGTCATAAAGAGTTGGACATGACTGAGTGACTGAACAACAAGCCCAAAGGCAAACTGAACATTTTTGTTGGCACAAGCATTATTATCTGTGTAAACATACAACTTCCTAAAAACTTTATGAAATATTGAAAATAGTTCAAATATCTCTAATGAGACCTGGAAGTCCAGATCTCTAGGTCAGCAATCACTTTCCCAGAAGGTAATTTCTTTATCAACAATAGGAGAGTTGAAAAACATTGCCTGGACTCCCTTAGGGCAGAATGCTTAGAAGTGACATGAAGGCGACCCACAGAGAAGTCCGCATCAACCACGTCTATCTCAGCTCCTGCTCTTGTTTCCTGCATGCCTCAAAGTCTGGACAGCAGCTGCGGTCAATCAGCGAAGTTTCTTCTGAGGGCTTCCCAGGGGTGAATCCTCAGTTGCAGGAAGCTCATCACTTAAAATGGCCCAGAAAGTGCACCCCTGTAGGGAACTGTTTTATCTCCCCTCCTGGTCATCATTATCCTGAGCCCCGCCCCCCTTTCTCCCAGACTCTCCAGCCAGGGGTCTTAGTTGTCTCTCCATCCCAGTCCAGGCAGGAGTTTATGCTGAGCTTCATCCACTGCATGGGTTGGGCCATCTCTAGTCCTCTCATTCAGTGGGCTGACCTGCCCTGAGCCTGGCTTCCAGCTTCCTGCCTCCTAATGCTTTTCTCCTTCCAATTCTTTGGAAGGCAGAAAATCTAATATCATGGTATAAAATATATCTAAACCTTAGAAATGTTGCCATGATTTCCTTAAAGCAGTGTTGTGATAATGGAAGTTGAGGGGAGGGCCTAAGGAGGAGTACCGGAAAATACAACATGAAGTTAGAATGTATTGAACCATCACCAGTAAAGATCAAGAATGAAGGCACTCTGACGTCCAAAGACCAGAACCAATGCACCAGGCAGGAATATCCCTCAAAAAGAGAAGAGCTGCTCACTGCTGGAAATGTCCCCTGAGCAGTGTTCAGATCTGCTGGGTGGTCTCCTGAGCAGACCGCCTACTCAGAGGGATTACCATACAGATGGTGGGTGTGGGACCTTTGCTGACAAAGGTCTGTCTAGTCACATGTATGGATGTGAGTGTTGAACTATAAATAAAGTTGAGCACAGAAGAATTGATGCTTTTGAACTGTGGTGTTGGAGAAGACTCTTGGGAGTCCCTTGGACAGCAAGGAGATCCAACCGGTCAATCCTAAAGGAAATCAGTCCTGAATATTCACTGAAAGGACTGATGCTGAAGCTGAAGCTCCAATCCTTTGGCCACCTGATGCAAAGAACTGACTCACTGGAAAAGACCCTGATGCTGGGAAAGATTGAAGGCAGGAGGAGAGGGGATGACAGAGGATGAGATGGTTGAATGGCATCACTGACTTGATGGACATGAGCTTGGGCAAGCTTTGGGAGTNCCAGGCTCCTCTGTCCATGGGATTCTGTAGGCAAGAATACTGAAGTCGGTTGCCATGCCCTCCCCCAGGGGATCTCCCAACCCAGGGATGGAATCTGCATCTCCCACATCGCAGACAGATTCTTTACCAATGCGCCACCAGGAGCTTTTTACTTTGCCTAAAATAAGGAACCGTTGCAGGATTTAAAGTAGAGGAGTGACATGATCTGATTTATATTTGAATAGGATCATTCTCGCAACTGCCTTGAAATTAGTCTAAATATAATTCAGAATTAAATGTGACTTTCCATGTGAATGCCCTCCCAAACAGGGCACCCTCCTAAATCCCTTCACATCAATATTAGAGCTGCCCCTGCAACACCCCTCTCTTAGAGTGGTCTTTAGAGTGCCAAAGAGATCCTGCCGTGAGGTGCGGGGTCAGCTCCTCCTTGGCTGAGGCCACGGCGAGATGGTGGGAAGCATCTGTGCCCCTTCTCAGACACACCCCACCGACTCAGCCTCCTCCACATCGAGGCCAGAGCACTACTCAGCCTCCCCCGCATCGAGGCCAGAGCACTACTCAGCCTCCTCTGCATCGAGGCCAGAGCAGACGGCAATCTCACTGAGCAGCCGGCTGTGGAAAAGCAGAAGCGGGTGCTTGAACTTACAGAGGAGAGCCTCCACACACTTGACCTTTCCTGAAGGCCCCCTTTCCCCAGACCTGGGTCTCTCTTCCCTTCTCCCTTCACATCCCTTCCATGCATGCCTCTCCCTGGAGTCCCCAGTCCAGTGACCTTCCCATCCTCATCACAGTGGAGACTCCAGCCTCCCCGACAAGAGGAGGTGCTATATCCCCCCCAGATCCTTCCCATGCCCTTCAGACTCTACATTCAGCCTCCAGCAAGATGCCTTCTCATTAGGTTTAAGGGGGTTGGAGTGGGAGGGGAGTCTGGGTCCCCCACAAGGACTGGGCATTCTCCACATTTATTGCCAGGGATGCTAATCCTCTAGCTATGGTCATTTGATCATGGTCATATGAGATGTTCCACCTCAAATGCCAATAATTCCAATAGGAATCACCTGAGCACATGAGACAAGGGCTAGACCCCAGGCTGTTCCCACCAGTGATGGAGTCAAAGCTGACTTTCTCACTGGTTTGTTTGCCTGAGAAGCAAGCATGTTTCTCCAACATAAACTTTCATGGAATATTCATTTTTCTTATTAAAATACAGTCTAATCTCACATGAGGAAAGTGTATTCCTCCTGATAGCCTGTCTTTGACCTGTTCCCATTGACAGCAACCCCCAGCATCAGAGCGCTGGACCACAGCTTGGGTGGCACAGGTGGGAGCGCATGTTCTGGAGCTGAGCTGCCTGGTGGCAGTCCTGACCCCACCACTGGTTACTAGTGTGACCTGAGTGAGCAGGTTACTTGACTCAATTTTGTCATCTGTAAAATGGGGAGAATAATAGCACCCATCTCATGTGGATGTGGAATATGTGTTGGATTGAGCCCAGTAGTGCTCAAGAAACTATATCCCCTCCTTGGAAGGGTGGGCACTCCGGCTCATTCTGCCCCCAAAGATTATAACATGTAACACAAAATATGCCTGTATGTTGGATGTGGGTATATTTTACATTGCCTGCTTATTTTTCACATTGACTAGGGTTTTCGATGGTAGTTCAGTGTAAATCTAAATACACTGCTCTTTTGCCAAAGCTCACGGGGTTGATGAGAGCAGATGGCTGTCAGCCGCAACACATCCCCATTGTTCCCTAATCACGTAACAACAGTCAAGGCATTCTGGAGACTATAACGCTCTGCACAGTGTTAAGGCGATGCTGCTGTTGTGGTTCTCATCTCTTCTGGGGAGTCATCTGAGTTAAACAAAGAGCCAATTTCACTTACCTGGGAAAGGAAGCAAGTCATCATCCCCAAGCCCTTACTTTTTTAGGCAATTTTTTGACCTGCTATTCCCCAAGATGTTTTTGCCAGAACTACGACCAAAAAGGTGACAGTTCTTTTAATTCATTTTTGGAAACTTTTTCCTGAACTGTGACTTTGTTCTTTCCCTCCATTTACTTTCTTGAACTTCTCAGGTAGAGTAGCGAAATTGTGTCCTTTTCTCTCGGAGAAATCAGAATGGCCATCAACACATTCAAATCCAGCAGAGATTCTCCTTTTGATCAGGTCAGATGAGCAGATGAGAAACCACCTACAAAATGGTGTGTGTGTGTGTGTGTGTGTGTGTGTGTGTGTGTGGTGGATGCATGCATGTGTGATGCGGGGAGGGCATGTATGTGGGAGTGCGTGTCTGTGTGGCTGTATGTGCTGAGCAAAGCAGGAGGCCAAGAATAGAAAGTGCTGTCCATCAGGCCCAGACCTGGCTTTGGCCAGAGCAGTGCCAGACCTGTGAGTGATTCACACACATTATCTCTAAACTGCGCCGGGACTCCACCAGAGTTCTTTACAATCGAGGACAGTGAGTGTTGCAGAGATGAAGGGTGGTAACTTGCCCAAGGTCACACAGCCGGTAGGTGCAGTAACTGGTTCAACTAGATCCAGAAATTCACTCCTAGAGAAATTCTCAAATGCGTGCACAGTGACACAGATAAGGATGTTCATCACAGCACGGTTTGTAATACTGGAAAACTGGAAATAACCAGAATGTACATCAGCCAGAAAATGGGTGAGTAAACTGTGGTGTGGGCTTGCCAGGTGGCGCAGTGGCAGGTTTTGCTGGAACGTTTGTGTGCATCCCACCCCCAGAGACCAAGGAGGAGCTAGATGACCCCATGAGGTTCCTTATCCCAGGGAGCCAGGATCCCGTCGTGGGCCCAGAGTTACCTAAAGTGAAACATGAAAGTCACTCAGTCGTGTCCAACTCTTTGCGACCCCATGAACTATACAAGGAATTCTCCAGGCCAGAATACCGGACTGGGTAGCCATTCCCTTCTTCAGGAGATCTTCCCAACTCAGGGATCCAACCCAGGTCTCCCACACTGCAAGTGGATTCTTTACCGTCTGAGCCACCAGTGAAGCCCGAAATCAGGGCAATACTTGCCAGTAGCAGCTCCTGGAGCACAGAAATGCCAGCATCATTTCCAAAAAGAATGTGGGTTGCAGAGGCTTTGCAAAAACAAATGAGGCTTCCTCTGGCTGGTGTTGGATGGAGAAGCCTGCAGAGACACATCTGTTTGGCTCAAGTACAGGGACCAGACTCTGATATCAAAGCCCATCAGCTTTGCCAGCCTGCACAAAGGACCCTGAATGAGCCCTCTTCCAACCTTGAGCAGAACAGACTGGCACCTTCTCCATAGAACCAGCCTCCAAAACGCTGAATGCATGTCTTCATTACACTCAAGACTGAACAGATCACCTGGTAAATGTTTTCGGTGGGTGCCAGAAATGGCAGTGTGGATTTTTTTTTTTTAAGTGTTGGAGGAAAGGCAAGAAAGAGCTGAAGACGATTAACGATCAAAGGCTAGAGGAAAAATCATACCAGCCAATTTATGCTGATTTTCCTCTGTCTGAAAATGGGGGAAACACATGGATTATTCAAGCTTAATTGATATTTTTGTAGCAAAGGAGATGAAAGGTGCTTAATTCCCACACACACTGTCAGAGGCCCATTACCAAGCTGTCACCCTCAGTAGCCAGGCGGGTAGGCTTTCCCAGAGCCCTCCTATCCTTGGGCACATAAATCTGCTTCCAGCTTTATGTCAATACCTGAGCAACCAGCTGGATGAGTTGCTTAAGAGGAGAAAGTAGATTGAGAAAGAGTTGAAAAGAATAATCTGGACAGAAAATCAACGCTTTGGGTCTTTGCAATTTAACAAACAATTTAATTTGTTCTCCTCAAGTTACAATTTTTCTGACCCTAGCCCTAAAATAGTATTTAAGAACTTATCCAAAGTCATAGCGGGGCTTCCCTGGTGGCTCAGATGGTAAAGAATCCACCTGCTAATGCAGAAGGCATGATTCCATCCCTGGGTCAGGAAGATCCCCCAGAGAAGGAAGTGGGAACCCACTCCAGCATTCTTGCCTGGGAAATCCCATGGATAGAGGAGCCTGGTGGGCTATAGTCCATGGGAGTCACAAAAGAGTCGGACACAACTCAGTGACTAAACAACAACAACCGGAGTTGCACCACCTGATGACCGAATTTGAAATTCTTGGGCAGGTACTTAACCTCTCTGATTATCAGTTTCTTCATCTGTCTACCAGCGACTTTAATTAAAATGAGAACAGTACGTTTCTCAGAGTCATGGTGAGGATTATGCATCATGTAAGATGTTTGAGTGACAGAAACAAGATGTTTCACAAATGTTATTCTTTTCTCTGTGGCATTTATGAGAACAGGTTATTTTCACGTGTATGACCCATAGCACTTAAGGAGTTCAAGAGAAGGAAAAAGGTAGAGAAAATGTGTAACGTGTGACAATAACTGGGCTTTGTTAACTACCTAATTTTTCCTACTTCTGAATGAATGTAAATGCAATGCGCTTGCATACTCAGAAACCAAAGCGTGTGCCCAATAAAATCAGCACACGAAGGAAATACAAAATTTTACACAAATGAGGTAGCCCTTCAAATCACATGTGAGCTGTCAAAGTGGACAGCTCACAACAAGGAAGCCACAGAGCCCCTTCAAGACTGCATTCTCTGGTAAGTGAATGCCTTTTAATTCCAGCTGTTGTTGCTAAAAGCATGTTTAAAAGGGGGGCACAAAAAAACAACTCTAGGGGAAGGATGTTTGCATGATGAGAAAGGTTGTCCAGGCAGCACTCAGCTGTGAATGCCTGTTTCCCCAGAAGTCCTTTCACCCACAGAGGCTGCACAGAACGAATTCGCATTCAAGGAGAGCCACCCCTCCAGTATCTCCCAAATTGGCCAGATGGGCATTCACAGGGAATGCAAATTTACAATAAAAGCTCTAGAAAATCATTTGAGTTCTACAGTGGGCATGTATTTCTTTTGTAATCAGAAGACAATAGATCTCATAAAAAGAAATAAAGAAAGCCAAATTGATTAAGGCTATACAATTGAGGCAGAAATCTGTGTATATTAAAGCCTGGTTTTTATAAACAGTTGTGGACAGAGAGACAGAGTACACAGCCATCCTTCCATAAGTTCTGATGCAGGCAAGCAACCGGCATGGCATTGACCAGCAGGGGCTGGCAAGGCACATGGGTAAGAATGGGCTTTCCACAAACCACAGAACGAAAGAGGAGACAAATGAAGATGTTTGGACCCAGAATAAAACCACCTTACCATCATTAATATATCTAGAAGACAGGGGAGATTGGTAGTCATCAACAGAACTGCACTAAATGAACAACACTCATAAACCAAAATATCCCCTAGTCCTCCCCTCGGCAAGGTCACTTTCCTCATTTGTAGTTTGTCCTCTAGATCAATTTCACCTGGCTGCCAAGTTGCATGATCTCAGCCTGCTGCCTTCTTGTATTTTCTTAAGAATCTTCAAAGGAATGAAGGACCTTTCGATGGGATATTTCCATTTCTCATCAACCTCTCTTCCCTGTTCCAGCCTCTGTCCACTCCTGCACTTAACTGTCCACTGTCACTCCCCTGGCCCTAGTTAGTGCCATGTGCTGGGTGCACCTCAGTCTACCAGGCTGCCAAGCTGGATGCTCTTCCAGCCATGGCCACTGCCAGTTGCCTCTGGAAGGCTAATCTCTGCTCTGCTCTGTACTATTGGAGATGGCCTGCCATGTTTCAAGACCACTGATGCTCCTGACACTATGCCTAGTCTGCTTATCCCTGACTTCCAAAAGCCCTCGGGGTCTGCCCCACCAGGCACTGCTGAGCTTTACTCTCACAACTGTACTGCTTGCCTGTGTCGCCAGCTACTGTTGGCTCCTTACTGGCTTAGAGGAACCCACGCTCCTCTTTCCTGGCTCCTCACTTGCAGAGGAACTGCTTGGGCTCCCATCACATAGTGCTTTCAGTTTCATCACACATTCTTCTAGCAGGGGTGTCTTCTACAGAGATTCTACAGGGACAAAGAGGAAAAAATAAAGCCAGCGGATGCCAAAGAAGCCCACAGGCCCGTGGAACAGACAGTCACACAAATGATAATGTTACAAGATCAGTTCCACTGTAGCATAAACAAAGTTGACACACCCAAACTTAAATGCATAAATTAAAAAATAAACAAAACCTCTGTGCCATCCTTCACTATTCATCTGGGGTCCAGTTTATAAGCAAATCCTATCTTGCCAGCCTCTATTCTTATCCAGGCCACCATTACCTCCCAGCTGGTCCTCTGCTTCAGCCTTGGCCCCTGTAACTCATCCTTAGCGTGGCAGCCAGAGCAAGCCCACCCAGGCTGAGTCAGGTCCTGTCACTGCTCTGCTCAGAGTTCTCTATGCTCCCACCTCACACACCCTCACTCTGACCCTTATGTGACCATGTGCCCTGGGCTGCTTCTCTTTAACTTCATTTCCTGTTGCTCAGCTTTCACCCACCTGCCAGGTCAGCCACAGCCTTGGCACGGGCTGCTTCCTTTTCCGGGAGCTATTATCGGATGACTACCCAGGTACTTCTCTCCCTCTCTTTAGGTCTTTGGTTAGAAGATCTGCTCTGATCACATTATTTAAAACATCCCAGTCTCCCCAAACATTTACTACTGTCTATGTTAAGTATTTGTCTTGTTTATTGTCTGTCTCTCCTCTTAGAATGTAAGCCCAATAATAGCAAGGGTTTTTCTCAGTTTTTTCACCATGTGTACCCAAGCGCTTGGTAAATAATCATTGAGTGAATGAGAAAAGAGGAGGAGGAGATATTACACATGGTTCTTGAAGAATGAAGAAATAAAAGAGTGTTGATACTCACACAGCTACACATTACATCCGGTTGTTCTCCATGAAAAAAGGCCCAGAGGCTGCATCTACCACCCTGGTCAATTTTTCACAATCTGGAACCTGACCCTCAATCTTTTAAGTCAGAAACCCAATTTGCACCTTCTTAAAGAAATCAGGCTTAGGGCGATCAAATTTAAAAAGCAGAAAAACACATTTGCTTTCTTACAATTAAAATAAAACTGTTATTTGGGTGAGAAAAACCTATGAACATATATAGTCAGAACATTTATTCCCCCTGGAAAGATCCACTTGAAAAATCAACAATAATCAGAAGGCAGCCTGATAATAATTAAATGAAATCAAGGAAAGTGAGAAGAAACAAATGTGTAATTGCCATCAGGCTTAGAAGTTTTGATGTACAAGTGGCTATTAGAATTTCTGTGGTTTCAAGTGACAGAAAACCCAAACCAATTGGCTTAAACAAAAAAAGGGATCTATTGTTTCATACAACTGAAAAATCCAGAAGGAGAACTGACCTCAGGCAGGACTTAATGCAAGAGCTCAAAGGGATTCCATTTCTCTCCCAGCATCTCTTCTCCCTCCTTTCTCTTGGTTGACTCCTTCCTCAGACAAATTCTTTCCACATGGTGGCAAAGTGGCTGCCTCAGCTCCAGCCTCACACGTACAACTCCAAAAACTAGGTAAGGACACAGCCTCTTTTCTAGGAGTTCTGTAAAAGCCTGAGAGTCATATACTGTAATCAGGGAATTGAAGTATATTGACTGGCCTAGGCTTATCCCATGCTCTATGCCTTGACTTGGGGGTAAGACCATACCTAAAATATGTGGCCTTAAAATGAGGCATGGTTTTGCCTATGTTCTCCTCTAGGAGTTTTATAGTTTCTGGTCTTACGTTTAGACCTTTAATCCATTTTGAGTTTATTTTTGTGTATGGTGTTAGAAAGTGTTCTAGTTTCAACATAAATCACAGCAGGATCCTCTATGACCCACCTCCCAGAATATTGGAAATAAAAGCAAAAATAAACAAATGGGACCTAACTAAAATTAAAAGCTTCTGCACAAAAAAGGAAATTATAAGCAAAGTGAAAAGACAGCCTTGAGTGGGAGAAAATAATAACAAATGAAGTAACTGACAAAGAATTAATCTCAAAAATATACAAGCAACTCCTGCAGCTCAATTCCAGAAAAATAAACGACCCAATCAAAAAATGGACCAAAGAACTAAACAGACATTTCTCCAAAGAAGACATACGGATGGCTAACAAACACGTAATAAGATGCTCAACATCACTATCAGAGAAATGCAAATCAAAACCACAATGAGGTACCGTCTCACACCAGTCAGAATGGCTGCTATCCAAAAGTCTGCTGCTGCTGCCGCTGCTGCTGCTAAGTCACTTCAGTCATATCCGACTCTGTGTGACCCCACAGACGGCAGCCCACTAGGCTCTCCCATCCCTGGGATTCTCCAGGCAAGAACACTGGAGTGGGTTGCTATTTCCTTCCCCAATGCACGAAAGTGAAAAGTGAAAGTGAAGTCGCTCAGTCATGTCGGACTCTTCGCGACCCCATGGATTGCAGCCTACCAGGCTCCTCTGTCCGTGGGATTTTCCAGGCAAAAGTACTGGAGTAGGGTGCCATTGCCTTCTCCAATCCAAAAGTCTACAAATAGTAAATGCTGGAGAGGGTGTGGAAAAAAAGAAACCCTCTTACACTGTTGGTGGGAATGCAAACTAGTACAGCCACTATGGAGAAAAGTGTGGAGATCCCTTAAAAAACTGGAAATAAAACTGTCATACAACCCAGCAATCCCACTGATGGGCATACACACCGAGAAAACCAGAATTGAAAGAGACACATGTACCCCAGTGTTCATCGCAGCACTGTTTATAATAGCCAGGACATGGAAACAACCTAGATGTCCATCAGCAGACGAATGGATAAGAAAGCTGTGGTATATATACACAATGGAATATTACTCAGCCATTAAAAAACAATACATTTGAATCAGTTCTAATGAGGTGGATGAAACTGGAGCCTATTATACAGAGTGACGTAAGTCACAAATAAAAACACCAATACAGTATAATAACATATATATATGTGGAATTTAGAAAGATGGTAAAGATAACCCTGGATGCAAGACAGCAAAAGAGACACAGATGTATAGAACAGTCTATTGGACTCTGTGGGAGAGGGCGAGGGTGCGATGATTTGGGAGAATGACATTGAAACATGTATAATATCATATGTGAAATGAATCGCCAGTCCAGGTTTGATGCATGAGACAGGGTGCTTGGGGCTCGTGTACTGGGATGACTAAGAGGGATGGGATGGGGAGGAAGGTGGGAGGGGGGTTCAGGATGGGAAACATGTGTATACCCGTGGTGGATTCATGTCAATGTATGGCAAAACCAATACAATATTGTAAAGTAAAAATAAAGAATGAGGGATGGTGAATCTCAAACACTAATTGAGAAACAAACACTGTTAATGAAAATGAAATGAGCAAATACTATGAGGAAAAATTCTAAATTTCTCCTGTGGCCTACACCTTATTATTGGATGCTCTTGTCAGTGCTGTGGGGATGCTCATGGTTGGCTGGATACGCCTTCTCACCTCGTCTTCACATCACACAGGCCTTTGTCACAGGCCCAGACGTTTACTGGCCAAGACTTCCCCTTCTGCGGTCAGTGCATGGGAGTACACTCCTTTTTCTGGCGCTCCAGGGCTAGCCAACCCCAGCTAACACATTCAGTCAGTTATCACCTAGGGCTGCTGGTTGGGAACTCTTTCATTCTCTCTCCTACAGATGACTTTGCACACCTATGTTCCAGTCCAACATAACTCAAGTTCTTTATGGAAAGAGCACATTTGTACCCCATGGGTAACTGGGGGGCATAGTCTAAGTCAGCTTATGCAGACACTTTATTTTAAAGTCTTAAGTTCCACCTTAATTTTAAATATAGATTTTGTATCCTATTCTATGGTATTTTACTTGCTTCCCTGTAAAAATAAAACTCCCAGGAATATGTATCATGCCCATCCTCTGAGCTACAGTCACCTGAGTCATTTTATAGACTTGGATGAAATACCACCCTGTGAAACATATAATCTGGCTTCCAAATGTAGACTAAAATGTAGGAGAAACAGCGAGTGAGATCTGGGCTGTTTGGGGTATGAGGTTCATGTGGGACATGCAGGTGAATCTGTCTAGTAGACAACCGGAGATACAGGCAGGTAACTCAGGAGAGAGGCGAGGATAGAGATACAAGATCCGGTAGCATCAACATGATGGGATGTCAGAGCCAAGGTGGTGGGTGGGATTGCCAATGGGCCATGAAGAGAAAAGAGATAGGTCAGCAGCCCACACAGTTGAATGATGGAGAAGGAAATGGGACCAGGCAGGTAGAATTGGGAATATCTGCCAAAGGCAAAGAAAATCTCAAAGACTCCAAGCAGTTGCCCAAGAGAAGGAATCGCGCTTTCACACAGGGTGGTTTGAGGTTTCTGGAGCCAGTGCAAAGCACCACTCAATGCGGAGGCTGTCCTAACAAACCAGGATTGATGGCCTGCTCCACACAGAACTGGCAGTGCTAACTTACTGCAGTCACCATGGAGCTCTCTGCTGGCAAGGCTACTTGGCATCGCCTCAGGTTGTCAGTGGTACAACCCTCCACAGAGGGGCCACCTAAGCCAGCAAGGTGGAGAGAGCCCCACATGGGAGGTAGGTCCCTGAGGGTCCTCGCCGCTGGCTTCACACCATTTGTCATCTGCTCCTCACTTGCCCAGGCTTCCCTGATGGCTCAGTGAATCCACTTGCCAAGGCAGGAGACATGAGTTCCTTCCCTAGGTCAGGGAGACACCCTGAAGGAGGAAATGGCAACCCACTCCAGTATCCTTGCTTGAAAAATTCCATGGACAGAGGGGCCAGGCAGTCTGCAGTCCATGCGGTCACAAACAGGCAGACATGACTGAGCGACTAAACAACAACCTCACTTGCCCTGACCAGAAGCCCAGAAAGGTCAGAATAGACTGCTGTCTGCGTGACAGTTTGCTAGAGGGCTTGAGCTGTATCTTTAAGGATCTCTCTCTGCTTGTGAATTGCTGGACTGGACAGGTGACCTAAGGCTGCTTTAATTCTTAGATCCTCTCCAGAGGTGACAGTCACCAGAGTGTTTATAATGGAATCTTTTGCTAACAAGGCTTCAAACTTTCCTGGTGACAGAGCTTTGCATCTTCAGAAGAGGAAGAACAAACACGGATTCTGCTCGCGCCAGGAGCCGGCCCCATATCAGACACATCACAAGCAGAGCCCGGCGTCAGCTCCAGAATGACCCCACACTACAGGCACTCTTATGATCTCGGTTTTACAGACAAGGAAACGGAGCTCAAAGCACTAGTCAGGGGAGAGGTATGTCAGACAGCATTTTTCAGTTTTCACGAACTTTAAAGTTGACAAAGCTCTTCGGCATAGAATATTTTCTTTTGACTTCAGAGCTTCACACTGCCTGCAAGAATTAACCCATTTTACAAATGAGAAAACTGAGACCCTGAGAGTTTAAGTGATTTGTCTGAGATCCAAAGGTTGAGCCACCAGACCTCTGAATGCAGCATTCTTTTCACAACGCTTTCTATGCATTCCAAGAGAAAGCTGTGAAGGTACTGTACGTTAGACAATTTTCCCATAGTTGACAAACAACTTCCTAAACCAGAGGGCTTCTTTCTTGAAAGACTTAAGACCTCAAAATTTTCCCAGGCCCAGAGTGAACTCTGTGAAGTAGAAGTTACAAGGGGGCAGGAGGAATGAGTTCTCTGGGTTTAATGAAGCTTGTGTGACCTCCCTTCTTCATCAGCAGCCTGGACCTCTAGGTATGGGGACCTAGCAAGGTTGCCATCGCAGCTTCTGACTGTCCTTAAAAATCAAGCTTCATGAACCTGGCTCCCAGCAACACCTCTGTTCCCATCCTCACAGACCCCTCTCCACCAGCCAGCCATTCACCAACTAGCCACAGAACACTTACAAGTCCCATGGACTTTTCACTATATTCTCATTTAACTTGTCTTTTTTTTTTTAATTATTTTTGGCCGGGCTGGGTCTTTGTTGCTACAAGAAGGCTTTCTCTAGTTGCAGCAATTGGGAGCTACTCTTTTCACTGGCTCACAGGCTCTAGAGTGTGGGCTCAGTAGCTGAGGCTCACAGGCTTGGTTGCCCCATGGTGTGTGGAATCTTCCCTGACCAGGGATCAAACCTGTGTTCCTTGCATTGGCAGGTGGATTCCTAACCATTAGACCATCAGGGAGGTCCCTAACTTACTTTTACTGCATGCCTCAAGCTCAGATGTCCTGTTTTCCCAGCAGGAGTGTAAGGGATCTTGTCTTTCCCCTCTCTATAACCCCACATGAGACCACACTTAGAGGATGTATTTTTTTTTAATCTAGCCAAAAGACAAATGATTATTATTATTTTTTTTACTGTAGTATCCATTCTTCACCAAAAATATTCTTTTTTTCTGTTAAAATGAGTTGCAATAACTTGTCAGGGGGATATGCTGGCAGTCTCCTTTGTGATTCAGTTGCTTGTGGAAGTCTCCTTTCCATGCAGGTTTCTTGCAACCATTCTACTGGCTGGCCATCAATTTTCAGCTGCCTAGCTTCCTCTGGCTAAGAACTGGCCACTAGAGAAGAAAAAGCAGGGTGGTTAGTACCTTAGCAAGATCTTTAGCTGACAGTTTGAAATAACAACAGCAATAATGATGTGAACTATTTGTATCATAATTTTTCATTTTTTGGAATAGCAGTTGGATTTGGGGGCTGGACAAGTCCTTGAGACTAAGCCCAATTCTCTCATCTACAGATGAGGAAACAGATGAAGCTCTGAGCACCAAAAATCCTGAGTGACCCTCACAACTCTCCTCATGGGTCAACCAGCCCTTGATAAGGAAACTGAGATGCAGACAGTGACTCGTCCCAGGTGACTCGGCCAACTCAAGCAGAGCTGGGCCCTGATTTCCAGCTTCCCAGCCTATGATCTAGCGCTTTCCTCTCAGGTGCAGACTCCCTTAACGGAGGAGCCCCTGGAACTGGTACTAAAGACCCTGGGTCATCCATGACATTGGCTCTGACCTTGGCTGCTGAAAGGCTGCTTCCAAAGCCCTCCCTGCTCCAAGAGTTTATCTCTGCTGCACTCCCAGCCCACTCTCCTTCCCTGTCCGCCCTGAGTCATGAAGTGTGAAAACCCTGAACACCTCCATCATTTGTTAAGAGACAACTCAGAGCTGAGGGCTGAATAGTTTCCTGTCACTTTAATTAACGACAAGGCCGCGTCTGCAGCTCCTTACAGCAGCAATTTCCGTGCATCAGAAGACGTTTTAACTTTAACTAAGGGAGTTCTCTATGTGGCTATGCCCGGCCCTATCTGGCTGGAGCAGGTGGTGAGGATCAGGATGTGGATACCGCCAGGTCTCCAGAGACAGCAGCCCCTCAGCGGGACAGTGAAGGCGCCCCCTGGTGGAAAGGCTCAAAGTGTTTACTGCCCTTAGGGCACAGAGAGCCAGTGAGAGGCCAAGAAGGTTAGACTTCAAGGACGATTCCCCAGCCTCTTCTCAGCCAAGTCAGTGTTGATGGCTGCTTCTCAGGTGGCCCCTCACTGTGGCTGAAGACCAGGCTGATTCTGCAGCGAGTGTTTATGTCACGGAGTCAAGACAAAACCGTGGCGGGGCTTCCCTGCTGGCTCAGTGGTAAAGAATCTGCCTACCGATGCAGGAGACATGGGTTCAGTCCCTGGTCTGGGAAGAGCCCACATGCCGCTGGGCAACTAAGCCCACGTGCCACCACTACGGAAACTACTGAAGCCAGCACTGGAGAGCCAGCGCTCTGCAACAAGAGAAGCCGCCACGATGAGAAGCCCTCGCCCTGCAACAGAGAGTGGCCCCCACTTGCTGCAACTGGAGAAAGTCGGTGCACCACGATGAAGACTCAGAGCAGCCAAACACACAAAAAATAAAACAAAAATAATACTTAAAAAAAAAAAAATACCAGCCCGTGGTCCAGGTTGCCAGCTCAAGGAATTCACATCTTATTGAGAATTCAAGATGTAAAACTCTGCTCCTGGTTTTGCCTACCTGGCATGCATTTCCCTGTCTCCTATCACAGAGCCCCAGTTTTGCTGGAGGCCCCCCTCACTCAGTCTGTGTTGTTCCCCTCTCACATAGGGTAACCTTAGGGAGGGGTCTCCAACCTAGACCATGTGAGAAGCACCTAGTGGGTCCTTTAAAATCCAGAGAAATGATCTTCTTCCTCTTCTAGAAAGCCTTTCGTGACCCTCAGAAGCAGGTGTCCACTTGCCCCTGGGACAGCTTCATGTCCACCTCCGACTTCTTTGTACTGCAGTGCACGTTTCTGTGTCCATCTTCCCCTTCAGACTCTGGAATTTTAAGACCTGAAGGTGTCTTTCAGCTTTTTCAGATCAGCAAGATGGTGCCTGGCTTGTGGTAGGTGTTCAATAAAGGGTGGATGAAGAGTGAGAGTCAAGACTCACACCCAAACTGTAAAGAACCATGTAAGTACCAGGTGGGCAGATCTGAGCCTACAGTCTTGTAGATGTCTTATCAACCCTGAGCGCTACGAATCACAACACACAGAGGCATAACAGTTTTGCATTTATTGGTGAGGTGAGATAAACCCCATCTGACAAGTCCCCATACTCATATACCAGCCAGATAGATGGTGCACGATAAATAAGCAGCTCTGGCGTACACCACAGCAACCCCAAGCTCAGGCAGTATCTGGTAGTAAGAGGCTGGGCAAGCGAGCTTTCACCGCTGGATTGGGATGGGGCTAGGGGAAGGGAACCTGCAGAGGAAGAGGGTTACACATCTCCCCTAACTTTTCTTAGTTTCTTGTTTAGAAAAACAAAATACATGCCTGAGGCAACTGAAGAGCACCAGGCTATGTAGAGGGGCTTTCTTGATGGCTCAGCAGGTAAAGAATCCACCTGCCAATGCAGGAGACACAGGAGATGTGGGTTCGATCCCTGGGCCAGGAAGATTCCCTGGAAGAGAACATGGCAACTCACTCCAGTATTCTTGCCTGGAAAATCCCATGAACAGAAGAACTTGGCGAGCTATGGTCCAAAATGTCGCAAAGTCAGACACGACTGAGCAACTAAGCATGTGCGCAGGCTATGTGGAGCTGATGCTGAAAAACAAAATACTTACTTACAAGAAACAATTACACACTAAAATAGATTCAGAGTAATCCAGGGCATTTCTGCCCTTGTAAAATGCATGAACTCAATCAATAAACATTCTTCCTCCACTGCTTAGGAGCCTCAGGACAACGTTGCCTCAATGGAAGAATTTCACCTTGAGTGAAAAGGAGGCAAACTCAGCCACGTTCTCAAGCAAATTCCGACTGAGAGGCAGTTTTTCTCTTCCTTTTCTGTCCCCCCTCTAGTTTAGGGGAACTAGTACATGGGCTGGCTCCCCAGCTTAGAATTCAGAGGAAACTAAAGGAGTTATTTCTCCATTGATCCTCCATATTCCTCTAAATCCACTTTCTGTTGCCCCCAAGCCAAAACCAGTTATCTTGGGATGGAAGGAAATTGTTTCAGTGTTAATATGATTTGTATCTAGCATATCCAGGCACCCTACTAATAATCGTCATATTCCTGCCCTTCAGTTCTCTTCAAAATGATGGTCTATTGATCCAGCCATCTCCCAGGTTTTGAAGTTTGTGGAAAAGGACGTTTCCACCGTACTGTTCATTCTCATTGTTCCTCATGCTGCAGGGGTGGAGTGTTGACTTTCATATTTCATGTACTTTATCTGTTCCTTCAAATAAGGACCAATCATCAAGAATCTTTTGATGCCTACGAGGCACAATTCCAAGCCCAGAGCTGGCCCTCAGAGATTGCTGAGCAGAACGGATCTGTGTACACCTGTCTCTCCCACCCTCCGCTGAGACTGTGCCCTTTAAATTCTTAAGTGTTAGCATGGCGGCTTCTTCCTGCAGAGGTAGGCAGAAGGACATCTTGCATTCTTGATGTCTCTTCTGTTTCGTTTGAGCCTTGCAAGCGCCCCTGGAGGCTGGGTGAGAACAAAAGTAGTTTGGAGCAACTCACCAGAGCTGGGATTGGGCCCTGGGTGTTCTGGCTCCAGACCCAGTGCCCTTTCCTCTCTATCTTATCCTCATACCCCTCCCAGGCAGCATCCCATTTCAGGCAGCATGGCCCCACCAGGGCTTACATGGCATCTTGGCTGTGCCATTCATGTGGTGTGGGACCTTGAACGGGTTTTATCTAAGCCTCCATGGGTTTTTTTTTTTTATCATTTTTTTAAAAAGATTTATTGATTTATTTGGCTGCACTGAGTCTTAGTTGTGGCATGTGTGACCTTCAGTCTCAGTTGCAGCAGGTGGGATCTTTAGCATGCCAACTCTTAATCACAGTTTGTGGGATCTAATTCCCTAGCTAGGGACGAACCTGGGCCCCCTGCATTGGGAGTGTGGAGTCTCAGCCACTGGACCACCAGGTTTGTTCTTCATCTGATAACTAGAGCTAAGAAGACTCCAATCAGGATTGCTCAGGGCCAGCGCACGAGTTAAACGAGATGAAGCTTCTGACTCAGTCTTTATCCCTGAGTTGGTGCCCAGTCGCTCTCATTGTGGTATTGTTGATCCTATTGCTATTTGGCTGAAACTGCTGTATGATTATTTCTGAGCAAATCATCAGCAGGTAGGTCTTCCCTCTGTCTTGGTCTTGATGGCATCATCATTCCTGTATCTACCTTCCTTTCTTATTTTAACAACTAAAGAACCTGTCCTTTCAGCTTAGAGGATTTGGCTTCCCTGGTGGCTCAGCTGGTAAAGAATCCACCCACAATACGGGAGACCTGGGTTTGATCTGGGTTGGGAAAATCCCCTGGATAAGGGAAAGGCTACCCACTTCAGTATCCTGGCCTGGAGTCCATGGAGTCACAAAGAGTCGGACACAACTGGGCAACTTTCACTTTCACTTTTTAACTGAGTTTCTGATATTTGGAAAGCCTCTTCTAGAGAGAATCCTTAGAGACATAGTGAAGAGGGTTTAGACCAGACAGGACTCCCATGAGGAGGCCAGGCCTCTGACTGACCAACTCGTCCCTCATCTCTCCTTGTGGAGTAGAAACTTCATTAAAGACACTGTGTCGGGCCAGCCCCTGGGTCCTGACATGGCACTGCCCTGCTGTTCTCTATCCGCCCCCCATCCATCTGGTACCAAATCCTAGTAACTCTGTCCCATGACTCACTGGGCTCTCAGGTCACACTCACTGCCACCACTTCAGACCATGCACCTCTTACACAGACAATTAACCAGCCACCAACTAGTCCTCTTGCCTTCAGGTCCCTAAGGGACCCAGCATTCTGGATCAGACTGACCTTCCTGGAGCCTGGCTCCACTGATGAGTCTTCTTAGCTGACTCCCACTTTATAAAGCCAACTTGGAAGTCCCAGGAGCACACCATGCAGAATCTAGCTGCACCCTGCCTCAAGCAACGATCCCACGTGATGGGTCCACTAACACTTCCAAAGCACTCATCCAAGAAAGGGGAAGACACGCAGATGTTTTGCAAAATGAGTGTTCCCAGGCCTGAGTCAAACTTACTGAGACTTACTGGGGGTGGATCCCAGGAATCTGTATTTATAAAGTTTCAGGCTGCTGAAGCACTGCCGGGTGTAGGAACCACAGCCCTACACAGCCACCTGGGAGATCTGTGCCCAGCCCCCCACATCCATCACACACCCCCACTCTTTCTGCCACCCAGGATCGGCCTGCTGAATTCTCCCCATCCTTCAAGGCCCGCGTCCAATACCCACTCCTGCAGGAGGTTTCTCCACTTTCCTTCGGCCAGAAGCCTGCTCCCCCTTCTCTGAGCCCTCACCACATCTTATCCTCCCCTCTCTGCCATCTTCTAGTCATCCCTTCAAGTCAGCCTCCATCGCCTCACCTGGCCCCGAGTCAAACTTGAGACATATCCATGCTCGACTGCTCTCCAGGTCCTCTCCGACTATTTGCAGATAATAGTATTTATGTCATAGGATTGTTTTAAGGATTAATGAATTATCCATGTAGAGTATTTCAAACTGTGCCAAGAAACATTAGCTCTTATAATCATCACTACCATCATGTCATTGCCACTCATGTTTTTACGGTTATTTGTATGCTTGTGTTTCCTCCCCTGAATTCCTGTTGAAAGCAAGACTATCTCCTATTCATCTTCCTCCCTTCTGTGGTACTTGGCACAATGCTGTCCACCTACAGGACATGCATAACTTCTGCATGGATGGATGACAGACTCTGATGCAGCTAACTGCTTCCCGGCCACTCTGTTTTCTCCCCATCTATCCCCACTACCGAAATTCACCCTCAAAGAACTAATCACTATCAGAATCTGTAATTGTATGTTTATTTTTTGCAATTATTTATCATCTGACATTTTCACTAGGTTCTAAGTTCCTTGAAGGCAGAGGTTTTATTTTAAATTAGTTAATTAGCAAATCCTAATTAATCTAAAAGTGATTCATTAATCTACCAATGGACCTTTTAAAAAAAGTTCTCTTGATTATACTGATGTAATAGATTGGGTTATGAATATTATAGCAGTTACAGTAAATGTGTCCAAATAGTAGTGGAGCATTAATTGCTCAGTCATGTCCAACTCTTTGCGACCCCATGGACTGTAGCCAGCCAGGCTCCCCTGTTCATGGGATTTCCCAGGCAAGGATACTGGAATGGGTGGCCATTTCCTTCTCCAGAGATAATGAAATGGTCCTACTGGTAGACAGAACTAATCAGTGACCACATAGAGAACATAGAGATCAATGAGTAGTTAACTAGGTTATCGACAAGGTAACTTGTTGATACAAGGTAACGGAGGTACAAGGTAGGCATTCAGAGTGTGGGCTCTGCAGACAGGCGGGCTAGTTTGGGACACTCTATCTTATTACCTGTGCAGCTATAAACAAGGGAGTGACCTTACTCTTCTCATCTCTAAGATGGGGATAAAAGGTGCTCGACCTCAAAGTGTTAAGAGACCTGGGAAATGCTTACTCNTTATCAAGGTCCTACCCGTCTTGATCCACCATCTACAATGAAGCATCTAACCAAGACGTACCCATGAGAACTAGTCCTCCAGGGTGTTCATGTCTGAGACACACAGTGGTGGGAGATCGACCACATAAAGATGGAGTGGATGGTCCTCATCGAGACCATGTAGTGGCCTAAGAATAAAAGCCAGAGAGAGGTCTGAGTGCTGAATAAGCTGGATTTTCTGTAGAATTGGATCCAAACCACTGTGTCAAACATGTGGCCGCCGGCTTCTGGAAGCTCATCTTTCTGCTCAGGAACAAAGAGCGGACAAGCAGAGCTTGCACTGGGTCCAGGCGGCCCCAGACTTGTGAAGAGGTCACTCTCCAGGTATCAGGTCTGTCAGCTCTCATGCTGAGGCCCTCTGATGACCAATTTCAAAGGCTTGAAATGTTTCAAAGTATGAAATGACCACCCACTCCAGTATTCTTGCCTGGGAGATCCCATGGGCAGAAGAGCCTGGAAGTCTACAGTCCGTGGGTCACAAAGAGTCGGACACGACTGAGTGACTGAGCCCAGGCATATGAATGCAGATGTAAAGCTGGGAGCAGCAGCTCCAAAGGGCAGCATCAGAAGAGGTGTGCAGTGAGTGACTTACTGAAAAATAGCTTCTTCCAAGAAAAACAAAAGAAAGGCAAAAAAGAAGCCGTTTGCACTAAATCAAAGCAAAGGGCGAATGAATGGGTAAGTGCATTGCCAGGTACCTCTGAGATTTTTTTTGTCCTGAATGTCGTCTATCATAACACAAATGGTAAGATGCAGCTGAGCATGGACTTAGAGATGTTAGTAATGACTCTGGACACCCTGCAAGACAGGAAACAGAAGAAAAGTCCAGGTTTTCAGACAGGGCATGAGATCTGACAGGTAGGGTGAGTGTCCAGTGACAAGACAGCAGAGCAGTCACCAGCAGGTCAGCTCAAACCTGCAATTCTCTTGAGTAGAATTCTTATCCTGCCCTGGCTGCATGAGAACGGATCCCTTATGTAGGAGGAACTGAGCCTGGAAGTGAGGATCAGTGTTACCAGCTGTTGGGAGAAAACCTGCCCCTGACTTGGTTCCTTTGAGTCCGTCTGACGCGCCCCCTGGGGAAGATCCAGCCCCAGTCTCACACTCTGTGATCACCCAGCCTGTTGCATGCTTCCAAGTCCACTTAGTCCTTCCAGATTCTGCTTCACTTCCAAGCCTCGGCTCATTCCCCTGGTTGCAATCACTTTTTGCCCACATGGCATCCTCAGGTCAGCCCAGGGGCTTATCTGAGACCCTTCCTAGAGATTCCTTCTGGTTCAAACCCAGAGGGAAAAGGATCCTGCTCTGCTCCTTCCCAGGATATAAGGCATCACTGCACACAGCACCCAGGGATTCAGGCAGGGCACAAAGGCATCCTTAGATGTATTATGGTACTAAGAAGGCCCTGTTCATCCCTGGATGCATTATAGTACTAAGAAGGCACTGCCCATCCCTAGATATGTTACGGTACTAAGAAGGCCCTGTCCATCCCTGGATATGTTACGGTACTAAGAAGGCCCTGTCCATCCCTGGATGTATTACGGTACTAAGAAGGCACTGTGCACCCATTCATTACCTTATCTTCCATCTTTTCCAGGCAGGAAAATGATTGCTACTGCTGTCAAATAGACAAGGAAACCCAGGCTCAGAGCTCTATAAAGTGAACGTGACAGTCAGTCAGTCTCCAGGCCAGAATACTGGAGTGGGTAGCCATTCCCTTCTCCAGGGGATCTTCCAAACTCAGGGATCAAACCCAGGTCTCCCGAACTGCAGGAGGATTCTTTACCAGCTGAGCCACCCGAGTAGCTCAAGAATACTGGAGCGGGTAGCCTCTCTCTTCTCCAGGGGATCTTCCCAACCCAGGAATTGAACCGGGGTTTCCTGCAATGCGAGAGTTCTAGAACTCAGCCTCAAACCAAACTTCTAAGTGAGAGTTTTGTAAAGATTAAACAAGAAGGATTGATGGCGNAGCCCCAGCACTTAGTGCAAAACCAAGAGCACACCACAGCGAAGATCGCCTGTGGTGTCCCCTTCGATTATTCAGATGTTGAGTTTTGGGGAAAAGCGAACCCTCACTTCCAAGTGGGCAGTCAGGCAGCCAGGCCCTGCCAGCCCCAGGAACCCAATAACTGCGACCGTCTGTTCCCACAGTGGCCCACCAGGCTGGCAGCGCTTCTCGCCTTTGCCTCCTGATTCTGCAGTAATTAGAAACAGCAGTCCTCGCCACGTCGCGCTCCCTGGAGCACCCGGCTGGATGCGCCCAACACATGTAGCTGCGAGACCACCTGCCGGGAAGAGAATAGAAGAATCATTTGCTGAACATGGCAGGGGTGATGGCTAAGGGGATGAGCCGCTGCATAGCAAATAGCCGCCCCATCTTCCCCAAAGCCCTAAATAATTTCTCTACTTGAAAAAAAAAAAAAACAAACAGAAAATACACGATTAATTTTTCATGTAGATCATCNCTGAACATGGCAGGGGTGATGGCTAAGGGGATGAGCCGCTGCATAGCAAATAGCCGCCCCATCTTCCCCAAAGCCCTAAATAATTTCTCTACTTGAAAAAAAAAAAAACAAAACAGAAAATACACGATTAATTTTTCATGTAGATCATCCCACTTGGAAGTGTAAGGAAGGGCTGCAGCATACTAAGAGCCAAACTTTGAGCTTCCAAGTCACTGGCTAAGACACAGCCAGGGAGAGGGAAGAAAAAAGAAAACCCGTGCTGTCTACTTGTGGTGCGTGGTGCCCGGGGGGACGGAGGGCTCCCGCTTGCTCTTTCGCCTTTTGGGGTCCTGCTTCAGGCCCTGGAGTGGTCCCTTCCACTGTCACACTTGGTGCCATAACACTGAGGGTCGGGTTGTCTTCTTTCTCTACACGAGGAAACCGAGACGCGGGGCAATGGGGTCCAGAGGAGGCCCAGCAGGATTTCCAGCCCAGCGCCCACTTGCCTCCTGCACACCCACCACCACTGGCCTAGTCCCAGCGGGTATTCAGGGAGCCGCTGGGTGATCATTTGTCACCTTCATTGCCTCCACGTGGTCCGATTCAGACCCCGCTGCCCATGCCTTAACTGTGTACGCCAGCCTGAGCCCCGACCAATGCAAAGCAGAGTGGAGAAGAGCAGAGAAAGCAACCTGGATTCCTCTTCTGAGCATCCCTGAGTCCAATTAGGATCCTTCCAACGTAACACCCGGGCTTCCCAGATAGCTCAGTGGTAAAGAATCCACCTGCAATGCAGCAGACCCAGGTTTGATCCCTGGGTTGGAAAGATCTCCTGGAGAAGGAAACAGCAACCCATTCTAGTATTCTTGCCTGGAGAATTCCATGAACAGAGGAACCTGGCAGGCCACAGTCCATGGGGTCACACAGAGTCAGAAATGACTGAAGTGACTTAACATACACAGCAATGTAAAACCCAGCGCTGCTTGCCCGTTACCAAGGGGAGGGAGGCCCAGAGCGTTAGGTCTGAAATTTACCTGGCTTACGTTTCCTCCGCCGCTTCACTAGCTGTAGGACTCTGGGCGAATGGCTTAACCTGTGTATACTTGTTTCCTGGGGCTGCTGGAACAAAGTGCTGTGGACAGGGTGGCTTAAAACAACAGAAATGTATTGGTTCACAGTCCCAAGACTGGAAGTTCAAAAGCAAGGCGTCAGCAGGGTCAGTTCCATCTGAGGGCCCTGAGGAAGAATCTGGGCCAGCCTCTTCCCAAATTGTTGGTGATTGTCCCATAGCCTTGCTGTTCCTTGACTTGTAGAAGCATCACTCCAGTCTCTACCTCTTTATCTCTAACTCCGGACATTTTAATTATAATGTCTTGGTGTGTGTCTCTGGGTTCATGTGGAAGGAGAGTTTAAAAAAAAAAAGTTCTCCTCCAGGACTTCTTTCCCAGGTGGTGCTTGTGGTAAAGAACCCACCTGCCAGTTTATGAGATGCAAAAGATGTGGGTTCCATCCCTGGGTTGGGAAGATTCCATGAAGGAGATAATGGCAACCCACTCCAATATTCTTGCCTGGAAAATTCTATGGATAGAGGAGCTTGGCAGGCTACCGTCCTGGGGTTGTAAAGAGTCGGACACAACTGAGCCAATACTTCCACCTTCAAAGAGAGAAAGTTGCAGCAAATCCCTGCTCCTCCAGCATATGCTTATAATTATCAATTAACCTCCTTCTCCCGTGACCCAGGTGCTTTTCCAGCTGTTGCCAGTGTGCTGGGACTGTGAGCAAGTGAGTTTCCGTGCAACTCCCTAAAAACACTCTTGGTTTCCCAGAGCCCTCGGGCTCTCCCAGACATAAGCCCCTGTTGGTTTTCAAGGCCAGATATTGGGCTCCCTGGGCTGAGGAGCCCAATGTGGGGCTGAGACCTCTCGCTCCTCGTGGAAAACCTCCACAACAGTGATATCCCTCCCATTTGTGGGTGACTACACGGAGGCGACGGGTTCTGGCTAGATCGTGTCTGTCCCTCCTAGCCATCCTGGTGCGACCTTTCCTCTGTATCTTTAGTTGTGGAAAATCTATTCTGTTCTGCTAATTTTCAGGTTGTTCTCAGGAAGAGTTGTTCAACTTGTAGATGCAGTTTTGGTGTGTTCGTGGGAGGAGACAAGCTCAGGATGTTCGACTCCGCATCTTGATTTGGACCTTATTTTTGTTTCTTAAGCACAGTAAGCCTGTGACCTTCTCAAAACCTCTGCACATTCCTGATGCTTAGAACGTCTTTCTCCAAGGTCTCCACTCTTTCTCGTCATTCAGATCTCAGTTCAAATGCCACTCGCCTCCCTAGAGAGTCCTTCCCTGACCTCCTTATTCCTGTCACCAACCCCAGCCACATTTTATCCCATCATCCAATTGTCATTTCTTCACAGAGATTATCTGGTTTTATCTTGTCATTTTATGGGCTTACTTAGTTATTTTCAATCTACTTTCCACAGGACATAAGCCTCATGGTAGCAAAGACCTTATTTGTCTTATTTACCCTGATGCCCTCTAAGCCCAGAGCAAAGCCTGATATATCACAGATACTAATAAATATTGACAGAAGGAATACATATATGAATAAATCAATTCTGAACCTAGCATCCCATGAGCGGTAGAGTCAGAAGTTTCTCTTCACTTTGGATAGTGCCATTGGTGTTCCTTTCTAATCTTGCACCACCTGCTCCAGCTTGCCAACAAGATATTTTCAGCTTCTGTTGTACCATTAGCTTCTCGGTCTCTCTTCTCAGATAAAGCTTATGTCTTTATTTTTTTTAAAGCCTTATATCAGGCATTTTCCCCCTATTGCCCTGGCTTTGTTTTACCCAATTGCCAGTGGTAGATTTCTTCACTTACAATTTTAAACATCATAAAAAGATTTATGAAGATCAAAGCCAAGCTAACCTTTTCTCCCTTTAGTCCTGTGCAATCACACACATTCTCCATTCCTACAGTTTATTGTCTAATTTTATTATCACCCAAGGAAGCAAGATGATTTATTTGTTTACAAAGGTTCAGATTATTCAAATACTCCTTTATCTGCTCTGGAATAGCCTTTTTTTTTTTTTTTCTATTGCCTTAATTGTGTATTATTAGACATCTTGGTTTTGTTTTATGATATGTGGCCTTAGGATATACTAATGAGTTTAAACATTCTCATACATACTTTAATAAAAGTCATTTAAACTCATAACTTGGCTATGAGCTGAGAAAACATCATGGATTACTCTCTTGGGAAGAAAAACTGAACTAAGTGAATTTTTCTTGCATCCCGATATGAAGACAACCCAGGTTTTTCAATGTCCTCTTTTTGCTTATCTTTCCATACTGACCCAATCCTATCACCCTTCAGGAGAAAGAAGAAACCCCTTCAACTATCAAATTTTGAGCAGCACAGCAGCCTGAAGTGTCCAGGTGCCCTCAGAAAGGATTTTGCAAAATCTTGCTCATTACAAACATTAATTGGCCTCTAGTCTTCACGGCACACAGAAGACAAAAGCAGTCTAAGGAATTACACTGCCCCAGTCTCACTGTAGTTTGCTTTCCTTCGCTGTTTTTTTTGTTTTGTTTTGTTTTTCAGTTTGGTTTCTGTGGGTGTGTTTAACATTTCCTCTCTGAGCCACAAGTTGCTGAATAATCCATCTGCAAAATTAGGGGAATAAGCTAAGGTCAGATTTTCTATTTGGAAGGAAAGTCTCCCACCAGAATTGTGAGGTCTCCAAGGGCCTTCTGCTGGGCTCCCTTTACGGGTCTCCAGAAACTGTCTTGTTCTACGATTCCCTCTTCATCCCTGTCTGTATGTGTGTGTTACTCACTCAGTCATGTCTGACTCTCTGGAACCCCATGGACTGTAGCCCAGCAGCATCCTCCCTGTCCATGGAATTCTCCAGGCAAGAATACTGGAGTCGGTTGCCATTCCCTTCTCCAAAGAATCTTCCCAACCCAGCAGGCAGATTCTTTACCATCTGAGCCACTGTACCTCTCTATAGGCTAACAGATGTGGCAGTGTGAGTCTTAATCCAGAGAGCCTGGGGTCTCTGAGACCTCATCGGGATGCAGAAATGGATGAATGCCCTGAGCAGCCACCTCATTTCAGTAGAGAAGACCTGAGGCAGCTTAGTCTGACTTGAAATTAATTCCTCTTTTAATGAATTGCCCGAAGGACTTCTTTTCCCAATTTTCCTTCTGGTTTTACAGCTTTCTTTAGAGTCCCTTCCCTTCATTGTTCTCTCCATCCCTCCTGGGCCTGGTACTGGGGAAATTGTTTCTTCTTGGGCTGGACCCTCACTGTTTATGGTCATCGGTACTGAAACTTCCCTGTGGCTCCTGAGTTCCCCACTCATTTCTTTCCCAACAGGAAGCAGCGGGTTTAAAGTTGTTGCATTGTCTTCTTTCCAAGTCATAAAATTTTGTTCCCTGTGATTTAAGAACCTCTCATAAGCTGCATGGGTATCCCAGTGGACAACAGTGGTTAAATCCCAGCAAGCATCCTGGTATTAGATTCTGGGTTTATGATGATGCATGACCCCAGCAACCAAGCCATCACCAGCTGGCCTGGCGAAATTTTCAAAGCACTTAAAAAATCTGGCTCTCCGGACACACCAGTTAAGTGCTGATTAATATGGCTAACTTTAATGTAGTCAATTAAGACTATAAAATCTATAAAGGTCTGTGTGGCTGACCCAGGCCCCTTCATTTAGCCCAAAGACAGATCATTTTTGCTGCATTGCAAGCCTTGCAGGAGGAAACAAGAAAAACTTTATTCTCTGTGTCCTTGAGCTATCTGGAGGTAGTTCCCTTTGCTTTTCTTCTTCCAACTTCTCCCACTTACTCCAACACTCCCTAGAATATAGAGAATGGAAAGCATAACTTCCCTAACATTAAAGAAAAATGTAGACATGGGTGCATTATCTTTTGTTTGGAAAGAGCCGTTCCTCAGTGAACACAAAGCCTTTTACAAAAGAGCCATTTCCTGGACTTCCCTGGTGGTCCAGTGGTTAAGACTCTTCACTTCCAGTGGAGGGGGACACTATTCTTGGTCTGGTAAATGAGATCTCACTTGCTGGGTGGCCAAAACTACAAGCACAATAAACCCTACCATTTCCTAACATGGAGGAGAAGAACTTTTATAAAGATGGAAGAACCCAGGTACGGATAGAGATAAGATGGTCCAAGGTCTCACATTTGGGAGTCAGGGGTAGAATAAGAAAAGGTTGTTGGACTTGCCCAGAACTTTGTGGTGTGGGGAACAAGCATAGTGATGTTGGTCTCTGAATACCCGCTGCAGAGCAGGCAGTGGCTGGGAAAGGGTGGTCACCGAGAGCTGGCCTCAGAGCCTTCTCTTTGCATTTTCTCAGTACTCTTAGGGCTGATGAGACCTTTTCCGGGTCCAGGTCCACACTGTCAGTTTCCAAGGATTAGTCAGAAGCTCCCGTGTGTTGAATGAACTGCCAAGTCATCACTCAGCCTTGGCTCGCAACACTGAAATCATAATTACCCCAACCCGGGTGACCACCGGGGGCCCAAACTAGGATGCTTGACATTTACAGATAGCAATAGCGTGACTGCTTATGTAAATTATATCATAAAATGCAAAGGAATTTAATTATTTTCTGTTGCTTTGGTGGCAACACAAGATGATTTTTAACAAAATATTTAAGAAGGATTTTTTTCATGTTGAGTCCTGAGAGATTTTCTTTCTGGAGTAACTATCCATTCTTAAACAGTTAAAAGATAACTTATGTAAATACAACCTAATATTCATAATTAATGTAGAGTAAAATGTTAATTTTAAAAGCTGCCTTTTTAGTGTGTTTAAGCAATGTGTGATGCTGTATGTGGAATAGCTTCTGTGCTCCATTTTGTTAAAATTTTTCATCACAGTACTATAGTGAACCGCGTAAGGTGAAGGTAGTCTGTGCAGTGGCACACATCCAGGCTTTGGAGTCGGTCTCCAGGGGTCCAATCCCACTTCTGCCACTTATCAGTTAAGGGACCCTGAGCAGTAAAGTAGCCAAAATGAGACTGGACCCCTGGAGACTGACTCCAAAGAGGACCCTGCCTCTCTGAACCTCAGTTTTGTCTTATGTAAAAATGACAATAATCCTACGCTAATCTATAGAGTGGAGGCTTCAATACATAAATTGTGTGACTCTCTTAGTCCCAGGCCTGCCACATAATAAGCACTTGAGAAACAGAATGTGACAAATTTCAGACATGTCCATGCAAATCATGGTGGAGGTGGGGGGTGGGGGAGGAAGAATCTGGAAGGGGGAGAATCACTCGCTATGCCAGCCTGCTGCAGTGGGAAGAGGGTCATTTCACTTATAAAATGTGGACAGTGCCAGAGAAAGGTGGGCATTGACTTAGAAGAAAGTGCCATTCAGCAGCTTTAGAGAGACAGGGAGCCAGATTCTTCGGAGGACATAACCACACGACCTAAGGAGAGGACTCTGTTGTGCAAAAGTGAGAGAGAGAAGGAAAATGTGGATAGTTGCTCAGACCACTGTTGCCCTTCCCTGGCGCCACTGGCATGCTATCTAAAGCAAAAATATTTGGGGACAGACTTTTCCACGTAGGGCCACAGGCCCCTCTGTCCTCTGGAGCTCATCCTGTAAGCCTGCCACCTGCACCAGATTACCCTGTCACATATGGCTGGAGCTGGCTGTCAGAGGATTTTCTGGGATGGAACAGCATCTGTCACCCCTCGTCTGTGAGTGAGGCAGGGCAATGCACTCTGGAGAAACTGAGGTCTTGTAGGAGGTTCAGCCATCACTGGTTCGAGCGGGTCATGGAATGCTCAGTTTCCATGAGACGGGACCACATGCCTCAAAGGTGCCTTGATGGCTCAGTTCTTACTCCAAAAAGGATATAACTGGCCTTGACCAGAAACAGCCTTTTGCATTTCCTTCCACAATATGAACAACTTTGGCAGTGGGACCAGAATGTTTTGAAGTTCATCAGCCATGGACGTCAGCCAAGCTCATCAGCCAAGGACATCTTGACTGAGGCAAAGCCCTTGTCCTTGTCCCTTAGAAAGCAAGGGACTCTCAGGGGGCATGTGGATGGCTTAACAGATCCATGACACAAGCTAGTCTTGGTCCTTAAGGGCACCCTTGTGTTAGGTTCAGCAGATGAACCTGTCTTCTTGGCAGGAATAGTAGCCCAGGAACCAAGTCTGTTATGTGGAAGACTCCACCTATGTTTTAATTTTCCCACCTAGCATGAGCATAACCCCAGCACATACTTCCCGGATCATCTCAAGAATGTGCTGGTATATCTGATGTGCTTAGAACAGTTTCTAGCATATTCAATGTATCAATAAATAAGTTTCACTCAGTAGATAGCTCTCAATAAATGTCAGTGATAATGACAATGAAGAAGGAGAAAAGGAGGGGAAGGAAGGATAGGTCATTCAATGTCAACTAAATCCAGAGAATTCTCTTGGAATTTAGTAGAACAAAAACTGATTTCCAAGAGAAATCAATGAGAATATAAAAATCGTGTTCCTGTGTTTAGGATTCTCAAAGTTAAATTTGAATCCTCCCTTGGCATCATGTTAACACTCATGATTAGAGTATTTGCTTTGTTCTTTCTTTGGTCCTGGTTTTCTATTTTATTAGTCTCATCCTTTATGCTCTTGATTGTAAGCTATCTGGAATTCCTGTTGGAAGAGGTGAGTGATAAGAGATAAAAATGAAGAGAAGACACTCCATAAAAGTTTGCTGAATTTATTGAATTGTGGAATCTTTCCGCATAAACGATTGTTTCTGAAAAAACAAGGAAGCACAAGAGAGAGCAGTAACAGAAAAACATAACTCTTATTTTCTTGTTTACGTATCAAAATTCTACCTATGAGAGCAATCCCATTTCTCACGTTTCCTGTTGCCATAATGCAAATCCCCTCTTTCTTTTCAGAGGGTCTGAGAATCTGTGTGAGGGCAGATGCTTCAAGAGGCTGATAATACAAGTTCCCATCAGGCACACACCATCTGTTCACCTCTGCCTTGAGGCATGTGCCATTTCTTTTTGGAGTGGGCAAATTCAGCAACTAATTCCAGTTCTATCTTGATCATCCTTTCACCACTGCCCTACCCTGCCTCATGGAGAAAAGAAGAAAAGAGAAGAAGGGAATGGAAAGGAAAGGAAAAGAGAAGCACACCCACCTCCTCAGAGATCAGAGAGATCTCATTTGGAGCCCTTCTTGAGGTTGCTATGGTGACGGACAATTCCGACCATCAGGGTGCAGAAGTCACCGGTGCTGCAGAAAGCGCTGGAGTTGCAGAGCTATGGCCACACAGGTGCAGAGAGAGCACCAGAGGGCCTCCCCATCTGAGAAAATGACTGGCTTGTTCAGCCCACTCTCCATCCCGCGCAAAGCCTTTCTGATGGAGAGCCAGCCTTTCCACATTCAGATGGAACATTACTTGGCCCTCCTCACAGCTCAGCATTCTCTGGGGCTCTGGTGGAGTTCTTTTTCCATCATGCTCTAATGGGCCCTTCAAAGAACAATCTGAAGGTGTGAACAATTGCCTCTGAGGCTTCTGAGTTCAGCTAATTCAAAGAGGAGCCTAATTTCCCCTCTGCTGTGCCACTAGGGGACAGTCTTTCCTACTGCACCCCCAAAGTTATAAGCTTCTGACTGTTTCACACCAGGACTGGCTTTCACCTGTTTGGAGAGTGACAATAGAGTATTTTAGGCAGACATGTTTCAATGTCTAACCACGTCAAGAACATCCTCCTCCAAAGCTTTTCCCCATGTTTTTTTTTTTTTTCACCCAGTCTTCTTTGCATGTCTCTCTTTCCCATACAACTGTGTGCTGTTCTCATTTAGAGAAATGTTTGTTAAATCCATTAGATAAAGTTCACCTGGTCTAAAAACTCAGCCGACTGGTTTGTGCTAACTAAAGTGAATTGGCAAGGACAACAGGGAAACATAACGGAAGACAAGAATGTCTCAGACACAAGGCTGTGGGTCTCCGTGGAAAATTGAAAATTGGGAGAACCAACACACACTCCCAGCCTCGTTCTCTAACTGGTGTTCCTACAGAGTTAAGAAGGCTAAAGTCCCTTTTTTCCCCAGTATCCTTCAAATGTAGGATTGGGGTATGACATCATTCTGGCCAATAATCTCTGCTAGAAATGTCTAGAAGGTGACTGTTTTCTCCAATTAAAAAAAAAAAAAAGTACCACCTTTTCTGTTCCTCCTGCCTTCCTAGCCTCCTTTCCTGCATGGAGATATGATGGCTTGAATAGCCATGTGCCAACCATGCCAAGAGATCCCTTCAGTCTTAGCCCTGGCACCATCAAGCCTCTGAAACAACACTAGCAAGGGCCTGTTTCCAGATTTCTTGTTGGAGAGAAAAATAATCCCCATTTTTAAAAACCATCACAGTTGGATTTTTCTTTTACTGGCAGCTGAACGCTTTCCTCAGTGATATAGACCCTCTCATTTCCACGTTCTGACTCGTTCTCAAAATGTGTAGGGAGAAGCAGATGCCAAGGCCAATGAAAGGCTACTTCTTGGAAATTTCAAACTCAGAGTCACCTCATGCAGATCATTTGACAGTGCCACTGGTATTCTGTGCATCATTTCTGTTGTTTATAAAAGTTGATTAGGTTAGGGTTTTCTGAGAGCTTCAGAAATTCTGCTGTACGCTATGACAAATGGAGCAGTTTCCCAATTTCTTCTGATCAAACTATTTTAAAATGGAGGAGAGGAAGGGGGATGGGAAAGGCTGCTCAGCAGAATGATAAAGTAGCTTAGCCCTATAATTTTCTGCAGGCATAGATGAAAGGCCCCTTCAGTAAGAAAAATTCCTAAAGGACACAATAATAAAGAGAGAGATGGGATCTTAATTTCCTTTTTCCTTTTTATATAATAAGCCTCAATCCTTAGAACTCAATATTAGGTCCCTTTGAGAAATTTTCCACAAAGAAGAAAATGGAAGAAGGCTAAATCTAACCCCCAAAGATGACAATGAAAGATATACAAGACATTTTTCCAAACCACTTTGATTGCGTTATATTCTCCAGTGACGTTGGCCAATGTTTTGATCTCTTCATTCCCTGGAGCTGTAGTTCATCAGAAGGTAGAGGTAATTTCCTCCAAAGCGGCAAAGGAAACGGGATCCAAGCACTTCCTGCTTCCCCAACATTGCCTCTCCACCACATCCCCAGACTATACAGGAACAAAGTAAATCAAACTCTGGTCCCCCAGGTTTCTCATCACTTTCATGCTTCTCCAAAACTCTTTTTCAGTTTTCTTCAAGGGACTTTTTTTCTCTTTGAAGTTGTATGGGTTCATCTGGAATTTTTTTTTCTCTGCAAATATGCTACCCTTTATCTGATCCAAGGTTCTGAGAGAAATCAAGGAAGTCATAGACCACCTACCTAAACTCTTTTCTTTGTCCTCATCTCAGACCTAGAGGAAAATCTTTTCATACATTATATCAGGCCCCCACCCTGAGCTTTAAACAAAGAATCAAAGAAGACTTGCTGGCCTTGGACCGAAAGAGGCGGAAAGTCTGGAAGATGGGCCATTTGGCCAATTCCTCAAAGGGGATCAGGTGGGAAGTGCTATCAGAGTAACTTCTCTTTTTGCAGAGCCTCTCAATAAAGGAAAAATCTGACACAAGATACACAGGTCTTATGACCTGGTCATGAAAGGAAAAGACAACACTTCAAATGGCTTAATGATAGATATTCATCTATTTCTTTATTCAATAAAATATTTTGAATGATTAGTGCCTTCATGTGCCAGGCACTAGGAATAATAAGCAAGGTACAGCCCTCAGGTAGCATACAATAGGATGGAAGATGGAGGAAGAGACACATCACAATATGGTGTGATAAGCACGTAGAGATGAACATACAGGGAGAGTGTATAAGCTTCAACAGTGCTGAGTGAAAGCAACTAACCTGAAGTGGAAATCCAGATGCGAGGGGAGAGGGACACAGTTCTGATGCAAGGGGCACTGAGCTAGCACTGTGGTCCTGGCGTGGGAAAGGTGGCTCAGGATGCGTAGGTGAGGGGCTCTTTCATTTCCCAGGAGCTGTGTGGGGTCAGAGTCCACACCTGCCAACACTAGAGCTTTCTGTACTCCAGAAAACTGGAATTTCTCTTCATTTAGACCAAGCTACCTATAGTAGGAGCAAAGCCTCTACATCAAGTTTCTGCATGTCTTCACTCTGCCACTTTCCAATTATCCTAGGGAGTACCTTTCTGCAGTGCCAGCCTGGGCAACTGTAAGGCTTAAAAAAGACACGTAGGCAGGGTGGTGAATAGTTAAGTCTGCCATGTCTTTAATGGCAGAATAGCCAATTTCCCTTGTATTGATGTGTCACACATTACTGAACCAGTTCCCCAGTAGTTGGACATTCACTTTGTGATGAATGATGCTGTGATGAATATCCATTAAAGACATTTAAAGCAACAATTTAAGTGATATATAAAAATTAACCATTTGAAGGGTCTTTATTTTTCATCAGTCTTTAAAAATCCACCTTAAGGTCAATACAATTTATACAAAAAGGAGCAGTGAACCCCATCTCTGCCCTGTGGATCAGAGATTTGACTTTGTCTCACTGTCCTGCGCAAGTTAATGGTTTGATTGTTCATTACGGGAACTTCTCAAAGACCATCAGCTCTGCAATAAAGAACATCAAGGGACTTCCCTAGTGGTCCAGTGGTTAAGAATCTGCCTTGCAGTGCAGGGGAGATGGGTCCAATCCCTGGTTAGGGAACTAAGATCCCACATGCCCGCATGCTGCAGCTAAGACCCAACACAGCCAGATAAATAAATAAAGAACATCGATCAGAGTCAGAGTGTGCCCTGATGTTATTCTTGCTGTTTTCACCCACCCTGGATGGTTGTGGTGTGGTTCTGACCCAATCCCAGTTAGGTGTCATCCCCCTCCCCAACCTCCACTGAAAGACCTACCTTGAACTAAATATCATTATCAATAAGGTCTGACTTTACTTCCCCTTTCTGAGATGTTGTCAAAGATGTTCAGAACAGTGGCCTCCTTCACAGTGGTAAACAATAAACTCAGCTGTGTCTTAGCAACAGGCTGTGTTGGTGATATTTGGGGAGCCAACTTTTGACAGGGAGCCTTTTATGACATTTTGCACTGTGATGTCCTCGAGCTCCCCTTTGGAAAGGTTGTACTAGTTGGTACTCCCACCAAAACTGCACAGTCATACCCATTTCCCGTCTCTCACACATAGAGGTTTCTTCACTGTCTTTTATATTTGCTATTTTAAGAGGCTAAAGAGCCAAATTCTCATTGCTATTTGCATTTCTTTACTATTTGGTGAGATCTGAAGTCAGCCTCTTCCCTCTTACCACAGCCTTGACCACAGCTCGTTAATCTTGGCTCTGTGCCTTAGACCCCACTTCTGTGAAGTGGGATGTGTTAGTCTGAGTTCTCTAGAGAAATAGAACCCACAACACATATGTTTTTCAGAGATACACATATTTTTCAAAGAAAGAAAAATAGAGAGATTGATTGATTTCCTATAAAGAATTGGCTCAGACAATTATAGAGGTTGAGAAATTCAAAGATCTGTAGTCAGCAAGCTGGAGACACAGGAAAGAAAGTCAGTGGTGAAAGGTCCAGTCCTGGTCTAAGTCCAAAAGCAGGAGAAAATGGATGTCCCAGTTCAAAGACAGTTAAGTAGATAGAATTCCTTCTTACTCAGCCTTTATTCTATTCAGTTCTTCAATTGATTAGGTGAGGCTCACCAACATTGGGGAGGACAATCTGCTTTGCTCAGTCTACCAATTCAAATGTTAACATCATCCAGAAACAGTCTTATAGACATATCAGAAATAATGCTAACCAACTATCCAGGCACCCCTGGTCCAGTCAAGTTGACATAAAATTAACCATCATGTGGCAGTAATAGTAGTTTCCACTAAAGAGAGGGTTGCTGTGAGAATTAAATAACACAGACTAAGAGCCTAGAATGTTGCCTGGCACATAGTAGGCACACAATAAAATATTTATGAAATTTATCTGGGAAAGTCATTTTGTATCAGAGGAAGAAGATTGTATTACAAATATTGAGGTTAGCTTTAAATCCTTGAAAGATTTTTATTTCATCATTTTCAAATTGCTTTAATAGCATTTGTATTTCACAATGGCATGATTAATCTACTAATTCTACACCTTTGCTTAGAGGGCGAATGTGGCTTAATCACAGGAGATCAGTGTCTGACCAGGAGGTGAGGCACTCCCCAGCAGCCTGGCTGGGCCCGGAGGTTCTATCCCACTGAGAAATGGAGAATCATATGATGAGGCCCTGTTGATTTACCAGCCAACTGTTCTAGTTAAAAACTCAAATAGCAATTTTCTTCTAAATGCAAATCATAAGCCCATTCACTCCATGAATTAATTTGAATGACAATACTGTAGCGAAGAATTGCGGGCTCTGCTTTTTCATCCCAGGCTAGACCTCTATTTCTTAAAGAAAAAGCAAGGAGGAAGTGGAGGAATGAAGAGGGTCAAGCCAGGCGGGATCCCTGATAATGATTTCATGACTCTCAGCTCCCAGAAATTGCAATAAAAGGACCTAAAATAATGGCACCAATTTCTTCAAAATGGCGCTGTATTCCTTCAGGGATGGTCGGAGATTTTGAGGTGTTCGTATGCATAGTCTTTGAACTAGAAAAGATACTTGAGATCTCAGCCCTCCCTCTGTTGAAAACCATCCTGTGACTCCCAGTCCCCCTGTACCAGAATTGAAATTCACAGTGAAGAGTATTGCTAACTGTCCCTGCATCCAGCCCTGCTCCCACGCAGGCCCCGCCAACACCCCACCCCCCGAGGGGGAGGGAGCCCCACAGGAGTCACATTCCCAGCCACCTCAGAAGCACGTGGCCTGGGGAACCTGCAGGAAGCTGCGGGCGCTCTGACATTCTTTCTGCTCTGGGACACCCTCCAGGTGACACCCACCTACGTTTTAAGAAAGAAAGACGCCATCTGATATTCTACAGAAGACGAGAATTTTAAGTGGCGCACCTCCAGGCATCTTATTATCATTTTACTTGTTCATTAATGGATTCAAGACTTTCTCATTCCTAAGCCCTGACCTATTTCTCCCATTTCAGAGCTCAGACTAAGCTGAGTCATGGGGGAGAGCCTCGAGCATTTATTTTGAATAACGAGACTGTTAAGGAGGGAAAGGAGAAAATCAGAGACCACAAGATGGTGAGCGGAAGTTCTGGAGGCAGAAGTCTGAGCAGTTGTGAACTTAAGAATTTGTAGACATTTGGCAGTTTGCCGGCTTTCGCCCCAACTCCTACCCCCTCTTCCTTTCTTCCCTAGGATGTCAGGGTCTCCAAAACCATCTCATGCTCAGTGTTTTCTGGGAAGACCCACGTGCGTGGGTCAGTATTCATGGCTGAGGTTTGTTACAATGGAAACATACAAGGTAAAATCAAGAAAAGGCACACGTTTCCAAAAACCCTTTCTTGGGAGTCATGCAAGACACAGTTCCTCCAGCAGCAAATCGTGACCGTGACAACTCGTATGGCTCAGCGCCCCCCGGGAAAGTCTGATAGACACTCAGGGCCCCAGTTTTATTGGGGGGCTGGTCATGTAGGCACATTCTGCCTACCATGGCCACAAATACCAGACTCTCAGAAGGAAAGCAGCTGTTGAGTGTGAACCCCATTCTCTGTACAAAAAGACGTACCGAGCCTCTCTCACCAGGCAAGGTGGTGGGAACCCTCCTGAAAGCCACGTTTCCAGTGCCAGGCTTATGAGCAGGCCTTTTAAACGACAACAGTCTCTGGTCTGCTCTGTGTCCCCTGTGGCACTACGCCCACCAAGAGGCCCACTTAGGGGGCTGAGGCCACTGCAGGACCTCTCGGAAAAGGACAGACAAATCTGCTCACATACATTCATTTCAAGTGACCTTCTCTTCCTGGGATGTCAGAGCTTCTCACAAGATCTCTTTGCCACACTCACCTGACCCAGATCCTCCCCACTGACCCCACCCCTCCATTCCCAGGGTCAGCTACATTGGCTGGGTGGGTTTTGTGGTCTGCCTGGCCTTCGGGAGTGAGTATGGAAGACCTCTCGCTACTCCTCATCTAGAGAAGGAAGAATTCACTAATCAGAAGAGGAGATCCTGACCTCTCGGGACACATAAAAGGGCCACAGAAATCATAGAGAGTGGGACTGGACACTGCAAGAGCTCTAGCAGGAAGGGCCCTGATTTGAGAGTAAATTACTCTGGAAGTCACACCCGGGAGCATAAGGCGGGGCTGAGAGTCCCTGGTCTGGGCTCAGAGTCTGTCTCTGCTTCTTGCTAACCATGGGGCCCCAAGCTTCATGTTTGCAAAGTAGGGGGTGATAAGCTCCACTTCATGTTGGGAGGATTAAATGAGCTACTTAACGTAAGTATGTATACATAACATAAGTGCTAGATCNCGGGAGCATAAGGCGGGGCTGAGAGTCCCTAGTCTGGGCTCAGAGTCTGTCTCTGCTTCTTGCTAACCATGGGGCCCCAAGTTTCATGTTTGCAAAGTAGGGGGTGATAAGTTCCACTTCATGTTGGGAGGATTAAATGAGCTACTTAACGTAAGTATGTATACATAACATAAGTGCTAGATCTCTTGTGTTTCATTTTTTTCAGCTCTAAAGGGCTCCAAATCTTTCCCGGTTCTCTCAATAGCTGAATTTCAACATTAGAGACATTAGAAGTCCGGTTCTCTCAATAGCTGAATTTCAACATTAAAGACATTAGAAGTCAGCTTTGTAGTATAAACAATACCCTTGCCTCACCCTCCCAGCAAGGATTATTGACCCAGACAAGGTCTGTTTGCTCAGCAGGAAAAGACTGAATAGAAAGTCTCCCACTGAAATCCCAGAGCCTCAGAAAGCTGGGCTGAAAGAGAAAAAGTTTAAAAAAGTTGAAGGTGAGAGCTGATCATAATGAACAAATATGTATCATAGCTCTAGTCCTGGAGATGGGTACAGCGGGGCTTATAAGAGAAGTAGGGAACAAGAAGTGGTAGTCTTTGCCCCTAGGGAATCAGAATTCTATCAAGAAGAGGAGCCTCAAACACTTGGGTGATAAGACAGGGGTACAGAATAGAGTAAAATCAAAAGGTTCATTATAAGGAAAACCGACTTTAGAGTGTGCTTAAGGAGTGGTTAGGAAAGAGGTGAGAGGTTGGCCNAGAATTCTATCAAGAAGAGGAGCCTCAAACACTTGGGTGATAAGACAGGGGTACAGAATAGAGTAAAATCAAAAGGTTCATTATAAGGAAAACCGACTTTAGAGTGTGCTTAAGGAGTGGTTAGGAAAGAGGTGAGAGGTTGGCCTGATTTTGGGGGCAGGCAGCCTCTAATATGGCCCTAATATTCCCCCACCCCTCCTTGTATACAAACCCTTGGTCTCCCCTTCCTACGTATGCTGGGCTTAGTCAGTGATAGTCGTCAGTCATGTCTGACTCTCTGCCACCCCATGCACTATAGCTTGCCAGGTTCCTCTGTCCATGGAATTCTCCAGGCAAGAATACTGGAGTGGGTTGCCATTTCCTTCAGGAGATCTTCCAGACCCAGGGATTGAACACAGGTCTCCTGCATTGCAGGCAGATTCTATATCATCTAAGCTACAAGGGAAGCTTACTATTAAGAGACATTTCTAAGAATAAAGACAGGTCAACTTTAAAAGTATCAGCAGATACATGCTTGACTTAATCTTATAATCTATAGACAATACATTAGAATATGTAATCAACCCACATACCTTTTCCAAAGGAATACCTGAGACAGAAGTAGCAATAAAGTTATAAATGACAATCATCAATCAGATAAAAATAATTTAGCTGAAGCTTGTCTCTCTCGAAGAGATGGAGACTGGCTAAGCGGTCAGGAAGGAAATACAATGTGCCTTTAACTTTGTATGAAAAATAATGTTCAGTTCCATATTGCTGAATATAATTCTGTTTTGCCACATAAATCCTCTACTTTAAGTTACTGTCCGAATGCTTTATTACATTTCCACTTCTGCCCTTTGTTTTGGGCTTAATGACTTTGTTCTAAAAAGCAGAAGTTAATGGGATGCCACTTCTGACATTATGTTATAAAAAGACTGCACCTTTCCATCTTGGTTCCTCTCTTACTTGCTCCCTTCCCCACAGGGAAACCAGTTGCCGTGTTATAAGATGCCCTAAGGACAGGCTTACACGGCAAGGAGCTTAAGAGGTCCTCCTGCTAATGACTAAAAGGACTGAACGCTGCCAATGACCACGTGAGTGAGCTTGGACATGGTCCCACTAGCCGAGATGAAACTTGCAACCCCAGCTGATGGTTTTCAACCTTACAAAAGGCCTTGAGCCAGAGGTATGTACCCACGCCCCACCTTGATTTCTGACGTACAGAAACTGAGCTAACAAATGTTTGTTGTTTTAAGCCACTAAGTTTTGAGGGTAATTTGTTGTGCAATAATAGGGAACTCATACAGCTGAGAAACACGAGCAAGGATGGCAGGGGGTGGTGCCTGTGGCGGGCAAGAAGGTAGGGAGAGAAGGACACATGTAGGAAGAGGAGGAGTGAATATGAGTGAATTTTAAGTGAACACTTTTAGGGAGAAAAACTACTGAAGAGTCTAGCTCCTGGTTAAAAATCTAGGTGTGATTGTGTGAGTTTTTAATCCCAACCATAGGCAAGTGGAAAGGCTTTGCCTGGCAGGCCTAGGGAGAGCTGCCCTCCCCACTGCAGCCGTGGAACACAGCCTAGTCATCCCAGTCTCTGGAGGGAGCTGCAGTCAAGGACTCAGGCCTCCCCTCCCCCACGCAGGTCATGCCTTTCGAGTATTTATACTCCTAACTCAGAGGCACCTTCCTTCCTAGGTCTCTCCATCTGAGGTCTTCTGGAGAGGTCCTCTTCAGGTGCCTGACTCTGCTGAGACTTCCTTGCAGGGGTAGGAGTTGGGAAGGAAAGGGTAACCAGGTCAGACTCGGGACCCAGTACTTTCCCACTCCTCACCCCTTCCCACTCGCCCAACCTCAGGATCCACAAAACTGAAGTCTCTTATGCTTGGAGCTCACTCATCAGCTACACTGATCCACACGACCCTGGGCTAGTGTGCCTCTCCACAGGGCAAATGGGAGCAGGAGGAGCTGGCATCCAGCTTTAGACTCTTGCTTATTACATTGCAGTAAGTGATTAACAGCTTTACTCTTTCATTTCCGACTTGTTGCTTTAATCAGCTGCCGGGACACCTGGCACAGCTCAACACTCTCTCCCAGCTCACTTGAGCTGCTGACAGCTCTCACAGAGGTATGGAGGGCGCGGTGTTTGTGACTTAGGTTAGACTCTCGCTGGAGAAAACGAGAAATCAGAGCTTCAGAAGAGCTTAGCCCGTCACGGAAGATGACTCAGAGGAGGGACCAAAGCTGCTGAACAGAAGTGATGAATGCCAAGTGTGTTCCTTATCATCCAGTTGTCACTTCCAGTAAGTCTCCACTTGTTTTTTAGGACTTTTTCCACTTAAGGAAGGACAGGGCAACATCTGCTCTCGAGGACCCTGCTGTCCTGATGACTTTACTATGTAAGATATGCTCCTTGGACGAGCAGCGTGAGCATCACCTGGGAGCTGCTTGGGAATGCAATGTCCCAGCTCCACACAGACTTGCTGAATCACGATCTGTGTATTCACAGATTCCTCGGCACATTAAAGTGTGAGCAGCTCTGGTCTAAAACAGGCTGACAGACTCACACAGTGAAAAACAAACAAAAACGAAACCCCCAAATTATTCAGTTAATAAGGGAAAGTTGAGAACTGAGCTCGACTAATTTAATCACTCATTCAATTATTTATTAAGCACTTGCACTGGGTAAACAAAGCTGAAAAAAATACATGGCCTTGTCCCCAAAGAACCTATAGCTGGAAGGAGTGTCAGACATAAAACCAACCGAAGGAAACTCGGTGTTACAAGTACTATTGTAGGCACAAAGGAGGGGACGGTCCACTGCAAGAAATGTGTGAAGGATCAAGAGAAACTTGAACTGGGTCTTGAATACGTGTAAGCTTTAACCCCGGGCAGGGCTCAGGTTCAGGGTGGCCCATTTACCAGATAGTTTGCTGTGGCTGGGGGATGGGAATAGAAGGTGGGTTTGGCAGATTAAAAAAAAAAACAACTAAAACAACTCTGGAGCAGGACCAGGGCATACTTGTGAAAGCCTTATGTACCCGTGCTAAGGAGCTTAGCCTTTCTCCTGTAGAGATCTATACATGATGTCTTAGGTCACTTTTGCCTGTAACAAAAATAGGTCCATCTAAATATGGTAAGGAAATTTAATTTTCTTGTACAATACAAAGTCCATCAGTAGAAAGCTTTAGGAGCTCATCAAGGCATGGCTTTGTGTCATCTTCCATCCAAGATCACGTCCAGATCCAGGCATCATGGCTTCAACGCACAAAATCCAGAACAAGACAAAAAGGAGTTTCTCCCACTTGTGTCTTTTATATTAAGGAGGAACATATTTCTCAGAAACCCTCAGAAGGTCCAGTTGGTCAGAACTGGATCATATCCCTGTGCTCTAGTTGCAAGGCTGAGAGGGTGGATATTTGCCCTTTTTGCATCTTTCCCAGGAGGTCAGCCCTGCCAGCAAGGGAGAAGGCTGTGGGAGATGACTGATGAATGGCAATTATTAGCACATGCCAAGGATGGGTGTTGAGCAGGTGAACCACGTGATAAGATGGGCACTTGGGAGATGGCTCTGGTGGCAGCTTGGCAGAAGGACTAGGTGGGGAGATAGGAAAGTTGAGGAGGGGCACTTTCAGAGGCTGCAGTGCTAGATGAGCTGGTGACTTCTGTACAGTCCCTGTAATTCCATCTCTGCCTGCCAGATGAAGAGGCCTGGGGAAATTAGGGCTACACAACACCCACTGGAATTCATTTAAAACTATAATGACAGTTAATACTGAGTAGCTTTATGTTGGAAGGCTCAAAAAGGCTTCCTCGGGGCAAATTGATGTAAATATTTAAAAGGGTTTGTAGAACTGGATCCCCAGAAAGCCTTTCAGCTCAACATTTCACCAGCTGTCATATGTACAAGTTAACTGGAAAGGGTTTTCAAAAGACTAAGACATAAATGTCTGGGCTTTGAGAGCTTGTTCCTGGTTTGAGGAACAAGATCTACACGTGTGTATGGTATGAGAGAATGTTCTGATTAAGGATGCTGTGGTTGGAGGGGACTAAAGCCAATAAAAATAAAGGACAGAGGGTAGGAGACTGAAACTTCATGCTGGCCAAGGGTGGGAAATAAGTAAACCAGAGCCCATGACACCAGAAATCAACAAGAGCCAAAGCCCTTCTTCCCTTCTCCCCGTGGATCATGGGTGCTTATTGCCATGAGTCTGTATTGATACCATTCCCCCGCTTCTTTAAAACCCAAGCCAAACAAAAACTAGGGTGAAAACTAGTTGCTTACTATTACTAAAAATAGGTGCTTACTATTTCTGCACAAAGTCCAATATGGCCACCTGGATCCAAGTCCATCACCTGCTGCCAACAACCACACTTTCAGTATCTGGAACCAGGCCATGTTGCGGGCAGATGACAAGTCTACAAATGGGGCTGCACAGGGTCAGGTGTCTATCTCGGGGTTTCCCGTCAGCTGTACCTGGGGTTTCCATAAAGGCGGGAGAGAGGGGGCAAGTCTGGATGTGTCTGGCAGAGTTGGCCCGGATTCAGTCCATGTCAACAGGGATGCCCAGAAGGCCCAAGGGTGGAGGGTACGTGGAGCTGGTGAGGGGACCCTGAGGTGGAAATAGAACTCTCTTTTTCACATCCTCCATGTTTGGTTGATGTCCTTCCAAGATGACAGAGTCAGACCCCAGAACATAAAGAGCATGTACCTCTTCCCAGGTCACAGAGAGAGGGGAGCAAGGTCACTGGGAACCGCATTTCTAAGGTCATATTTTCTGAAAATTCAAGTCACTTCACCCTCTGCACCTCATTCCCTCAGCTTGAAAAGCAGAGAATGATTTCTAAGGTTCCTTTCAGCCACGTCATTCCATGACTCTGGGCTCTTTTCTTAGAGAGGGGTCAGAAAAATAAAGAAATGAGCAGAAAATTTTCCACCATAGAAGGAGGGCATCATCACTCATCTGAGGTAGTACAATGTTTGGTCAGCATCACCCCCTCTTATTTTAGAGAAGAATGTGACACAGGAGAAACTAAGATCTTAACTCTGAAGCGTAATTAAACAAAACAAAAGCTAATGACCCAGAAGGAAACCTCTGTTCCCTACTGCAGTCTGTTCTGATGGTAATGGAAGAAGAGATGCTGGAAAGTCGTCTGTACATGACAATCTGAAATGATAACCCTCCATGTCACTAGGCAGAAAAGGCTGAGGGAAGTTCCAGGGTCTGGAGCCTGAGAGAACTGAGGGGCTGGGTTGCTCCCGAGCGCCTCTGGAGGTGGAGGAAAGCATGAGGACTGGGCAGATGGGGTTGCCATGAGCTGATAACCAGGAGGGTTCATGGAGGGGGCAGCTACTACCATGGGCCTTGGAACTTTCACTTGGACTCAACCTCTCACCCTGAGGCAGCCAGGCCCCCTGGTCACTTGCTTTGGTGGAGGTATTGCAACCACCTGATGTCCATCAGAGCCCTCAGCCACTCATGACAAGCACACTGGGAGCAAACAGTCTGTCTGACAGTCTGTCTGTCTGTCAAACAGTCTGTCTGACGTGGGAGCAAATCAGCTTGACCCCTATCTGCAATGCAGGAGGTCTGGGTTGGATCCCTGGGTCGGAAAGATCTTCTGGAAAAGGAAAGGGCAACCCACTCCAGTAGCCTTGCTTAGAAAATCCTATGGACGGAGGAGCCTGGTATGCTACAGTTCATGGGGTCACAAAGAGTCAGGCACAACTGAGCAACTTTCCTTTCCTTTTCCTTTAGGAGAAGAGGGAAATATACAGGCAAATAGTCAGATGACTCCTGTTATGAAAAATAAGCTCACTGTAGAGTTTTTAAGCAGGTAGAGAGAGGCCCTTAAAAAGAGCTGGGAATGAAACATTGCGATCAAAGCAAGGGTCCATGGCACGAAGTTTAATTCCCACCTGCTTTCCACAGTGTTTTGACTAGTACCATTTTCTTGGAATCTGATTTCTCTCCTTTCCTTCTAACCTTTCTTGGACCTGTGATTAGCTTAGAAAGAGAGCCAGGGTCTTTTGTGTCACTAAACGGGATTTGGCAGGGAGGTCAGTAGCACCCTTTTAGGGGATGGGATGCAAAGGGACAGATTTCTTTCTAAGCATGTGTCTAGGACAGCTTCCTTGGTGGTCCTTCGTGGGAAGGATGATAAGAAGGAGGGATGTCAGATCCAGGGATACATTCGCCCCCTGCAACCTACTCATGAATGAGCATCAAGAGACACATGGAAAGCAATTCCTCAGACTAGAGAGGAGACTGTCCCAGGTGGCCATCAGCTTACTTCTGGGCTTGAGGCTCTGCTGGCTCCTTGATGTAGCTGTGTCACATCTTGGGGCAAAAAGAGGGGCTGAGGCCCCTTGGTGAGAAATTCTTCTGGCCTGATGAATCAAGAAAGGTTGCCAGCTGTCAGGATGGGGGTCAGAGCTGTGAGAACAAGAAGAAAACATCCTTCCCAGGCTCACCTCTTCCATGAAACCTTCTCTGACCACTTCACCCCTCACTTATCTGTCCTTCCTCTGAACTCCTAATGGAATTATTGTCTGAACACTTACAGGCTCACAGAGCTGGGGGAATGTTTCTCAGAGATCGTTCAGTGTGTTGAGGGTTGGGATGAGAGCATTCCACAGATGGGGAAACTGAAGCCCAGAAAGATGAAGTGACTTACCTAACATACACCAGCTAGCTAGGGGCATATCTGGAACTAGAGCCAAGCTTTGCTGATGATGCAGTCCCTCTCTGGCACAGAGCATACACTCCCATGGATTATCAGTGGTCTTCTCATGTGTGTCTCATCTCCCACTTTGTCTTATATAAGTGTGTTTGAGAGGGCAAAGGAAGGCCTTACTGGCTTGAGTGGAAAGACCCCTGTAATGAAGTCTCCAATCTCAGCATCAAGCTGAAGTGAAGGCCAGTGACTCAAAGACTCCCAGCTGTCTCCAAGGAAGACCTAGGTGTGGCAACTCACTGACGCCCCAAGAAGCCTCAGATAAAAGGATCACAACCTCCCTCTTTACCTCAACTCAGTGTGGCTGCCTGAGGTCCCTCCTGGTCCTTATGCCAGGCTCATGTTTGGGTTCAGAGTCTTAGATGGCTTGGATCCCTCCCCCCATCTCCCAGGTATGGGATAGAAGAAAACTTCTCACCTCCAAGATCTGGTTTTATCTCCTTTCCTGGATTTCGTGGGTTATCTCTCTCCACTAAAGAAGAAAAAATCTGCCCCAGAATTCTTTTCTAGAAGAAAAGGAATTTACTAGTTTAATCCAAAGGATGCTTTGGTAATAGCCCATCCTTACTGAGTACCTATAATGTGCCAAGCACTGTTGTAAGACTTTACATATACTAACTCATTTTGTCCTCCAACAACCCTCTGAGGAGGAGAGCATCGTCCTCTCACTTGGCAGACAACGGAACTGAAGCTCAAGCATATGAACTTGCCTGAGGTCACACAGCTGCTAAATGGCAGAGCTAAAATTTATTTCCAGGCTGTCTGGTTCCAGAATCCAACGGCTTAATGTGATTCAAGACTGCCTTGCAATCCAGTGTACAACGTAAGTAATAATAATAATATACATATCTATATGGCAGGGCCCCAAATCGCTTGTTCCTCTATCCCAAAAGGCTATTGGGATATTTTAGTACTTGTCTTGAATAAGGGTATAAAAATCCCCCCTGGGGCCTCTGAATACTTCTGAGTCTAGTATTCAGGATCAAGTGAAGGGTTTGTTCTTACCTGGATGAGATAATAACAGCTAACATTTTCTGAACACTTGTTCTATGTCAGACACTGTGTTTATTAGGACTTTATAGAAAGTGTCTCATTTCCTGTTTATCACAACTTTATCATGGTATTTAATCCCCTTGTTTTATGGAGGGAGAAACTGATGCTTGGGGGAAGTTAAATAACCTGGCTGAGTGTCCATGGGTAGTAAATGTCAGAACCCAGGCTCTAAGCTCCGCCACAGTATCTGCCTCATCCAGAGAGGCAAGCTGAGCAGTGGCACACCTCGACAGCTCTGAAAAGAGGGTCAACGATCCTGTAGGGTCAGGACTTCCTGTCCCTCACCAAATCATTGATTTGCCCCACGCACCTTCTTGGCTGGTTAGCGAGCAGGGCAGGCAGTGAAGCCACTGACTGTAGCTATGGCTACAGCAGAGATCAGTGAGCAGACTCGAGCTATGGCTGTGACCTTGGACAGCACTGTAAGCCGTGAAGATAGCCCTGATCAGAGGCTGCATAAGGCCCCGGTCCAGGTCAGTTCAGTCGCTCAGTCGTGCCAGACTCTCTGTGACCCCATGCACTGCAGCTCGCCAGGCCTCCCTGAACAGCAATTCCCTTCTGGCCATGGTTCATTACAGGTGGGCAAGAGAAAGCAGTGACACAGGGAAGCAGTATAAAGTAACAGCTAAGCGTAAGGATTCTGGAGCCAGATTTTTGAGTTTCTAAATCGTAGGTCTGCTACTCAGGAGCTACATGATTTTGAGAAAATAATTTCATCTCTGGGCTTCAGTGTCCTCATTCACAAAGTGGGAACGGTAATAGTACCTATTTCATAAGATTGTTATGAGGGTAAAAGTATGCAGTATTTATAAAGCTCTCAAAATAGTATACAGCACACAGTAAGTGCCACGTAATGTTTGTTAAGTAAGGATGGACTGCAGACCACCCCTTAACTTAGAATTTTACAACTAATTGTTGTTGGGATTGAAGTGAGCTGCTTTTGTTGGGGTGCAGAGGGGGGCCTGGGGGGTAAACTATGCGTGTGTTCATAAGGGGGAGAGCGTAGCAAGGACAAGCTTTCCTTGACTGACTCATCCCTCAAGGCATATTCCAAGCACCTAGGAGGAAGATTTGTGTTTCTCATGAGTTTTCATCCCCCCACAGTGACTGACAGATGGTTAACAGATATGTAATAAATACACGTTGAATGATTCCATCCAATATTCTTCTCGCCTAGTTTAGTCCCACATTAAGGTTTACCTGGATGACTGCAGGTCTTCTAACTGGCTTCCTCACCTCTGCAGCCTGCTGTCTCTGACAGGTGTTGAACACAGCTTCTCAGCTGACCTTCCCAGGGCGCACACCACCCCGGTGCTCAGAAACCTTGGATGACCTCTCTCTGTCCTCATCACGAGCCTTTCGGCCTAAACTTCAGGGTCTGCACAATCTGTTCTCAGGTGACATTTCTAAAATTGTTTCCTCCAACTCCGCTTTTGGCAGTTATATTGCAGCCAGACTATTATCCAGCTCACTTCAATCCCAAATGGCGATTTCCCCACAGGTCTCTTCCGCTTTCCAATGTCTGACCCTCCTCTCATGTCCATATGTTCAAATCCTGCCCTGCTTTCAAAATTTACTCAAATGCTCCCTGATCCCTCCAGACAGAAGAGGGGTTCACTTTCTTTGAATTCCACAGAACCTGGAACTTGCCTTCCATGCTTATCACATCCTGATCTGTCTTGTAGTTATTTTATGAAGATAAATTATTTTCTCTTCTGCAAGAATTTCAGCTCTTCAGAGAAGGATGTGTCTAATGCATCTTTGTATCTACTATAGGGCCTAGAAGTGTTTCTCACATAGGGTAGGCACTAAACAATTATTTGTTGGATAGATGAATGGATTAATGGATGAGCAGAGAAGCTCTCACGAAGCTAAAAAAAATTCTGTGGGGATTCCTTTCTCTTTCCTTTTCCGAAGACACTTTGGTCCCAGGATTCACATTCATTCAAAAGTCCTTCACTGGGACTCTGAAGTCTCAATTTTGCTGACTTGGCACATGTGTTAGGTGGTCTACAAATTTTAAGATGGGGCCCTGGAGGGCAGAGAACTGAAAGAGTAATGCCTAAAAGGAAATCCCTCTGTACTTGTCAATACTCAAACCACTTAACGGTATACTCAGGATAATTGTCCTCTGCCATTAGAAATTAGGAAACAGATAACCACAAGTCAAAATTACCAATCACTGGAGGCACTGAATTTAGAATTTACAGTCAAGAGAGGGAAAAAAAGGGAAATGGATTGTTATCAATTATGTATTATAAAAATAAGTCCTCTATCCGCAAAAGAACCTTGTGAGATAAGCGCTGTTTTCCCCATTTTACACATAAGAAAACTAAAAAGTAGAGATCACAGAGCAGGAAGTAGTGAAGCCTGGATTTAAACTCGACTCTAATATCCAAATCACTGGTCCTTTCACAAAGCAATAATGTTGCTCTCTTTGTTAGCCTTCACTGTGGTCTCACCCAATCTAGAAAATTATGTCTTGAATACTTCATCATTCCAGGTGGCCTCTTCGTTTAACACCTTCACTGAATTAGTCAAAGCAATCAACCTTAATTGTGGGAACAAACCACTCTTAAAACCTCGGTGGTACAACACAATAAAGGCTTATTTCTCACTCATATTTAGTTGACTTCAGTTGGGCAATTCTCCTTCAAGCAGCCACTCAGGAATCCAAGTGACTTCCAGCGGGAGACACTCTAACAAGCAGCTTCCAATGTCATCTTGGGAGAAGAAGAGGATGGGGACAATTGCACAGGAGTTTATGGCCAGACTTGGAAGCGACGTCGCTGGTGGCTCAGATGGTAAAAGCGTCTGCCTACAATGTGGGAGACCTGGGTTCGATTCCTGGACCGGGAAGATCCCTTGAAGAAGGAAATGGCAACCCACTCCAGTACTCTTGCCTGGANGGAGACACTCTAACAAGCAGCTTCCAATGTCATCTTGGGAGAAGAAGAGGATGGGGACAATTGCACAGGAGTTTATGGCCAGACTTGGAAGCGACGTCGCTGGTGGCTCAGATGGTAAAAGCGTCTGCCTACAATGTGGGAGACCTGGGTTCGATTCCTGGACCGGGAAGATCCCTTGAAGAAGGAAATGGCAACCCACTCCAGTACTCTTGCCTGGAAAATCTCATAGACAGAGAAGCCTGGTAGGCTAAAATCCATGGGGTCGCAAAGAGTCGGACACAACTGAGTGACTTAACTTTCTTTCCTTCTTTGGAAGTGTCACACATGATCCCATTGACCAGAACCCAGTTGCATAGCCTTACTCACAGCCTGGGTGTGAGTAAGATTGGAAAATGTAGTCTTCCTATGTGTTCAGGAAACGGAAATTGGATGGGCAGGCCTTAGTCAATCTCTGACACACCCACTGTATCAATCGGGCTTCTTGTAGGAAACAGATGGCACACCTAACTAGGGTTTTGAATTTACTGAAGGTGCTATTTTACAGAGGTGTGAATGGGGTGAAGAGAATCTATAAGGGATTTTGACACATCCAGGGACTAGCAAAACCAGGAAGTTTATATCTCCCTTGTTTATGAAGTTTATAGTCCAAGGGCAAGGAGAAGAAAGCATATTATTAGAACTGAAAAGAGCTGGAGCCATCAAGGAGGGCTTCCTGGCAGAAGCTATGGTTGTAGAAGGATGCTACCAGGGCCAGAAGTGCAATACCTAAGCAGGAAGGGAAGGGAGGAGGAAATAACCTGCTCCCTCTCTCCTTGAACCCTCAGACCTCCAGTCAAAGCCAGTTGCGAGCCAGAGGGCAAGAGAGCCTGGGTGATGCAGTCTGCAGAGGTCATCTTCCCAGGGTGCAGAGAATAGCAGGCAGATTCACAAGAATAACCCACATCCTAGCCACTCCACCTGAACACCTGCTGTCCCTGGGAGNTCCAAGGGACCCTCAAGAGTCTTCTCCAACACCACAGTTCAAAAGCATCAATTCTTTGGCGCTCAGCCTCCTTTATAGTCCAGCTCTCACATCTATACATGACCACTGGAAAAACCAAAGCTTTGACTAGATGGATCTTTGTTGGAAAAGCAATGACTATGCTTTTTAAAATGCTGTCTAGGTTGGTCATAGCTTTTCTTCCAAAGAGAAAGTATCTTAATTTTGTGGCTGCAATTACCATCTGCAGAGATTTTGGAGCCCGAGAAAATATAGTCTGTCACTGTTTCCATTGTTTCCCTTTCTATTTGCCATGAAGTGATGGGACCAGATCCCATGAACTTCAGTTTTTTAATATCGNGAGAAAGTATCTTAATTTTGTGGCTGCAATTACCATCTGCAGAGATTTTGGAGCCCGAGAAAATATAGTCTGTCACTGTTTCCATTGTTTCCCTTTCTATTTGCCATGAAGTGATGGGACCAGATCCCATGAACTTCAGTTTTTTAATATCGAGTTTTAAGCCAGCTTTTTCACTCTCCTTTTTCACCCTCATCAAGAGGCTCTTTAGTTCCTCTTCACTTTCTGCTGGTGTCATCTGCACATCTGAGGTTATCTATATTTCTCCCAGCAATCTTGATTCCAGTTTGTGCTTCACCCAGCCCAGTATTTCACATGAAGTTCTCTGCATATAAGTTAAATAAGCAGGGTGACAACATACAGCCTTGATGTACTCCTTTCCCTGTTTGGAACCAGTCTGTTGTTCCATGTCTGGTTCTAACTGTTCCTTCTTGACCTGCATACAGGTTTTGCAGGAGGCAGGTAAGGTGACCTGGTATTCTCATCTCTTTAAGAATTTTTATACACACATATATGTATAACTGAGTCACTACACTGTATGGCAAAAATTAACACAACATTGTAAATAAACTATGCTGCAATACAACTTTTAAAAATGCAAAAAAAGGAATCCCAGTTTTCACTGTTTTTGAAAAGCTCACTTGTTTTTCTCACTTCTCACCATAAATATTTTCTCATGTCAACATTATTAGTGTATAAGATAATTTTAAGTAGATGCATACTATTTAATATGGGGATATAATTTATTTAACAAATTCTCTACAAATACTGTTGTAAACATTCTTTTATATGTATTTTTATACATAGCTCTGATTATTTATTAATCCTTTTTTTTTTCCAGAAGAGCTAAATAACTCTTTAAATTCACATGGCAAATAAACAGTACATCTGAGATTAGCATTTGGTATATCTGCCTCCAAAACTGGAGTCTTTTCTGCCACTTGACACTGCCTGGGTTCTGCTTACTACACAGCAGATTTTCATGAGTTGGTTGTATGGCAATGTTATAAGTGTTGTACTGTTGCAGCAGGAAGACATTTGACTCAAACACAACAGCTTTCTAGAGGCAGGGAAAGTAAAACTAGATGTTACCAGAGCTGTGCAAACCTCCGTTCTCAAAGATGAGACACGGGGAAGCCACCTGTGCCGTGCTATACAATGTCAGCGTGGCATAGTCACTGCCTTCTCCTGAAATCTCCTCTTCAATGTGGGAGGGAAGTCTGGACCTACATTGCTGAAGATCTTTTTTCCTAAAAGTTTCTGGCTTATATGCTGCCAATGAGAAGTGATTATGAGAGATTAAGAGAAGTAATTTTTGTCTGGCGGCAACTGGGGGCAAATATATAGGCAGATGGCAGAACTAAAGTTTGCATTGATCTCTGGGCAAGTTTCTGCAAGTCACCTGCTTTGGTAGTGTGAGCAGTGGAGATGGGAAGTGGCTTCTTTGAGAGCCCGGCACAGTTTGATCTTGTGACCTCCAGCACTGTTTTCCCTGCCCTTCACTGCTCGAGCTTATCCAAAGTTAGTCTAAGTCTCTAATTCCCCATTTTAAACCCTTCCTACTTGGAATAGCAATGGTGGTTTCTGTCTCCTGACCATCCATCAGCAAGGCTTTAGATTATAAAGCTAGTGTGTTTGTTCATTTGCCACTTCAGGTCACTTTTTGAATATATTCTGCTTCTTTTTTCCCCGATAAAAATTAAAAGAGCAGTTAACATGTATCAGGAGGCTTCCCTGGCAGCTCAGTGGTAAAGAATCTGACTGCCAACACAGGAGACGTGGGTTCGACCCCTGAGTCGGGAAGATCCCCTGGAGTAGGAAATGGCAAACCACTCCAGTTCTTGCCTGGAGAATTCCATGGACAGAGGAGACTGGTGGGCTACAATCTATAGGGTCAGAAAGAGTTGGACACAACTGAAGTGACTCAGCACTTTGCTGTACATCTGAAATTAATACAACACTGTAAATCAACTATACTCTAATAAAAATAAAAAATCTTTGTCTTCTGTTCTAAGGCTTAGAACAGATGTTGAGCACATAGTATGCATTCAATAAATATTTGTTCAATTGTTTCCAAAGTCCTTCCAAATACCACCATGTTCTTGGTCACATTTAAAGTAACCAGTGAGCACCTTTTTGCTGCTCACTAGGTACACACACTGGCGGTGGGGATTGTCAACCACTACCTTATTTATGTGGGACTAAGGGGAACGAGGGAGGGGAGGCTAGGGAAGGTGAGGTCAGGTGTGAAGAGCTCTGGGCCATCAAGCACACCCAGCCTTGCCTAGTGGTACCAAGACCTGCCTTATTAATACTTAGTCCTGCATTATTAATCACATCAATGTCTTAAGAATATATTTCAAGAATGAAAACAAACAAAAAAAATTGTTCCATCAAAGCTTATTACTTTTTTGTTAGTGGCTTCTTCCACAAAAATGCGTGGGATTGGCTTTTCTGGGCTACGTGGCATAGCCTTAGTCTGTGAATTTGAGGAGTGCTGGGTTCTAGGAGACTTGGGAGGGTAGGACCAGCTCCACGATGACTAATAAAATCTCAGATAGCCTGGTTTTCTTTTGTGTCGTGACTCAGAGGGAACTGTCTTGGAACAGCTGACTTTCCACTTTGACTCTCCAACAGCTGTCTTGGACCCTTTGCTGGAGGGGTTCCAGGTGGGCTTGGAAGGCTTGGGCCCAAGAAACCATGAGACTGGAGAAAGGGACGAAATAAGTTAAAAAGCTGGGCAAAAACCACCAGAAAAGTACAGTTTTGGGGCAGACCAATCAATCGGCTGGGCAGCTATCTTTTCAGGCGGGGTGGNGGAGGAGAAGGGGACGACAGAGGATGAGATGGCTGGATGGCATCACTGACTCGATGGACGTGAGTCTGAGTGAACTCCGGGAGTTGGTGATGGACAAGGAGGCCTGGCGTGCTGTGATTCATGGGGTCGCAAAGAGTCAGACATGACTGAGCGACTGAACTGAACTGAACTGAAGTACAATTATAAAGGTAATGATTAAATAACCTTAATAAGCACATTAGAAACCCCTACCATCTGCAGCAGGTTATTACTCTGAGGAAGAGAGCCTTTAATTTTGGTAGTGGCTCAGACAGTAAAAGCATCTGCCTACAATGTGGGAGATCTGGGTTCGATCCCTGGGTGGGGAAGATCCCTAGAGAAGGAAATGGCACCCTACTCCAGTACTCTTGCCTGGAAAATCCCATGGATGGAGGAGCCTGATAGGCTACACTCCATGGGGTCACAAAGAGCTGGACATGACTGAGCGATTTCACTTCACTTCACTTCAAAACTGAAGAGGTGGCCCCTATGTATTTAGGGCTTTCATTGCTTCTCCTTGTATAATCATTTCTACTTCTCCCAAGGTGTTAAGAGAGAAGGGGAAAGACTCTTCAGGTTCTCTGGGAGTAGCCCTATTCTTGTTTGACTTGAAACTCCAATCTAAAATCAAGTTTGCTTCTAGGCTTCTTCTTAACTCAGTTCATTTTCTGATATGCTGGGTTTTTGCAGTAAAAACAAACTTTTTGTTTTGCTCTCAGTTGAGAAATAAATGGGGGTTGGTTGACCTTGAATTGATGGTAGGTACTTAACTGGCACAGTTGAAGGTTCATGATTTTGCAAATAACCCCTTTTCTTTCTTTTTAATGGTTTTGGAAAGTTGGTCAGCCAGTGTAACAAGGTTATGGGTATGTAATGTAGACCAACCTAGATTGTGTCTTTTGATCAGAGTGGCCAGATTCTTATCCAAACCATCTAAAAAGGTGAAGTTGAGCAAAAGATCAATTTTGTGGTTAGAGAATGACTCAGGTGTCAGGCCAGAACATTGCTTAAAAGTTTTTTTCAAATCTCTCCTAACAGTCTGGAATTGATTCAGCTGGCTTTTGCTTATATCATTGAATCTTTGTCCAGTCTACAGTTCTAGGGAAAAGTTCTGGGATAAGATCAAGTAATTTCTGAGCTAATTCCTCACATTCATTGCAAGCCTCTGGATTATGTGATTCGAAGTCCTTTAAAGGGGTGTTTCCAACCTGCTTTCTCCACCCATTCCCTTGGTTTTCTTTCAAAAACTAATAGCTATATTAGTTGATATAGATTTGAAAACCTGGGCTCATAGGTCCAGATGGTTAATTCAAATTTCTTATCCCAACGGATCCTGACCGGATCAGGAAATTCTTTAGCCAAGGCTCTAAATTCTCTTCTGGTCCAGGGTGTATAGGTGATCCCCAAGGGTGGCTTACCTCTCCCTGTAATAGTTATCTCCTTAAAGGGAGCTATAATCACTCCTGATTTTTTACTCTCCTCTTCTGGGGGAAGGGGAGCAGCAGGAGGCTGAGAGGAGAAAGCACCTGGACCAGGAAGCTCAGACAGATGAGGGCGTAGGAGGAGCACAGCTGAAGAGGGGTCAGGGTTTGCGGCCTTTTAAGCTCTGATATAGTTTCAATCAATTTCCTGTTGGTTTCCTGCAGAGAAATTACTCTATCATTTACTCTTTTAGAAGATTCTAGATACCAATAAAAGTAAGCGTTCCATTCACTCTGTTTGACCTTATGGCTGGCCTCTTCTAACTGTGCATGCAAAAATATTAATTGTAGAATATTAAAGAACCCCAATTTGGCTCACTTTAGATTGAAATTTCCTTTAGTATAATTTTCCCAGTGAACTTGGTACTTGTAAGGATGAACTCCCTACATATTGTATATGAGTCTGGCTGGGGTGTCAGTCGAAGGTTGACTTTATGACACCCATCATTTCTGTCTTTGAGATATTTTAGTTCCCATTTTAAGTTGAGTTTGTCAGGGATATAATTCACTAGTGAAATTGTGTAGTGGGCCTGTGTACTGCTGGTGAATTTAGCTCCTCTAGGCGTCACCCCAGAGACGTTTCACTCTGTCTTACACGTCATGGGTTCTCCCTCTGGCTGTCTAAGACCACCCTGGGTACTCGGATCACTGAATGGCCAGTTCTTCTCTGCAGCCCTCAGATGAGCAAGTGGTTTAATTAATGAGTGGGTTTCCCTGTGGGACCACCGCATGGTATGAGGACGTGGCCTCTACCATTCCCATAAATTTCTCAGTCACTAGGGAAAGCCCTCACCAGCTGGGAGCAAAACTCTCATGTAATATCTTCACTTTTATCCCAACAAATTCTATTAAGGCAGCCAAACTCAGGAAAAGGGTCAGATCAGCCTCTTACCTAAGCACTTCAGGCAAGACTACTCAGTCTCCCATAACTGAGAAAACTCTGATATTTTTCAACAGGCCCCACCCCACAGTATCCTTCACCTGGGCGAGTATTCCTTGGCTGAGCGATACCCAGCATCTTTCAGCTGGTTGGGTATTCCTCAGTATCTTTCAGCCAAGCTCCACCCAGTATCCAGACCCTGGGTAGGTATGCCCCAGTACATTTCAACTGTCCCCCTTCAGTATCTTCCAACCTGTTCTACCACCAAATAAAACTCAGGATCTTTAACCAGAAGAGGAGATCCAAGAACTAGGAGACTTATTCAAATTCACCTGGACTCCCTGAGGGGATGGGCTCAAGGGGCCGCTGCTGGTATTAAGGCTCTGGTTCCTCGTAGAGTTCAGGCAAAGGAAGGAGGGAAGCCCGCTCTGGGTCCCTTCATGGTAGCCGTAACTCGACTTAAAAAATTGCACAGTGTAAGAGTTAAGTTTTATTTGGGGCAAATTAAGATGGTAGCCCTGGAAACAGCCAGCTCTGAGAAACAGAGATAGCTCTGAGAAACTGCTCCAAAGAGGGAGGGGGGATAGATAATATATCTTTGGGACATAGGATAAAGAGGGAGTACATGCAAACAAGCACACATTTTTTGTTGTTTTAAAAGTTTCTGCTAGTCTCGTGAAGATTTTGTTGGTCACGAGAAACAATCGTCACTATGAAGGATTTTAGTGCTTTTCTAGATATGAAGAGATATAAGAACTAGGCTCATAAAACCAGTTCTTGAGAATACCTAACTATCCGAAGACCTGTCTTGCCAGTTTCCAGAAGCACAGATTGCCTCATTTCTATTCTCCACCCTGAGTTCCTTCAGGGGGTGTTGGAGGTCAGCAGCTTCAGTAGTGCATAATTTAATTCTTATAGAGGTAGTTGGCAAACACCCATGGTAAGTGTCAGTTTGTGGTTCCCAATTTGTGATTGACAATCTTATTTGACATCTAGCAAAATCCAACTCTTCGCGACCCCACAGACTGCAGCCTACCATGCTCCGCCCATGGGATTCTCCAGGCAAGAGTACTGGAGTAGGGTGCCATTGCCTTCTCCAAACTTCGGTATGGGGCTTCCCTGGTGGCTCAGTAATTGTAAGCATTTGAAGCTTAAGATTGAACTTTTTAACTTATGTTTCATTCAATCATTTTTTTGTTTGTTTATTCTAAAAACTTCTGATGTTGTAAACCTCAGTTAATTCTGTATGAATTATCTTTTCTGACATATTTTGTCTCTGACTACTGTTCAGTACTGTTGGATAAGCCTTTAACTAAGTGGAAGGAGGGATCCCAGCTGGCGCAGTGGTGAAGAATCTGCCTGTCAATACAGGTTCCATCCTTGTGTCAGAAAGATCCTCTGGAGAAGGAAATGGCAACCCACTCCAGTATTTTTGCCTGGGAAATCCTATGGACAGAGCAGCTTGGCGGGTTACTCTATGGGGTTGTTAAAGAGTCAGACACAACTTATCAACAACAGCCCCAAAGATGCAAAAGAGGTAGAGGGGGGAAATCCTGTCTCCTCAACAGTGAACTGCTCTTACAATGTGATTTTGGGTACTTTTCTCATAATTCTATCTATGTGTCTTCAGCTTTCCTATGATTCTGCAATATCCTGTAAAAATTCTTCTCATTCTTAAGAGTGATTTCTAAGAGCGAGAATGAATTTCATGAGTTCTATTCTCTATAACTGAATGTGACTGCTACAATAATCTCAAAAATAAATTGTATTTTTAGCAAGCAGCCTTTCTGGTATAGAATTTTCTAATCCCCTGGGTTCAAACTGCAGGAACAAACATCATCTTAAGTCCTCAGTATCAGTAAGTCCCCAATTTTCTGTGTATTCAGGGAAGCTTTTTTTTTTTTTTTAAATTGCCATCTAGATAAGAGAATGGTGAAAGTCAATCAGTTGTGTCTGACTCTGTACAGTCCACGGAATTCTCCAGGCCAGAATACTGGAAGGGGTAGCCTTTCTCTTCTCCAGGGGATCTTCCCAACCCAGGGGTTGAAGCCAGGTCTCCCACATTGCAGGCGGATTCTTTACCAGCTGAGCCACAAGGGAAGCCCAGGTAGAGAATGGAGTTGATGAGAATTTCAAACTGACAGCTAAACAGAAGTATTCTCTGTACTAAAAAGTATCACTGGGCTTGAGGCTAAAGACATCTGAAAGGCATCTGAACTTCCCAGAGTTTCTGTAAAGGAGGAAACTGTTTATCTAGAATATTTTCTAGACCCCTCTGAGTGTTACACTACCAAGCGTATGATATGATCCATTGGCAGGAAAGCTATGACAAGCCTAGACAGCATATTAAAAAGCAGAGACATCACTGTGATGACAAAGGACTGTACAGTCAAAGCTGTGGTTTTTGTACTAGTCGTGTATGGATGTGAAAGCTGGACCATAAGGAAGGCTAAGTGCTAAGGAATTGATACTTTTGAATTGTGTTGCTGGAGGAGACTCTTGAGAGTCCCCTGGATTGCAGGGAGATCAAGCCAGTCAATCCTAAAGGAGATAAAGCCTGAATATTCATTGGAAGGACTGATGTTGAAGCTGAAGCTCCAGTACTTTGGCCACCTGATGCAAAGAACTGACTCACTGGAAAAGACCCTGATGCTGAGACACATTGAAGGCAGGCTGAGAAGAGGGAGACAGGATGAGATGGTTGGATGGCATCACCGACTCAATGGACATGAGTCTTGGGAAACTCTGAGAGATAGTGAAGGACAGGGATTTGTGTGCTGCAGTGCACGGGGCTGCAAAGAGTCAGACACGACTTAGAGACTGAACACCAACCTTAGGGCAGGTTTACCCAGTATATGAAATGCAGCAGTTCATTTTGAATAATTTCTATTCAATTATTTTGTTTGCTTCTAGAAAATGTAAAAACATACTATCTTTGTCAGTCAAAACAAACATGTCAAACATACTATCTCTGTAACAAAATGCCATACTGTGGGTGGCTGAAACAACCGACATTTATTTTCTCGCAGTTCTGGAGGCTGAAAGGTCTGAGATCAAGAAGCCTACTGATTCGATTCCTGCTGAGAGCTCTCTTGCTGGCTTGCCCCATCTCCTGTGTCCTCCTCTGGCAGAACAAGAGCTCCTCTTCTTCTAAGGTACAAACCCATCTGGACTAGGGTTCCACACTCATGACCTCATTTAAACTCAGTTATCTCTTTACAGGCCCTATTTCCAGATACAGTCACATTAGGGCAAATACGTCCTGGAATTTTGATTTTAGAAAATGTGAAAGTATTTTTATAATAATGAAAAAGAACATTTCCTCAGTGATTAACACATGCCAGGCCCTGTGGGAAGTGCCTTATAAGTATTTGTGAATTTAATTCTTACAACCAACGAACTAAGTTTGATCTCATTTTATAGATGTGGAACCAAAGCCCAGAAATGCTAAGGAACTTGCTCAAGATCACACTGCCAGCACAGCGAAGCTTCCAATACACACAGTCCTTTTAACTATTATACTGTAACTTAATCCATGTTGTTGTTTAGTGACTAAATTGTATCCAACTCTTTGCAAACCCACGGACAATAGCTTGATAGGCCCCTCTGTCCTTGGGATTTTTCCAGGCAAGAATACTGAAGTGGGTTGCCATTTTCTTCTCCAGGGGCTCTTCCTGACCCTGGGATCAAACATGCGTCTCCTGCTTGGCAGGCAGATTCCATAATTTAATGTATAAAATACTGGTATATTATATACCAATAAGGAGGGTTTAGCAAGCCCAGAAGTTACCACTGACTGGAATGGATGCCGGTGTGAGATGAGTTCCACCCTAAATGTGTGACTACACCCGCTGAAGGAGGCTGAGAGACTACTACGCAGATATGGGAGATTGGGATCACATACTAATTTATACTCTCACCAGCAGTATCTGAGTCCATTGCCCCACAATCTCACCAAACCAGAATTTCATATTTAAATAGTACCTCACCNGGCGGGGGGGGGTGGGGGGGGGGGGGGGGGGGGGGGGGGGGGGGGGGGGGGGGGGAGGCGGGTCTTGAGGTATCTTGGATGTAAATTGCCTTGGTACGGGAAGCATGAAGCATGACGGACTTGATAGGATAGGACTTTATCCTCCTGGCCCCTGAACAACTACTTCCAGCTGTGCAGCCTCCCTGGAAAGCCAGGATGAAATCACATCATCAGCGTTCGGGGCTGAACAATCCTCCTTCCCCGGGTAGGCCGTGAGGTGAGCTGACGGGGGCACTCCGCTGCCCTGCCGGGGCACAGGCCCACAGAGCAGCAGCCTTGAGAGGCCAGCTTGGTTGGTCAGCTGCCCCTCACCCCAGCTTCTCTGAATTTTTAGGTCTTTCTGCTCTTTTCCCTTTTGCTGCCACTGCTAGCTCTGTGAGTGTGAACAAGTTACTTACGTTCCTTCTCTGAACTACAGCTCCCTCATCTATATAACAGTGCCTAAATATGGAGCTCAGGGATTGTTGTGTGCACCAAATGAGATGTGTGTAAAGCACACAGTAGGTACTTAATAGATGAGTGGCGGCTGATGGTGATGGTGATACCAGGCATAGACATAAGACAGAAGGGGGCTGTTTGGCAGAAATGACCTTAGCGTCTGGAGGCTCACAGCCTCGGGCCACACGCAGGTCTTTGCATTTAGGCTGCGGACACAGAGGTGCCTGTTTGTGCCACCATCATGATGCCCACCCCCTTCCTCCTCCACCATGCATGTGCTATGCCCTGCCCTGTCTCACAGCCTTTCCTCTCTACCCCATTTCCCTGTGAAAGCAGCTGAAGACGCAGATGTTACGGCCCCTCTGAGCTCAGTGTAATTGCCAAGCTCATAAGTGCTCAGCACCGTGCTGGCAAACGAGGCAGTGGGGATGCATAATGTTTAAGCTCTGGTATATTAATAAAGAGACACGGCCAAGTGATAAATAAGCCAACTCAAGAAGAAAAATAATATTAGGGAGGATAATATGGGAGAATAAAGGAAAGACTGAGGTAGAGGAGGAGGGAGGAGAGGGGGAGGGGGTGGGAGGCCGTGCAGAGTTCAGCTTGCTTCAGCGGAAGCCTGCACGGACAGTGGAAAGGGCACACACTCAGGAGTCAGACTTTCAATTCTGCCTCAGACACGTCAGCTATGTGGCCCTGGAAAAGTTGCTTAAATTCAGCTTTCTCACCTAAGAAGACAGGACTAATCAGAATATACCTCCACTAGATGGCTGTGGGAATTACAATTGTAAGGAGCCCTGCAGGTTCCGGGAACATGGCAGGTGTTCAGCACATGTTACTTTCCTCTGCACACTCTCAATTCCCCAGCCTCACAGTCAAGCCCAGAAGGGCACCCCAGATGCTTAACCTTAACCCTATCTTGGGACGAAGGCTGAGCCTCTGCGAAATGAGGTAGGTGAGAAAGCCAGGAGGCTACTGCCAAGTCCAGACCGAAACAAGAGTGCTCATCCTTTCAAGCAACCCCCAGCCCTTGGTTACAAAGACGGATAAAAATGTGGACTCTATCCCAAAGGAGCCAGAGGTGGGGAGGAAGAGACAGATACATAACCACAATAGCTATGGAGGGAGTAAGGGTTTCACTTATTCACGTATCCTGACTTCAAAGAATCTGCTTTATTGTCCCTACCATCTAAGGTGATTCAGAGTTTGGGAAAAAAAAAAAAAAATCCTGACAGTTTCCCCAGAGATCTGAGCAAAGTGCTTCGAAAGTCCAGAGAATATTCTGCTTAGGAGAATCAGGAGGCATTTGATCAGAGTAACAACAATGATGAGAGCTCACATCAGTGTTCACTGAGCACTAACATGTCGGGTGCCGAGTGCTTTACACATACTAACTCATTTAAGCCTCGTAACAGCCTATCGAGGGAAATAATATTCCTATTTCACAAGGATAAGGCCACACAGTTTCAAAGTGGCAGGATTTGAAGCCAGGGGATCTTTTTTGCTTCCCAGGTGGCACTAGTGGTAAAGAGACTGCTTGCCAATGCAATGCAGGAGACTTAGGAGGTGCAGGTTCGATTTCTGGGGAAGATCCCTTGGAGGAAGGTATGGCAACCCACTGTAGTATTCTTGCCTGGAGAATCTCATAGACAGAGGAGCCTGGCGGGCTACATTCCATAGGGTCACAAAGAGTCAGTAGGACATGACTGAAGTGACTTAGCACATGGTCTTATTTTAGATCCTACATTCTTAATGTCTATGCCAAATTGCCTCTCTGAATCTCACAGAATAAATATTGTGTCCATTCTGAGATCAAGACCAGTTTCCTATCCTCCCACTGGAACTACACTCTGACCAACAGAGATCAAACCATCCATCTATTCTTCTCATGTTCACTAAGCACCTCCTCTACGCAAGGCATTATAAGACTCAGAACTGTGGGACTTGAAGAAGGAGCAGCAATCCGTGGCCCCTTTCTCCATGAGCTCTGTTTTGCTGTAATTCCCCTTGGATCCAGAGCCTAGAGAGCAGAAATGGGATAGTCAGCTGGGCTTCTTTCCATTTCTGTTCCTGGTGGGCAGGAATAGTGGGACCTGAGAGGCACAAAATGAAAGAAGGGCTCAAAGGTTTGGCAACTCAAAGGAACGTCCAAGGATTTTTTTTTTTTCCTTCTATTTCCAGAGTGGAACAATTCTCTCCATGCAATCTCACATGAGCAGACAAAGTGAAATGGCTGTGATAGAAGTTGAGTTAGGGGTTTTAGATACCCACTCATTTAATATTGTCTGTATCTTCTCCTATGTTCTCAGGTGACTCCTAAAGCCTCTCCATAGAATGCAGTTTAAAACCCCTGTCCTGGGTAGCTTGATGGTGCCCCCTTCTCAGCTCTGCTGGCTGTTGAGGACTGGCAGCTTCTGCAGCAGGCAGCTGAGGTCAAGAAGCAAGGCGGTTGTCAGTTACTGTCTTTTGGATGAGCATTAACATGATTCTCTGCCCCAACATATGCCCTGAACAGCCTGGGAAGGAGGAGAGACATAGGTTCTGGGTTGGGATCAAGGAGAGAGAGGGTCACAAAGGGTAGGCCAGGTGAGGCCTGTGGGCAAGTAGGGCTTATGGGTGGAGCAAATGGCAGACTTGTTCTCCTTGTGGCAAATACAGGAGAGGTGAAGGTTGAGAGGAGATGGAAGAGAATCATCTCAGAGAGCAACATGGAGTGAGAGAAACCCTCGCACTTGGTTTTATCCCAGATGATCAAGGATCCCATCATTAAATTCTTCCTATCAGGACACCATTTACAAGGGCAAGGGAAGAGCAGACTTTAGTTCTTTTCTGTTCTGCATACTCTTTCCCAGAATGAGGGTCTGGCATGGCTTCTATTGGTGATACATCATGCTGCTCAGAAATGATTAATACTTCATGCTAGTATTCATTCCCCATGGGGAGGTCCAACATATTTAGGCAGTATTACAGGCTGGTACAGAGACAGAGCTTGAGAGTCAGATCTGAATTTGAATTGTGGCTTTGTTACATAATGTGTTTGACGTAGGCAAGTTATTCTTTCACTTCCCTCTTCTACAAATGGGCATACTAGTTTCTCCTTTATAGGGTTGTTTCGTGGAATAAATGAGTTAACATACATAAAGCACTTAAAACAATACCTGGCATATAGTGGTAAACAGTAAATGTTATCATCAAAGCTAGAAGGCCAAATAACTAAAAGCCCTCCTTCTATGTCTAAAATAGCTAACTTGGCTGGCCAGATTAATGGCAATTCAAAGCTGTATACACACACACACACACACACACACACACACATATATTTTTAAGCATGATAAAGGCTTATCTCTCAGTCACATCAGTCTACTTCAGGTTCATCAGCAGAGTGTGGGAGGTGGTTTTGTTCCATGAAGTCACTCAGAGGTCCAGGCTCACTCACCTAGACTCCATCATTGCTTAGGAGCCAGAGTTCTTCATAACTTGCATCCAGCCTGGAGGCTAGGGATGACAGAGAGCTTAGAGGATGGGGCAGGATTAGGTTCACACTTGGAAGGGCCTTAATATTCTATTGGCCAGAACCTAAGTCACATGGCCTTCCCGCAAAGTGGAATCTAGCAAGGAAAGTAAGCTAGGCTTGGGAAAGGATTAGATGTTAGGAGAACACTGGGACAGTCTTTGCTTCATTTTTCAGCAATTTTTATATTTAATTCAGATATTCATAAAAAGTTTTCATATGGAAAACACTGAAAAAAACTGGAGAGAATAGTATAACAAAGCCCCATGACCTACCACTCAGCTTAAACAGTTTTCATCTCATGACCAGTCTTGTTTTATCTATATTCCCACCCAATTCTCCCTTCCTCCTATATTACTTTAAAGCAAATCCAGGATAGTGCATCATTAAATCTATGATAATTTCAGCACAGTACATTTTCAAGCACTTACTATATGCCAGTCACCATGCATGCACTAGGAATATGATAATGAATAAGATACAATTTTTGCCTTTAAGGAGCTGCAGCTGAGTGAGGAGATTATAGACTAAAGCTTATTGAGATAAGCTAGACTGAATCACAATAATAGAAAACAGAACTCTTTACTTGGGAGGATAGCATGGGCTCAAAAAAAAAAAAAAATCACCTTTGAAACAGGCAAAGTGACCACAATAACTAATAAGCTTATTTCCCCTGATCTCCTTGCCTTACCAGTGGTTTTCCATAAGCATCTTCCCTCTTCCTTGAGAAGCTGCTCCTCTGAGAGCCATTGTCACTTAGGAGCTCTGTAAATCACAGGGCATGAGCTCACCTGTCAGTAGGGGAGTCTGATGATGGAGTGGCTGCCGAGAGAGGCTAAGAGAGGCCCTTTCTGGCCAAATCAGCTCCTGGGGCTTCCACTAAGCAATGACCTCAGGCTTTAACTCTGTCTTTTCTTGGAGGTGGAAAGGATAAGTGGCCTCCAGGGGTTAAGAGGCAGAATCTTAATCAAAAAGATACTGAGTGTTGACAGCTCTGCTGGCTCCAAGCTCTCTCTAATCGGAGCTCAGTTCACCTTAATGGGTCACTAACCTTGCCTCAGATGTCCTGCCACATATCACTTCCTGTACCCCAGTCATTCAGCATGCCAGACAAAGTCAGGAATAAAATACCATCCTTATCTTCCACCTCCTTCAGCTCTCCTCCTGTGCAGAAGGCTGGAGAATGAAGTTCAAAAGCAAGTAGGCTTGGAAATTAGACAAACCATCATTAGGTAAAACCTACATTCAATATCAAGGGCATCCTTGGTGGCTCAGACAGTAAAGAATCTGCCTGCAATGCAGGAGACCTGGGTTCGATCCCTGGGTTGGGAAGATCCCCTGGGGAAGGGAATGGCAATCCACTTCAGTATTCATGCCTGGAGAATTCCATGGACGGAGGAGCCTGGTGGGCTACAGTTCTTGAGGTCACAAAGAGTTGGACACAACTGAACCACTAATACACAGAGAGTGAATAGAAAGAAGTATGGAACGCTATTTCCAAAACCATCAGGGAGAGCTTGGTAGGGGAAATTTAGGTTAATTGAAGACCATGGTTAATTATAAGCTTCCCCTTAGTGTAAGCCTGGATGATCAAACTATCCAATAATAAAATATGCTAAGGATAAATGGGGTCTGGGTTTCACAGTTCGGCTCTTCACAGAAGAAGGGCAAGATTGCACAGAGCCTAGAAGAATAGACTGAAGAGTTGGTCCTGGATTCAAGACTTGGTTCTACCTAGCCACCCGCCAGCCATTTGCTTTGAAAAGAAAACCACGAAAACAAAAATCTGAGTTTGCCAGGTTGTAGGAGTACCACAAAATGCTGTCAGTTGTTAAGTTTTCTTATAATTATAAAATAAACCATTTAAAAAAACTATTCAACAATTTATAACAGCTGAAGTTACATTTAAACAATATTCATACAGCTCCTTGTGATATTTCTTGAATACGGAAATTGTTATTTTACTGCACACTAATTATACCTAGTACCCTCTGCCAGTGAGCAATGAATTACTGTATCATATATACCTTTCCCAATCCTCCACTAAATATCTTATCAAAATTTTAATATAGATGCATTGAATTTTTCATCTAACCCATAAAGATGCTCTAAAATGCCTCAAATGCCAAATAAATATTTTTTTATGTGTGCCATCTTGTGAAAAATATGGGAAAGCATTGATTTAATCTCTGAATAAGTTTCCTCATATGTGAAAAATAGTACATATAGGGTAGTGTGAGGATGAAATAAAATACATAAAGTACTAGAATAGTGTCAGGAACATAGTAAATGAATAATAAATGCTAGTTATTATTTTTTATTTTCTTTAAAGATGATGATAATAACACCAACCACTCATGGCTAATGTGAAGATCATGCATGTGAGATAAAGCATATTAAGGGCTTAGTACAACATAGTAGGAGGTCAGTAAATGTCAAGGATCACTAAGTTACCTGTGCTCTAATTATTCAAATGTACATAACTTTTTATGTTAGGTTGTAACTTTCCAGTGCAGTTCACATGTGTACGGCTTTCCAGGTAAGACTGTAAGTTCTTTAAACTAATTTCATTCTGCTGCTGCTGCTGCTAAGTCACTTCAGTCGTGTCTGACTCTGTGTGACCCCATAGACGGCAGCCAACCAGGCTCCCCCGTCCCTGGGATTCTCCAGNGCCTGGTGGGCTACAGTCCATGGAGTTGCCAAGAGTCAGATATGACTGAGCACACGCACACACACTGTACTACTTCCACAATCCGATTTTCCTCTGACGACTCCAACAGTATTTTGGAATATTGAGCTCCCCTGGATTATCAACCTGAAGCTAAAAGACAGGGTTGCTTAGAGCAGGGATCAACAAACTTTTTCTGTAAAAGGTCAGGCAGTAATTACTTAAGCCTTGTGGGCCACACAGTCTTTGTCAGAACTACTACACTTTGCTCTTGTAGTCTTTGAAGGCAGACAGAACAATATATAAACAAACAGGTGTGTCTGGTTACAGTAAAATTCTACTTACAAAATAAAGGCCTTGGGCTATAGCTTGCCAGTTACTGACTTATAGAACTCTGGTTATCTGAATTATCAGTGAGAATTTCTTGAAAGAACATTCAGTTCAGTTCATTTCAGTCGCTCAGTCGTGTCTGACTTCTTGCGACCCCATGAATCGCAGCATGCCAGCCATCCCTGTTCATCACCAACTCCCGGAGTTCACTCACACTCACATCCATCGAGTCGGTGATGCCATCCAGCCATCTCATCCTCTGTCCTCCCCTTCTCCTCCTGCCCCCAATCCATCACAGCATCGGAGTCTTTTCCAATGAGTCAACTCTTTGCATGAGGTGGCCAAAGTACTGGAGTTTCAGCTTTAGCATCATTCCTTCCAAAGAAAACCCAGGGCTGATCTCCTTCAGAACGGACTGGTTGGATCTCCTTGCAGTCCAAGGGACTCTCAAGAGTCTTCTCCAACACCACAGTTCAAAAGCATCAATTACCTGAACAGATCAACAGATGTGTCCTCAACAGATGTGAAGCCAGGAAGTGAAACTAGAGTTATCTGATTTCAAACTCCTTCTTCTTTAACTCAAACACACATATGTACTTGTCCTTGGTGTGGTCATCTAGCTGAATATGGCCATCATTTGTGAGGTATGTCTGCAAACAGTTACCAATATTTATGGATATTACTTTATAATAATTAGGTAGGTCAGAAGGGACTCACACTTGTTTTCTTGAAGAAGGAAAAGTCAAATCTAGTCCAGAGGGGGATGTCACCTCCACTCTCAGCCTCCAAGGAAACTCTTGACTTTTTAGTTCTGGCTTTTGTTTCTACAAATTCCTCTTCCCTTGACTTAGATGAAAATAAAGCTTTGATTCTATGAAAGAAGCTTTACCAGCAAAGGTAGGAAAGAAAACAAACAAAAGAGGAGTTTCTAAATGTAAACACAGATTTACAAAGCCTCTGTGTTACATAAGAAATTAAGTCTCTTGATTGTAACTGAGATCCAGAAAAAGACCCAGTCAGCTGGTCTACCAAATAAGATAGGCCCTTGTTCTTCCTTGCTACCAGATTAAGTTGTCCAGTCTTCTAATCAGGCAACTTCAGCCTGGCACCACTTATGACCCGGATGGAATTTCAGTCCCTACAATGTGACTATAAATCAATGACCATTTTAGAAATTTAGGGCCGGAAGGAACTTGGAGATTATCTAACCCCTGTTACATGCTTGAAGTTCCCTTCAGCATTCAGTTCTGCTTGGATGCCCCTGAAAGGACAGGGAACTGTCATCTAAATTAGCTTGTGTCATGATCAACAACACAATTTGTCATAAAGTTCTTTCACGTGTTGAGCTACTCTAACATCACTACTTCTGCACTTTGCAGTCACATAAAACAAGTCTACCTGCTGGTTCACACAGCTGCCTCACCAGCACCTAAACTTGCTACCATGGAGTACCCGGCACAGGATTCAAAGTGACATTCAAGATTCCAATACCTTCCTTCTGGAGACTTCTGTTTTTGAGAGGTAGGGTAGAGTGGGAGGTGGTGTCACAGCACTTTTATTGGCAACTAAATTCTCTAAGTCTTTAGTTACATCTCCGTCAGGCTGACCTGAAGCACAACAGACCTTCTAGATCTAAGCATAAATTATGTTTGTAAGCTGTACACTATGTTAAAAGTGAAAGTGTTAGTTGCTCAGTTGTGTCCAATTCGTTGTGACTTGCTAGGCTGCTCTGTCTATGAATTCTGCTGGCAAGAATAGTGGAGTGGGTACCCATTCCCTTCTCCAGGGGATCTTCCAGACCCAGGGAGTGTACCTGGGTCTCCTGCACTGCAGGCAGATTCTTTACTATTTAAGCCACCAGGGAAGCCCATAGAGTATGTTAAGTGCTCTAGTATTTATTATTCAGTGCAGTGATTCTCAGCCCTGAGTATTCAGGGCTAAATCTATCTCAGCTAGATTTACCTTTTAATTTCAATTTTTAAGCAACTTTTAGGGACCTTAATTCTCTCAAACAATATTTAGTTTTTAGTCACTAAAACTTATGATTAATAATGCAAAAAGAATAGTGGGAACAGCTCACATTTAGATTTTCATGTGTTAACTTATTTAACCCTCACAAAAACTTTATGAAGTAGTTATGTACTAGTACTATTTTCATTTAATAGATGGTTAAGCAAAGGCGCAGAAAAGTTACTTGCTCACGGTCACAGTGCCAATAGGTAGAGGACCCAGGATTTGAACCCAACAAAATTGACAGAACTCATACTTTTAACTATTACATCACATTGTTCCCATCACTGTCCTTTCTCAAAGCATTAACAAACTATGTGAACAAGTCAGCCTACAGCTCTATGACAAACCAGCAGACACTGAGTTAATCAAACGTTTTGAATAAATGCTCATGTAGCCTCAGCTGCTCTCCTTTTGTCCACAATAAAGTTACTGCCAAGCTGAGATCCTAGAGACAGTATGCAGCAACACAGCATTCCTTGAGTGGTTAAAAGCCAGGCATTCTGCATTTGGATCCTGGCTCTGTCTCAGCAAAGCTTGTTTCCTAGTTAATAAAATGGAGTAATGATAGTACCTACTTTATGATTATGGTGATCATAAGTTAAGTACCTGGAGAAACCCCAGGTACACAGCAAGTGCTCAATACATGTTAGCTATTATTTTAATGCTCATTACTCTAAAGTGTATGAAAGTAAGAAATAGGATTAGTCTGATATGTCTGGTTTTTACATAGTTATCACTGTTAACTTTTAAATAATCTAGTTTGAAGCCTTACTTAGGACTTGTCAAATTTATCAATATATATGGTGGTAGTCTCTCTTCTTCTCGTTTTTAAAAATAAAAATATCTGCTTATTTTCAAGCATTTAGCACCTCTTAGTTCACCATGCTTTCTTAAAGACTACCAAAGATCCCTGTAAAAATTCCCCAGAGTCTGCATCTGGCATAAATTAGGGTGTTATTGACAAGCTCCCAACCACTCCACACAGTGAACCAGAGACTTGAGGTATACTCTGACATCCTGATATTTGGATGTAATGGAGAACAGCAGGGACTCCTGCTCAGTTTATGGGTTGTGGAGTCATTGCTAGTCTGTGGACCTACTGCAGGAAAGCAAGACTGGTGGTCAGGGTAGCTGGAACACAGCCAGTGAGGACCCTCAAGACCAAGTCTAAGAGGGACCCAGGGTTTGAGCTATCACAGCAACAGCTGTCTTCAGCACATTAAGTTACTTCTGAGCCCAGGATGAGAGCCAGCCAAGCAGACACTGCCCAAGAATTAGGACATACATAGCAACTGAACCTGAAAGCACTGTACAGCTGTTAGCCATCTGACCAATCCTTTCCAGAGACAGAGTCCTGACATTAGCACTTTCCAGATCTAGCCCAGAGGTTGTAAACTAATGGACCAGGGACTCAAAGTAGCCACTGATGTCTCTTCTATACTCTTTCAGTTCAGTTCAGTTCAGTCGCTCAGTCACGTCCAACTCTTTGCGACCCCATGAACTACAGCACACCAGGCCTCCCTGTCCATCACCAGCTCCCAGAGTTCATTCAGACTCACATCCATCGAGTCCGTGATGCCATCCAGCCATCTCATCCTTGGTCGTCCCCTTCTCCTCCTGCCCCCAATCCCTCCCAGCATCAGAGTCTTTTCCAATGAGTCAACTCTTCGCATGAGGTGGCCAAAGTACTGCAGTTTCAGCTTCAGCATCATTCCTTCCAAAGAACACCCAGGACTGATCTCCTTCAGAATGGACTGGTTCGATCTCCTTGCAGTCCAAGGGACTCTCAAGAGTCTTCTCCAACACCACAGTTCAAAAGCATCAATTCTTTGGCATTCAGCTTTGTTCACAGTCCAACTCTCACATCCATACATGACCNTCATTCCTTCCAAAGAACACCCAGGGCTGATCTCCTTTAGGATGGACTGGTTAGATCTCCTTGCAGTCCAAGGGACTCTCAAGAGTCTTCTCCAACACCACAGTTCAAAAGCATCAATTCTTTGGCATTCAGCTTTGTTCACAGTCCAACTCTCACATCCATACATGACCACTGGAAAAACCATAGCCTTGGCTAGATGGACCTTTGTTGGCAAAGTAATGTCTCTGCTTTTCAATATGTTATCTAGGCTGGTCATAACTTTCCTTCCAAGGAGTAAGCGCGTCTTTTAATTTCATGGCTGCAGTCACCATCTGCAGTGATTTTGGAGCCCCCAAAATAAAGTCTGACACTGTTTCCACTGTTTCCCCATCTATTTCTATATTCTTTAGTGTCTTACATTTTTTAAATTAGATACTAGTATTTAAAGTTTTGTATAAAAATAGATTTGACTTCTCTTGAAAAACAAGGATCTGGCCACATTATGCCTTAGCACAATAATCTGCTGAGGCTGAGTAGTAGCTACCCAATTTAGACCCATGGACCCCAACCAGACAGGAACATTTATAAACTCTGATTAAATCCAAACAATTCCGTTCACAGACGAAGAAAATGAACTCCGAGAATGATGTGACATTCAATGGCAGAGACAAAATGGAAGGCCAGTTGTTTTCAACCCCAGTTCAGAGATTTTCAGTGTGACTCATCTTTCCTCTAGAGAATCTGAGGTACAGGAACGTATCAGCTCGTAGGCACTGTGACAAGGAGAACCAAAATGGAGAATGGGTCTTCTGACTTTGCACACACTTAACTTCCCTTCTTTTCTATGCTGGGCCAGAAAAATTCTTAGGGGCTGCAATCCACTAGGGAGCTTAAGACTAGCCGGAAACGCCAAGTCCCAGCATTCCTCAGACTGCTGACCACACCCACAATCCAAACTATCTGTGTTCTTTGTACAGAGCAGTGCACATTCCCAGCCTCCACCAGATGCTCTCACGTCCAGCTGGGTGATCAACAAACATGCCGCTTTTTCTTGGTTAATGGCCTTTTCTCTACCCACACAGGCCGTTAGGGAACGATAGCCTCCACAGGACACTGACTCAAAAAAGGAGGAGAGGTTACAGCTACAGATGACAGGTCAGTAGGAGCTCTGAACTTTCTTCCTGGCTCTCTTCCCAAAACATCAAATAGTTATGGCCATGACCTTCGATACAATGCTTTTTTAAAAAGTGCAGGTTCTGTTCTGATTGACATAGTTTTTAAGCAAAGGATGCCCTGGCCACATTCCCCTTGAGTATAAGGACACTGATTTGTTAAAAACCTTTGAAATGTTTAGCTTAAGTTAAATGCCTGCAAATACAAAATATATTAACAGCACCATTATATCTCAGATTCAGGCCTATATTACCTTAAACCATCCAAGGGGGCTGATGTTTCCTTGTTATCTGGGAGATGTCAGTGATAAAACTATAGTCTAAGTAATTAGCATAGGAACTGCATGAACAATGGAACAATAACAAAGGAATCATTCACATGAGATCATTTTCTGTAGATAGACAAACTCAAGATTGTCTTAAGAATAAGGAGAGGGAAGAGCAGGTGGCAACTTAACTGGACTGCAGATGGCAAGGCTGAACAGCTGATTAGGTACTCAGAGATTCTGACTTGTATGAAGGAACCAAAAGTGAATGTACTGTCGAAGGGCAACTTCAAACATGCATAATGTCAGTGAAAGTTGAAGCCAAAGAACTTGCTGTGGCCTGCGTCTGCCCTGCCAAGGATCCTGGAACAGCTTCTCCCTGTTTCCAAGACAGAGACTGCTGTCAGGAACCAGTAATCGCCAAGGCAACTTTTCCTTCGTGCTTCCTTCTGGGCACTGCATTTAAAAAATTACTCAGAGTCTGCATCTGGCATAAATTAGGGTGTTAATTGCCAAGTTCCCAAGCCATACAACTATTCTGTACAGACTATTGATTCTGGCTATTGTACAGCCTCCCAGGAGAACAAATGAAGTATCAGGGAGTTGGCTGTGGTCAAAGAGGACATGTCTGCTGCACCTCAAGTAAGAGATTTATTCTGAGACAGAGGACATTCTTCTAGACGCACTGTTTAGACCCCAATACTTTTTCTGCTTAAAGAATACACAGTGATTGCATTCTAACTAATAGATGATGACAATAATCACTCTGTGAGATAGCTTTTTAGATGTGCTTTTTCTCTTATAAACTCTCAAGCCCTTCAAAAGCTGAGGCCATTCATGTTCTCAACAGGCTACGCTCTTTATGATCGGAAAAAACCTAAAGATCAGAGAGGGAAAATGAGTCTCATTCACTTGGGACACAAAGAAATCCTGCAAGAGGGCTGAGAGCACTTTGACAACCGGCATGAACTCTAAGTTCAGCTCAGCACTAAATCAGACTTGAGTGGCAGGACCAGGAGGACCTTTGGTAACTGTTCTGCCTTTGGTGTGCAGGATGCTGGTATCCAGATTCAGCGAGCCCAGGCGAATGACTCTGTTCTAGGTAAGGCTCTTTCAGAAATGGGTCTGGTAACAAGGAAAAGACCCAAATCATCTTAATTTTGCCTTGGCCACTTGATCCAAAACCTTGCAGACTTTTAAAGTACCAGATTTTCATGGAGAAATTACAACAGTGGGGAAGAAGTACCAGTCCTTCCAACAGGGCAGCCTGTGTGGCATGTCCTTGATGATTTGCAAAAACATGGCTCAGAAAAGTTTTTCAGAAAGCAGTGGTCAGCAGTATTCATTAGCCATTCACATCCGCCGGTTGAACAATTTGGTAGTTCTGTTTTGCTTCCTGCTTAAAGCTATTTATTGGCTGCTTGGCTATTAAGGTCAGAATCTAAACAGAGGCTCTTCCCTCCCCCACACTTTTTCATTTTAAATCTCTGCTTCAGAGTTTCACTTCCTGTATGACAGAGTTTTAGCAGCTACTGAACAGATCTTCCAATGGATAACAATGATCAACATTTTGACAAAATACGAAAAAGCTACTCAAAGTCATTGAAGTAGCAGACGAACTCTGGAAAGAGACTGAAACTTGGAAGAAGGGAAAGGTACAAGATGAGTTTTCCATTTTTATGGTTTTTAGGTGGATAGAAAACTGCCATCTTTCTGGCTGAAGAAGCAGAGGACGTCACAGAATCAGAGCAATGACAGCTGCCGGAAAGTGAGGATGGAAATCTCAGAATGCAGAAAGCCAAAGAAAGGGCTTCAAATTCTATGTTAAAATCTACCCTCATCTCTGGTTGACTCCTAAACCATATACGTATGGGGCAGACTCCAGGTAAAGATAAAATAATTTGGATTTTGTGCTGTTGCCCAAGACACAGTTTACAGTTTGAGTCCAATGAAGTTAAATGTCTGCACAAACAAAAATATCAGTGTTTTGAAGAGGAATATAACAGAATCTACAACATAAATGCTTAATATTCAAGATACAATCTAAATTTACTTAATATTTGAATAACCAGAAAAATGTGATTCTTTCTCTAGAGAAAAGACAAATAGAGACAAACTTTGAGATTAATTAGGTATTAGACTTAGCAGAAAAGGGTTTTAAAGCAGTTATTATAACTATGTTCAAAGAAGCAGAAGAAAATGAGCTCATAATGAATAAAAACAAGAGATCTCAGCAGAGGAAATAAAAACCCATGGTTACTGATGCTCTGATGACAAGTGAGATGAGAATTAGAAAACAACTCGCATTTCAAAGTACCTCTGCTCAGTTGGAAATTTTTGTCTCAAATGACTTACTTGTACCAAAATTAAAGTGAAAATTGCTTACTGATACTAGACAGTTATATCTGGGAGACTTGACTGGAAAAGGAGGAAGAATTTAGGGAAGTTTGGTGGGGATATTTTATACACAGGCATTTTCATTTAGAGATGAGATGAAGGATAGGATTTTTTGTCTAGGATTCCTAAAATTTAATACCAGGCCTGCTACTGGTTCTACATGGATCAAAATTTTCTTTCAGAAGGTAAGACAATGCTATGAAATACTCCTACCAGGCATCTAAAAAGAGGCAGGCCGCTGAAAAGAGGAAGTGATCTTATAAGGAGAAAAGTGATGTTCAGAGAGAAAGCATAGGCGGCATCAAAGTCTTGTCTTTTGAAGTGATTCTGATGTAGAATTACTAAAAAGAAATACCTGGATGGGATAATCCCAAGTTCATTTTTGGTCTCATACTGGTTCCTCTCTACTTTGTTCACCAAACTCTATATACTGTTGGACACACATTTCAGAAACAGAGCCAGCTTCCCAACACCACAGATTCCTGGTACTCTCAAAAGCAGGACATGATAGCAAAGGGCACAAAATCATTTCTTGGCTGAAATAACAGGACTCAACTCACCAAAAGTGACAATAGCTCCAATAAGAAAGAACAAGCCTGAAATTATTAGTTTGGAAATGGAGGGAATAGTTCTTCTGACAGCAAGGAGTATGATTATTTGATTAATTAAAACAAATAAACAATGTCCAAGATATTAATGATAAAATAAAAACTCCCAAAGAGTGTTCTGAGCAACTCTATAACGTGCACCAACTAAACTCAGTGTTCAGTGTTCAAATGGACCAATGACTCTCTGAGCTAAGCCATTCAATCCAAAACAGAAAAATAAAAAAGGAGAAAAACTAAAACTCCTCTTTTTATAAAACATCATTTTCCATTATAATGCTGGCTACATCATCATCTGATATAAAATTCTAGAAACTCCACAAAATTCCTCTTTTTAAAATTTATTTTTTGTTATCAAAGAGAATGTCCAGAAACATTGAGTACTAAAGAATCTGTTCATGGCATTGTTTTACAAAAGTTCCTAATGGAGTGTGAATATTTTATTTTCTGTTGTATCCTTCACTTATTAATGATGAGGTGGATGAACCGGTGCAATTACTTAAAAAAAAAAAATTCCAGACAAAAACATCCATTCTCATTCTGAATCTGTTGACTGGAGTGAATTCAGTGGTTACAATACCACCACTGGCGAAGAATCAAGCTCCCCACAAGAGGGAACTATTCAAGTCATCTCATTTGGTCACACAGGTCTCTCAGGCATAGGCACCATGTTTGAAGTCTCACACAAAATGTCTGTGTCACTTAAATTACACAATGTGGCAGTGTTTGTTTCATGGGGACATAGTCTTGAAAGAAGGGGTAACGTAGAAAACAATCTGTCTGCATGTTATACGTGAGTACATTATTGGACTGTGCATGGGTTTAAGGGCACTGTAGCCCTTGTTAACGAGCAATTCCATCAATGAAGCGTCTGTCAGATCCCAGCTGCTCCTGATGCTGAAGATGTTGACTCATTTTAACCACGGGCTGTTAGGTTGGGGCCTTCTTCATCTACCGTTTGGCTCAAATGGTTTGAACTGAGTCTGGTGGTCTTTCTGGTCCATCTAAGCTTTATTTCTCAGCCTCAGGGTATGTGGGGTACTTGACCGTTTCTATCTTCTCTCGAACTTTGTAGGAGGGATACAGGCCCGTCCTTCCCAGTTTTCTGTTGACACCTTTAGAATAGCCATCCCAGTGATTTCCAGCCACACCAATGATATCTCCAGGTTCCATGGGGATTTCATCCGCAGTTCGAGGTTCGTGAGGATAAATGGCAATCTGGTTGTGGGCATTTTGGCCTCCAAAATAGTAGATGTCATCCAAAGAATGAAAGTTTGCAGAGGCATCGGGATGCAGTGTCTGCATGATCTCATAAGCAACTCGACAGACCTTGGGAAAGCATGAAAAAAAAATCTGTTAGTACATGTAAGATCGCCTTTGTAGCAATCTGAGAACCCTTGCCAAAGAGATGAGGACTAAACTAGGACCGGGGCTGAGAGAATGAGTAGTAGATTCTAGTCACAGGTTTTCAGTCCATTTGCTCTCAGATGATGAAACAAAGTCATTCTTCATTTCTTTGCCTGTATCTTTTTTTTAAACATAAAAGATAATTACAATTAGGATCTCATAGAGAAAAAAATGTATATGTATATATTGTGCAAAGTATTTTGAGAATAAACACTTATTAAGAGCCACAGAGTGCTGGGCAAAAATAACATAGTCTGTGCCCTTGATGAACTTTAAGGTTCAGGATTATAAATACTTTATACAAATGCTGCTGCTCCCTTTCTTTCATTCAGTGTTAATAAATCACATACTCTTTTCTGCTAATTTAGATCTGGTCTCAGAACGCTTCTCAACAGAAACTCATGTAATTACTGACAATCAACTATTGCCCAATGAGCTAAAACATATCTGCCACTTCTGTTCTGAAGAGTTTTGTGTGTGATGTGTAGATAGCAGCAGTCTAGACTGAAACAAGATGAACTAGCCTTTGGGGAAGGTGCATCTACCTGATGCATTTAAGGCTGCTTAAAAGATTCCTCTGTCCAAAGAAGACCTACCATTCTCACTGGATGGCAGGTGAAATTCTACAGTCCTTGAGCTTCAGACTTGCTAATAAAGGTAAACTATCTTAATGGAGGTATAACATTTTAAACAACTAACAATATATTCATTATATAGTAAATGGGTTTCAGAAACTTTTTTAAGAATAAGTGAAAACAAAAGAGAATCCTATCATTTCGCTTAGAAAATTCTTCCATTATATACTATGAACACAGGACTCAACCGAGGTCAAATTTCTCTACATACCTAGTTGTAGTTATCTCAGTTAACGAAGTTTTACTGTCCCTATATCAATACTTTTGCACATATTTAAAATGATGCTAATAATAACTCTTAATCTTCTCAGTGGAGCAATTTAAGGTACCCAGTAGTTCTTAAAAACTTTGGAATTCACAATATCAAAACTGAATTTAAGTGTTATGAGTAAATAGACTCTGATTAGGTTAATAATCAACTTAAGTCTTTTAAAAAAATCTGAATCTTAGGAACTGGAAGGGCACTTCTTAAATGCCATATGTAATTTGCAAATAAAACTAAGTTTAGATAGTATTTTTAACTTTGCAGATAGGGACTAATTCTAGTGCTAGGATTTCAACTAGACCTAGAACCGAGAGAATAAGTTTACTTTCAAATCTGCTACTTTGTCAAGACACTAATTTTATATTGGGAATGTCACAGTATAATTGACATCACTGGTAGAATACTGAAACTATAATAAAATGAGGCTAAAAAAGATTTTGAACTTGAACTTCATATTTAGTCAGAGGTCCATACAGGGTTCACAAAATCAAGTGAAGACTTTGGAAAGAATCTAAATAATTAAAACAAAGCAGCTCCAATAATAGCAAAGTACAATAACAATGACAGAGGTTAATATTTACTGAGTTTTACTTAGTTTTTTCTGTCGGGTCGGACATTGCTTCCAAGGTCTAATTTAATTGTCAGGAGTCCCATAATATTCTATCATGTTTATTTTATGGATGTCAAAGATCAGTTAAGGAAAATGGCCAGAGTTATACTACTATTAAGTGGCATATTCAGGTTTTGAACCTAGGCAGAATGTGTATACTTGTTAACTGCTAAGCATATTTTTTCTTGCAGATCCTATTCTCCAGGCTCACATTTTAGCTAGCACAAGGCCAAGGCAGGCCTTGAGAAAACCTGAATTGTATTTTCAGGGCTCTTCCACCCCATTTTCAATTATCCCTAGTCAGGGATGCTAGACCTTGTACTGCCTTGGGATGACCACGGTGTCCATCATGGCAATGGACCCTGATGTGTCTTCCCCTTTCACTAATTAACTTCTCATTCTCATAAAAACAGCACTGCCTTCAGTCCCACACCCTTAGGAACGTGCTTTCTTTTGAGGGTATTCCTAATGATCAGTTTATGTTTGGTAGCAATAGTTGCTCTGATACTTTGACCACCTGATGCAGAGAGCCACCTCACTGGAAAAGACCCTGATGCTGGGAAAGATTGAAGGCAAAAGGAGAAGGGGGTGGCAGAGGAATGAAATGGTCAGACAGCATCATTAACTTAATGAACATGAATTTGAGCAAACTCCAGGAGATAGTGGAGGACAGAGAAGCCTGGCACAATGCAGTCCACAGAGCTGCAGAGTCGGTCCTGACTTAGTGTCCGAACAACAACAACAACAATCAATAGTTGTTGATGTATTAACCTGATGGATAACATACACACTTTCTTACACCAAAGAAATTACAAATGGTGGGCCAATAAAAGGCTCCTTTATATAATAATGGCAATAATGAGAGCAGGTGAGCCTACTGACCACTGTTCTAATAGCTGGGCTTGTACACACACTTTTTCTCAACTCATTTAACTCTCACAACACTTGGTTACTATTATTATTTATATTTTATAGCTGAAGAAACTATACTAATATTTCCAGAAATCTCCAAAAATTAAACAAAATGAATAAAGGGGTTAGTAAATGGCAGAATACTTTGGCCACCTGATGTGAAGAATTGACTCACTGGAAAAGACCCTGATGCTGGGGAAGATTGAAGGCAGGAGGAGAAGGGGACGACAGAGGATGAGATGGTTGGATGGCATCATCGACTCAACGGACATGAGTTTGAGGAAGCTCTGGGAGTTGGTGACGGACAGGGAAGCCTGGCATGCTGCAGTCCATGGGGTCGCAAAGAGTTGGACACGACTGAGCTACTGAACTGAACTGACTGAAATGGCAGAAATATAATTAGGACTCTGTCTCTAAACCACACACTCAACTGCCTTAGAGTGTTAGGATAAGAACCTAGAATAGGTGCCTGCCTCAAAGCAGCCATTCGATAAATACCTTCTGAATGAATACTGCTCCATGTACAATATCAGTCCAGCAGCTGAGATGCAAGTCCACTGGTGATATTAATCCTTAAGATCCATACAGAACATTCTGAGTAATTAAATTTTTTCTCTATGTTAACCAGGGGGCAATTTACTGTGAAGAGTTAGAAAGCTGACTATAGTGTCAATGTTTGCATTTAATCACTCTAGGCGTCCTCTCTGGGCTTTACAAATCCAAATCACACAGCAGGTAAATGATGCCTTCCAGCTGATGTCAATATTCATCTTTGATACTTGACAGGTAGCATGGTTTGCAAAGCAGTGGATGGCCACATGTAGTATGCCTTATTTCACTCACTGTTGACGTGTCACTGTATTGTTTTTAGAACACTACTGAGCACACAGTTATGAGTAAGAGCAAAAATCCTGCCAAAGGATGAAACACAGATATGACTGTATTAAGAAAAAAATTTAAAAAGGAAGGAAAGTCCAAGGAAAGTCCGAATTTTGTCTCTAACAACCAGCTGAGCTTTGCATGAACCTCCAAAGCTTTCTGAGAGCAGATGGGATATTGTTTTTTTGTTAAAATAGACAGGGCCAGAAAGATCTCTCAAGTGTGAAAAGTTGGAAGTGGGCTCATGTCTCTCTGTGAGGCTGGGGTATCTGTGCCTTTTTACTGTAAACTGCTCTATTTTGCTCTTCAGTAAGAGGACAGTATCCGCTACTATTTCATAACCACACCTCCATGGAGATCCCTATCTAGAGCTGTCTGTCTGGAAATAAAATCAATCGGTGTCTGGCTTCTCCTTCTGGGCTTTCCAAAATCTGATGCAAAGTGTGATGAAGCCAGTTGTGTTGTGTGTGACTTGGAATGAAACAACAGAAAATGCCACAAGAATGTTGCATTAAGTGCCACACAGGAAGTGTCGCAGGGGGAAAATAATGTGTCCTATGGTGATTTTAATGACTGAGAAACTACTGAACAAATATTGACTGCTCCTTAAAAAACATCAATTACCTATAGTCTTTAAAATGGACATCTACAACCATTTTTGTAAATGAGATTTCAAGTTATAAAACCTGATTCTAAAACTTGATAGGCAGTATTAAAAAAAAAACAAAACCCTTCTGATATTTTGCCCATCTTCAACTGAGTGAGCTGTCAATTGCTGTTATTTCTCCAAATGTAATTTCTTTGCTTCAGATTTAAGATGGTTTTGTTAAATATGAAAATAAATGACATAGTAGATGTTTAGGGCATAGACAAGTTCCAGTAACACAGAACAAGTTTAGAGGATTTTGTAGAATAGTCTGGAATGTGACTTACTGCATAGCTTTCAAAACTTAGTTGATGTTCTTGAAAAATACTGCCTCTAAATTTCAGACTAAATCCTAAAGCTTGTTTTCTTCAACTTACGAAGCTTTTAGGACAAACCTGACTTTGAGAAAAACCTTTGATGAAGGAATTCGGAAAACTAAGAGTAACAACAGAAACAAAATTAGAAAGCAGAGTCATATTCTTGGCTTTTAAAAACTTCGCTTAAGGAGAGAGAATTCCCAGACCTTATTTGTGGATATAAAACCAAGGATGTTTAGAAGCCCTCAGGCTGAGAAGAATGGATCCAAAACCTTATAAAGAATCCTGATTAAGGAGTCATGACATTTCTGCCTATAGTTTCTCAAACATCAACCAGGCCTTACAATTTCCCTCCAACAATGCATTTTATTCTTCCAGGATTTTCTAATAGCACACAGTCAACAGATAAACTCTCACTTGTTATATAGGACAAATGCTCTTAAAGGGTAGACAGGAGACAGAAAGTTTACATGACTGAAACTGTAGGATTGCCAAAGCATTATGAAGAAGAGTCTAAACTTTTATTCCTTCTCACCATTTCTTGAAATGAGATTATCATCAAGGAAAATTTGAAAGTTGGTTGTCCATGTTTTATTCTGGGCTGAGATTTGGTTCTCATTGTTTTATTTTCTTGTCCCCCTTCCCACTTTCTAGCATGCCTGTGGCATATATAAGAAAGCCTGCAGATTAATTTCCCTAAAGTTAAAACTATACGTAAGTTCACCTACATTTGCTACAGCAAATACTGTTGCTTATCACTCACCCTTCGGGAATGAAGAGTTTTCTGTTTTTTAAAATTCATTATATGGTGATGCTGTCCTTCAATAAGCTAAAGAAATTTAAGATGGTGCCTTGGCATAGCAATTAATATGCTGAATGTTACTGTTTGTCTTTCTTTATGAAGAACTGTTACATGCATCAATGCACACAGTGACCATGTGGACCCTACACACCACCTGTGACCCTAAGTAGAGGTCATGGTGTCCTTGAAGAGCATGTTTCATGCTCCTGCTAAAATGTGAGAACATGTAGTCTGAAATGGGGCCATGTGAAAAAGAGCTGCTCAAATAAATACTGTAGAGTCTAACAGGCAAAGACAGTCCTCTTCCTATAGAAATAATGTGAGGGAGTGTGTGAGGCGAGTGAAATCGTTCAGTCGTGTCTGACTCTTTGCGACCCCATGGACAGTAGCCTGCACCAGGCTCCTCCATCCATGGGATTTTCTGGGCAAGAGTACTGGAGTGGGTTGCCATTTCCTTCTCCAGGGAATCTTCCTGACCCAAGGATCAAACCCAAGTCTCCCGCTTTGCTAGACAGACGCTTTACCATCTGAGCCACCAGGGAAGTCCCATATAAATAACAGCAGCTAACAGTGCATTTAATATATTGCTCAGTACTATTCTCAGTGCTTTTTACCTATAATAACTCTTTAATCCTCACAAAAACTTTATGCAGTGGGTATTATTATTACTATTTTTACAGGGAGGGGGAAAAAAAGTTGGTAATAGTCTAAGTGATTTGTTCAAATCTGCAGTCACTAAGTGGTCAAAGTTGGATTTAAAACCCAGGTAGTGTGACCCCAGAACCTACAATGCCTCATTCTTATTCCCTGCCTTGTGAAGTTAAAAGCTCGACACTTACGCCATCAGTGAGTTTTTCTCCAACTCCACTGCTGCTGTTGTTAAGACATTTTGGGAGCATTTTTCAAAAAAAATCCCAATTTTGATTTATGGCAAGGAAACTGTGAGCCAGCAACCAACTTCACTCATACCATAAAAATATTAAACTGTATCAAATGCCTTTATACTAAAAATATTTTCAAAAAATACTGAAGTGCAAGTAAGCTCAAAGATTTATCACCAAGTGTGGAATTATTCCACCATATCAAATGCTAGAGCCATTAGTCATCAAGAAAGGAGGTGATCACATTTAGCAAACTGCTACTCATTATATAAATATAAGGTATTTTTACTGTGAAACTTTTATTCTGAACCCTAACATAAAATGTCTGAGATATTCAAATCTATTTTGGGACACAAAATATTGGTTCAAATTAGGAGAGTTCTTTTGGGTGAACTTTGACTTGCCAAGAGTTTTAACGAACAATATAATATATAATCACGAATCTTATTCCATTGGACACAATCAGACCTCTCAGCACTCTTTCTTCATATAAACTGTCTTTCTGGATCTGAGGTCTGAAGAACACACTGAGGTTAATATTATGCATAAAGTACAACAAAGAAGTATGAACAATATGTTCTTCAAATCTGGAGAGGTTTCTATTATCAAGAACTGACAGAGCTCCTGACTTTTCAGTCAAAAGAGTTGTGAGGGTACAAGGATCAAAAACTCTATAGCACATCACTGAAAAGGAAAAAAAAAATTTTTTTTTTCTTTCCAGAATGAGCCTAACACCCTAATTAACGAGAGCTGGAAGAAAGAATGGAAAACACAGAGCACTTGTAAGTCCCACTGTCTACCTGCATGTAAAATCTGCCAGTGTTTAGACAAGCTTATATCTGAGTGTGTGTGTATGTGTTCAGTCACTCAGTGTGTTCGACTCTTTGCGACCCCATGGGATTATCTAGGCAAAGATCAACTCCTCTGTCCATGGGGTTATCTAGGCAAAAATACTGAAGAAGGTTGCCATTTCTTCCTTTGGGGGAGGGGGGGGTCTTTCCGATCCAGGTATTGAACTGGCGTCTCCTGCATCGGCAGGTGGATTCTTTTACCACTGAGCCACCTGGAAAGCCCTTTGGTTAATTCTAGAGCTTTACAATTAAACCAGTGGTTCTCACAAGGACAACTTTGCCCTCCCATTTCCCCAACCTGGGACGTTTGGCAACGGTCTGGAAACACTGTTGACTGTTAGAACTTGAGANGAGCCACCTGGAAAGCCCTTTGGTTAATTCTAGAGCTTTACAATTAAACCAGTGGTTATCACAAGGACAACTTTGCCCTCCCATTTCCCCAACCTGGGACGTTTGGCAACGGTCTGGAAACACTGTTGACTGTTAGAACTTGAGATGAGGGTTTACTGGCCACAGATGCTGCTCACCATGCTATAGTGCACAATACAATGGCCCACAACTTACCCAGCCCCCAAAGTCAATCGTGCCAGGTTGAGAAACCCTGGACTGAAGGAACAGAGTTTAGGCCTAAAATTTATGCCTAAAGTTATGACCAACCTAGATAGCATATTGAAAAGCAGAGACATTACTATGCCAACAAAGGTCTGTCTAGTCAAGGCTATGGTTTTTCCTCTGGTCATGTATGGATGCAAGAGTTGGTTTGTGAAGAAAGCCAAGCGCCGAAGAATGATGCTTTTGAACTGTGGTGTTGGAGAAGACTCTTGAGAGTCCCTTGGACTGCAAGGNCTTCTCCAATGCATGAAAGTGAAAAGTGAAAGTGAAGTCACTCAGTCGTGTCCAACCCTCAGCGATCCCTTGGACTGCAGCCTTCCAGGCTTCTCCATCCATGGGATTTTCCAGGCAGGAGCACTGGAGTGGGGTTCCGCTCCTTACTCTACCTTATCCATTCTCTCAGAAACCACAAAAAAGTCCCTTGCCCACATTTTCCCTTCATCCATGCTGCCTCCTGGCTGACCCTGATGCTTTCCCATGTGGGTCTGATGGTGCAGCATTTTCCCTCCTCTCGGGAACTGTGAAGAACAAACTACCTTTTCAGTGACAATCGTCTCCAGATCTGGACCTTACTACACCTGCATAACAATAAAACTTACATTGTAAACCAAGTTCCTCACCATTAATCCAGAAGGAGAAAGAGAAGGAAATAGATAAAGTGGGAAATATAAGATGTGAACAATCTCTCTAACCTTAGAAACAAAAGGTCCCAGGGAGGACCAAGCATTGTTAGTAAAAGAGGAACCATACTTAAATATCTCCTGGTGATATTTTAGATGCCAGGGAGAAAGTTCAAAATCCTTGAAGTATTTGAGGGAAATAAGTTTGCATGTCAGTGTGGAGGGGATTGAACTGGAATCAGACTTCTCCTCTATAAATCTAAAAATAAAAAGAAATATGATAAATATAATAATGTCTACAAAGTTCCAAGGGGGGAAAAACCTGCAATCTAAGACAAGAAAGCTATAACTCATTTGTAAGATCAATTAAAAGAATATTTTTCAAACATTTAAGCTTTCAAATGTATACCACACACTCAACTATCAAGAAAAATTTGTTCAAAATAATGGTTCAGCTAAGCAAGAAACAAAAAGGATAATTAGTAAAAGTCGGACACGACTGAGCAACTGAACTGAACTGAGGGTTAACTAAGTTAAAATCAATATTAACATAATTTTTTAAATAATATAAATGTTCAAAATAATCACTGAAAAAGAAGGTATATAAATATAAGAAATAAAGTCATAATAATAATGACATTAATCTGAAATGTCATCATATCAAGAAAAATAGGAGGTAGAAGCTTGAAAAGCATGAAATCATCTTACGCAAATAAACATATTCTATGTTCTTTCTGAGACTGGAAAACAGATAGTATATATATATATATATATATAGTGTGTGTGTGTGTATGTGAGATTAAAGGAGCACAGTTCAGTCACTTCAGTCACTCCGTTGTGTCTGACTTTTTGCGACCCCATGGACTGCAGCACTCCAGGTTTCCCTGTCCCTCCCTGTTAAAGGAGCTAGAGATGAACTCAAAATGTAAAACATGACTTTTTAATCTCTAAATATAAAGACACGTGCAAAGCAAGCTTAAGCAAATGGGAAAATGAAAAAGAAAATATAAGGAAGCATGAAGAGTAGAAAGTGTTAAATCATGCAAGATAAATGGTCAAATATCCTCTCCAATGACTCAGGACTAAAATGACACTGGGAACTTCATACTGGGGAGAGTCTCAGTTCAGTTCAGTTCATTTCAGTCGTTCAGTCATGTCCGACTCTTTGCGACCCTATGAACCGCAGCACACCAGGCCTCCCTGACCATCACCAACTCCCAGAGTTCACTCAAACTCACATCCATTGGGTCGGTGATGCCANGAATTTGGTAATAAGGAGTTCATGATCTGAGCCACAGTCAGCTCCTGGTCTTGTTTTCATTGACTGTATAGAGCTTCTCCATCTTTGGCTGTATAGAGTATAATCCATCTGATTTCAGTGTTGACCATCTGGTGATGTCCATGTGTAGAGTCTTCTCTTGTGTTGTTGGAAGAGGGTGTTTGCTATGACCAGTGCATTTTCTTGGCAAAACTCTATTAGTCTTTGCCCTGCTTGATTCCACATTCCAAGGCCAAATTTGCCTGTTACTCCAGGTGTTTCTTGACTTCCTACTTTAGCATTCCAGTTGCCTATAATGAAAAGGACATCTTTTTTGGGTGTTAGTTCTAAAAGGTCTTGTAGGTCTTCATAGAACCGTTCAACTTCAGCTTCTTCAGCGTTACTGGTTGGGGCATAGACTTGGATAACTGTGATATTGAATGGTTTGCCTTGGAGAGGAACAGAGATCATTCTGTCATTTTTGAGGTTGCATCCAAGTATTGCATTTCGGACTCTTTTGTTGACCACGATGGCTACTCCATTTCTTCTGAGGGATTACATAATAATATTTATCTCTTATTAGAGTTGTTGAATGGATTATTATTATTTTAAAAATATTTATTTATTTATTTGTCTGCATTGGATCTTAGTTGTGGCATGTAGGATCTAGTTTCCTGACCAGGAATGGGACCCAGGGCCTCTGCATTTGAGCAGAGAGTCTTAGATACTGGACCACCAGGGAAGTCCCTGATGGGGTTAATACTAAAGATTCAAACTGAAGCTTTATTAACAGTTGGTAATAATTTTGTGGCTGTTATTTTTGCTGTCATTGTTTTCTTTTGAAATTTGTGATTAACATCTAAAAGTTGTTTGAGATGTACAAAATAACAACTCTTAATGAGGTTCCTCCAAGAATGAATTGAAGAGTGGTCCTGGGAAAATACCTTTCTCTTCTTGTATGTCGGCTGTATTTCCAGTTGATTTAGACAAGGCTCTTGCAGGGGGCCACATTAAAAAAATTTGTGTACTAGGACTAAGCAGACCCAAGGAAAGGTTTCCCAAGAGTTCTCTGTAATGTCAGAAGCAGAACTCTAAGCTCTGGACATGGACCTAGATCTCTGGAACAAGTACTCAATATTTGAGGCCAAAATGATAAGCCTCTTGAAACTACTAATCTCAGATATTCTTTATATGTTAAAGTGTTAAGTGATTTCATTTCCCAGGGGTTCTTTTCTATAGACTATTCATCGTGTGAACCACTCTCTTTGTTTCCATTACCAAGGTTCCTTTTGACATTCTATGCTTGTGATGGGTAGATTATATCACATATTAATAACATATCATAGAAATAATATATAAAAATATTAAATCTGGAAAACCTAAGTAAAACATAAAAATAATGTAAGTGTTCTTCCCTACAATCTTTTAACTAACTAGATCAGGAGAAATTTAGGAACAGAAAGCAATTCTAAAGCCTTGCAACATGTCCAGTGCATTCTAGCTATGAGTGAGACAGATGGACTTATGTCATAAATGAATGCTTAATATGGGCCATAGCAAGCCCTTCCCTTTCACAAAGCATCTGCTTCTGGAAGGAAAATTGCCAAATGTAAAAATAGCTTAAACCCTAGCAGTTGGAATGTAGGCAAATGGTTCTCTTACGAAGATACTAAGGGAAGAACCTGTGGAATCAGACCTGGGTTCAAATTCATCTCTTACTAGCTGTATAAGCTTGAGCAAATTATTTAACTGCTTTTAAGTTTCCTCATCTGTAAAATGACAGTAGTAATAATATATCCCATAGGATTATGACAATTAAGGAAAATATTCTAGTATCTTATATGTGGTTAACTCTTTAATGTTATTTCTCCTCTTCACAACAGAGGAAGTTTTCTTGATGCAGCTTGAAATTGTTTAGAGGGGGTAAAGTAGTAGAAAAGGGCCTTGGCTCTGCAGCCACATTTTTAAGAATTTAAATTACTTCTATAACTGTAGACAAGTCCATATTTCAATTTCATAGTCTCTAAGTAAAAATTGATTCTCAGGATTGTGGTGATTATATGAGATGATATATATGAAGTACCTATTAAAACTGTGGGATACTGTGTCAGGAAGAGATGTAGTTACAGGGCTTTGAGCATGCTGATCTTTCTGTTTTCATAGACATTTGGAATGTAGGAGCTGAAAGGGCCCTTAAGATCATCTAGTTTATTGTCTACATTTTTCAGATGAGAAAGCTGACAACCTGGGCTACGTGGTGTAGTAGAGGCAAAACTGGCCTGGATTTTTTAGACCTTTTTGTCCTCTCCTTCCCTAGCTTCCACCTCGGCCAAAAGCTGCCTTTCTTTAGGGTTGTGTTGGTCTATTGAGGTATTAGGACTTCAGAATATCTTTTGGCCAGTGTGTTGAGCTACCACAGAACAGCATTTAAAAACAGGATTGTGTACTTCAGGTCAGAGCTGGTAAAAATGAAACATATAATCCTGCCCTGGAGAGAATTTGCATGTCTTAGGCGGATTCCTTAGATTCCTTGCCAGGTTGAGTTAGGTGTCTGATCATTTGTTCCTTTCTTCACTTAGTGTCTGAGCACCTGTTTTATGCTTGGCTTTTGCTAGCTGTTGGGGATTCGTGATAAATTGGACATGATCCCTGCACTTAGAACTGAGTCTGCTTAGAAAAATAAACTCTGAAAGTAGGCAGTAACTATCATGGATGTGGGAACAGAGGGGAAGGTGAACACCCCAGTGCAGAGATGAGAGAAGACTTCACAGAAGAGATGACCTTTAAGCTGAGACCTGACAAGGATAAAGGAAAGGGTTTGTGTGGTAGCGTGGCAAGGGAAGGGAAAAGGAAAGACAGGATTTATAGGCAAAGAGAGTAACTAGAGAAAAAGTCAGGAGGTGTGGAAGAGCACATTATGTGCTAATGGTGGACCATTACTACTGATTCAGTGTATTTGGTGTAGACTGTATGAAACCTAAGTACAAGCATACCTTGGAGATGCTGTGGGTTTAGTTCTGACTACCCCAGTAGAGTGAGCATCACAGTAAAAGGAGTCACATGAATTTTTCTGATTTCCAAGTGAATATAAAAGTTACATTTACACTATACTGTGGTCTATTAAGTAGACATCTATTTAAAAATAAACGGTGTTGCTGTTGCTGCTGCTCAGTCGCTTCAGTCATGTCCGACTCTGTGTGACCCCAGAGATGGCAGCCCACCAGGCTCCCCTGTCCCTGGGATTCTCCAGGCAAGAACACTGCATGAAAGTGAAAAGTGAAAGTATGTCACCCCATCGTGTCTGACTCTTAGCTACCCCATGGACTGCAGCCTACCAGGCTCCTCCATCCATGGGGTTTGCCAGGCAAGAGTACTGGAGTGGGGTGCTATTGCCTTCTCCAAATAAACAGTATACATACCTTAATTGAAAAATACTTTAATCACTAAAATGTTAACCATCATCTGGTAATGCAAGGTGCCACAAATTGTCAGTTTGTGAAGTATAGTAACTCCAAGCATAGTAAAAGAAGGTTTTCCTGTAGTGGGAGATAAAGTAGAGGATATAAGTCTGTAGAGCAGAGTTCTCAAAATCTTTATTTAAAAGTTTATTTTTTATAGAAGTTTTAGGTTCACAGCAATATTGAGTGGAAAGTACACAGATTTCCTGTAAACACTCTGCCTCCACATATGCACATTTAACTTCACTACCAACATCTCGTCCTTGGGTGATACATTTGTTACAATAGATGAACCTACATCAGCACATCATATTCACTTTACATCCATATTTTACATTAGACTTCACTGTTGGTGTTGTGAATCTGTGAGTTGAATAAATATATATATGTATATGTATCAGTTCAGTCACTCAGTCGTGTCCGACTCTTTGCAACCCCATGAATTGCAGCACGCCAAGCCTCCTTGTCCATCACCAACTCCCGGAGTTCACTCAGACTCACGTNCAAGAGTCTTCTCCAGCACCACAGTTCAAAAGCATCAGTTCTTCGGCACTCAGCCTTCTTCACAGTCCAGCTCCCCAACCAGACATGACCACTGGAAAAACCATAGCCCTGACTAGATGGGCCTGTCTTGGTCTACTTTAATTTCCCCATTTGCAATAATCCATGCCCTCTGTTTCTCAGAGTGCCTGTAGGAAGAAAGTTGTTGCAAGGACAGCAAGTCCAGTGTATATGTCCCCTTTGATCTTTAGAGTGGCAAAGCTGAGTGAATGCCCTTAACCCTAGTTTCCACCACTCAGGGCTGATTCTTATTGGCCCAGCATGGATCAAATGCCCCCTTAGAGCATGCAAACAAGTGCAGCCAGGGACAGGGTCTTATAGAGCTCCACACAAAGTGTACCACCTTCCAGGAGAAGGGTAGAAAATCTGCTAGGTGTACACTACTCAAGGACAAGCAAAAAGATAGCAATATTCATATTAGAAAATGTAGAACTCACAGAAAAACAAAAACAAAAACCCTAAAGTAGGGGAAAATGCTATCCTATATTAGTAAATTATACAAACTAAATGAGAATATCCCAAAGGCCAATGACAAGGAACATTGAAACAGTAACATTGCACTATTTCACATGCTAGTAAGATGATGCTCAAAATCCTACAATCTAGGCTTCAATAGTACATGAACCGAGAACTTCCAAACGTACAAGATGGATTTAGAAAACACAGAGGAACCAGAGATCAAATGGCCAATATCCACTGGATCATACAAAAAGCAAAGGAATTCCAGGAAAAAAAGCATCTACTTCTGCTTCATTGACTAAGCTAAAGTCTATGACTATGTGGATAATAACAAACTGTGGAAAATTCTTAAAGAAATGGAAATACCAGACCACCTCACCTACCTGCTGAGAAACCTGTATATAGGTTAAGAAGCAACAATTAGAAAGGGACGTGGAGCAATGGATTGTTTCAAAATTGAGAAAGGAGTATATTAAGGCTGTATATTGTCACCCTGCTTATTTAACTTATATGCAGAGTACATCCTGCAAAATGCTGGGCTAGATGAAGCACAAACTAAAATCAAGATTATCGGGAGAAATATCAATAACCTCAAATATGCAGATGATGCCACCCTAATGGCAGAGAGTGAAGAGGAACCAAAGAGCCTTTTGATGAAGGTGAAAGAGTGAAAAAGCTGGCTTAAAACTCAACATTCAAACAACTAAGATCATGGCATCTGGTCCCCTCACTTCATGGTGAAGAGATGGCGGGGGATGGAAACAGTGACAGATTTTATTTTCTTGAGCTCCAAAATCACTGCAGACAGTGACTGCTGCTGCTGTTGCTGCTAAGTCGTGTCAGTCGTGTCCAACTCTGTGCGACCCTGTAGCCGGCAGCCGACCAGGCTCCCCCGTCCCTGGGATTCTCCAGGCAAGAACACTGGAGTGGGTTGCCATTTCCTTGTCCAATGCATGAAAGTGAAAAGTGAAAGTGAAGTCTCTCAGTCGTGTCTGAATCTTAGCGACCCCATGGACTGCAGCCTACCAGGTTCTTCCATCCACGGGNGGCAAGAACACTGGAGTGGGTTGCCATTTCCTTGTCCAATGCATGAAAGTGAAAAGTGAAAGTGAAGTCTCTCAGTCGTGTCTGAATCTTAGCGACCCCATGGACTGCAGCCTACCAGGTTCTTCCATCCACGGGATTTTTCTAGGCAAGAGTATTGGAGTAGGTCACCAGTGCCTTCTCAATGGTGACTGCAGCCATGAAATTAAAAGATGCTTGCTTCTTGGAAGAAGACCTATGACAAACCTAGACAGCATATTAAATGACAGAGACATGTCTTTGCCAACAAAGGTCTATGTACTCAAAGCTATGGGTTTTCCAATAGTTGTGTATGTATGTGAGAGTTAGATCATAAAGAAGGCTGAGTGCCAAAGAATTGATGCTTTCGAACTGTGGTTCTGGAGAAGACTCTTGAGAATCCCTTGGACAGCAAGAAGATCAAACCAGTCAGTCCTAAAGGAAATCAACCATGAATAATCTTTGGAAAGACTGAAGCTGAAGCTCCAATATTTTGGCCACCTGATGCAAAGAACCGATTCATTGGAAAAGACCCTGATGCTGGGAATGAATGAGGGCAGGAGGAGAAGGGGGCGACAGAGGATGAGATGGTTGGATGGCATCACTAACTCAAACAGACAGGAATGTGAGAAAACTCTGGGAGATAGTGAAAGACAGGAAGCCTGGAGTGCTGTGGTCCATGGAAGTGCAAAGAGCCAAACATGACTTGGCAACTGAACAATAAAATGAGAATATAAGAACCAGGAATCTGTGTGTACTGACTATAGTATCAAATATACATAGCCCAAAAGTTTAGAAATTAAGGAGAAATTTAAAAAAACCATAGTCATAGTTAGAAGGCTTAATATTCTTCACCATTTCTGTGAGATCAAGTAGACAGAAATTAATAAGACTATGTTAATAGAAGAGTTAAACATTATTAAATTAATAGATTTATATCAAAATATATTTCCTAGAAACAGAAAATACACATTCATTTCAAATTGCTAAGGAATAGTTGCAAATTTGATAATAACTTAGGCCACAAAGAAAATCTCATTAAAGTCTCAAAAGCAGAAATAGCACAATACACAAACTTGAACCACAATGTAAGAAAACTAGAAGCTAATAGCAACAAAAAAAAAAAAGAAAGAAAGAAATATGAAGTTCCTCTGGAGAGGGTAAAACTTGTCTTAATAGCCCTAGAGTCAAAGAAGAAATCAAAATTACAATTCATGTTTGTTTCAGAAACAATGGAGAACTATAGCAAAGAAGAAACACAAAACTCTAAAGAACAGAATGCATATAGTTTTATATTTTTCTCATTAAACAGAAGAAAGAAATTTACTGAACAATGTATTCAACTCAAAATGCAAGCAACAGAGCAAGAAAGCAAACCTCTGAAATACTAGAGAAGAATTTAAAGATAATGAATTAGAACATAATAAATTACAAATACAAACTATATATCTGAGAAATTCAAGGACTGGATCTTTGAAAAGACTGTAATTAGGGTAACAACAGATTCAAGGGATTAGATCTGGTAGACAGAGTGCCTGAAGAACTATGGATAGAAGTTTGTAACATTGTACAGGAGGCAGTAACCAAAATCACCATAAAGAAAAAGAAATGCAAGAAGGCAAAATGATCATCCGAGAAGNGGGATTAGATCTGGTAGACAGAGTGCCTGAAGAACTATGGATAGAAGTTTGTAACATTGTACAGGAGGCAGTAACCAAAATCACCATAAAGAAAAAGAAATGCAAGAAGGCAAAATGATCATCCGAGAAGCCCTTACAAACACCTGAGAAAAGAAGGGAAGTGAAAGACAAAGGAGAATGGGGAAAATATATAATAAAAATATATTAAAATATATATATATAAATATATAACTCTCCAACTGAATGCAGAGTTCCAGCGAATAGCAAGGAGAGATAAGAAAACATTCCTAACTGAACGATGCAAAGAAATAGAGGAAAACAATAGAATGGGAAAGACTAGCTATCTCTTCAAGAAAACTGGAGATATCAAGGGAATGTTTGGGCTTCCCTAATGGCTCAGTGGTGAGGAAAAAGAAAAAAAAAATCCACCTACAATGCAGAAGACATGGGGTTCAATCCCTCAGTCGGGAAGGTCCCCTGGAGAAGGAAATTGGCAAAACCCACTCAAGTATTCTTGCCTGGAGAATCCCATGGACAGAAGAGCCTTGCAGGCTACAGTCCATGGGGTTGCAAAGAGTCTGACACAACTGAGCAACCACAGATGAGGGAACATTCCAAGCAAAGATGGGAACAATAAAAGACAGAAACAGCAAAGACCTGACAGAAGCAGAAGCGATTAAGAAGAGGTGTCAAGAATACACAGAAGAACTATACAGAAAGGGTCTCAATGAGCCAGATAACCACAGAGGTGTGGTCACTCACTTAGAGCCAGACATCCGAGAGTGTGAAGTCAAGTGGGCCTTAGGAAGCATCAATGTGAGCAAAGCTAGTGGAGGTGATGGAACTTTAGTTGAGCAATTTCAAATCCTAAACAATGATGCTGTGAAAGTGCTGCACTCAGTATGACAGCAAATTTGGAAAACTCAGCAAAGGCCACAGGACTGGAAAAGTCAGTTTTCACTACAATCCAAAAGAAAGGCAATCCTGAAGAATGTTCAAACTAACATAAGATTGCACTCATTTCAAGGTAATGCTTAAAATCCTTCAAGCTAGGCTTCAACAGTATGTGAACCAAGAACTTCCCAGATGTACGAGCTGGATTTAGAAGAGGTAGAGGGACCAGAGGTCAAATTGCCAACATCTGTTGGATCATAGAAAAAGCAAGGGAATTCCAAAAAACGGATGTGAGAGTTGGACCATAAAGAAGGCTATGCACCAAAGAATTGACACTTTTGAATTGGTGCTGGAGAAGACTCTTGAGAGTTCCTTGGACAGCAAGGAGATCAAACCAGTCAATCCTAAAGGAAATCAACCCTGAATGTTCATTGGAAGGACTGATGCTGAAGCTCCAATACTTTGGCTACTTGATGGGAAGAGCCAACTCATTGGAAAAGACTGATGTTGGGCAAGAAATGAGGGCAGGAGGAGAAGGGGGTGACAGGGGATGAGATGGTTGGATGGCATTACTGACTCAATGGATGTGAGTTAGAGCAAACTCCAGGAGATAGTGAAAGACAGGAAATCCTGGTGTGCTGCAGTCTATGGGGCTGCAAAGAGTCAGATACAACTTAGCAACTGAATAACAAAAGAAGAATAGTGAATCTTTACTGGGTATTCAGCTAATGACCAAGTATCACACTGAGCACTTTAAACACCCCACACATTAATCTCACAATCAACCATGAGATAGGAAGTATAGATATTCCCATTGGAACTAGGAGAATAATATCACTATATTATTACCACCTAATCCACAGACATCTTTCAAGTTTTGCCAACTATCTCAATGTCCGTAGTAGGCAAGTAGATTCAATCCAGGATCACGTGTTGCATTTCAGTTGTCTCTTTAGTTTCCTTCAGCCTGAAACAATTCTTCAATCTTTTCTTGACGCTCTTGACCTTGACACTCTTGAAGATAAAGGCCAGTTGTTTTGTTGAAAGTTTCTCAATTTGGACTTGTATGATATTTCCTCATGTTTCATATTTTGAATAAGAACATCACTTGCTGACTCCCCATTGCATCCTCTCAGGAGTCACAGTCACTGATTTCAGTTTGACCTCGATCCATGAATTAAGGAAATATCTTCCACCATCAAGGGACCCTTCTACCCTTTGTAATCAATAGGTACTTTCTGGGGAAGTACTTTGAGATTATATAACTAACAAGTTCCTCATGCACATCCAAATATACAATGATGTTTCTTGGATGAATCAATCATTACCTTGATGATTTTCAAATTGTAATTTTGTGATTTTAAAATTGTTATTGGAGTACAGTTGATTTTGTTGTTGTTCAATAGTTGATTTATAATGTGTTCATTTCTGCTATATAGCAAAGTGATTCAATTATATATATATGCATGTGCATATATGTATATACACCTTTTCATACTCTTCTTCTTATGGTTTATCACAGGGTACTGATTGTGGTTCGTTGTTCTATACAGTAGGACATTGGTTTTATCAAATGGTAATTTTGAACCCCCACCATTCCTTCTACTATAAATTAGTTGACATTCTACTCTTAAGGAAAGGTTTTTTTCTTTTCTTACATATTCATTTAATTATTTATATCAATGTGGACTTTTGGATTCCTATTTTATTCAATGGTGGACATCCATTGTGTGTGCTCAGTTGCTTCAGTCATGTCTGACACTGTGTGACCCTATGGACGGCAGCCCACCAGGCTCCTCAGCCCACCAGGCTCCTCTGTCCAGGCAAGAATACTGGAGTGGGTTACCGTGCCCTCTTCCAGGGGTTTTTCAAGACCCAGGGATCGAACCCGCATCTCTTACGTCTCCTGCACTGGCAGGTGGGTTCTTGATCAGTAGTGCCACCTGGGAAATCTAAAATCCTGTTACTCTTCCCTTATATTTTTTTCAAATTATTCCAGATCTAGTGGGAGTCCCTTCAGACTATTTTCTATGTCTCTTTGACCTGTACTCATCATTCTCTGACTACTTCTTCTCTGGCACAACAGGATGTTCCAGTCTCATCTTGTAATTTTCCTGCCCCAGTCCAGGAATCCACCATTTCTTTCCAAATCCCTGTTTATTTTTGGTGGAAAAAGGTACTTAAAAGCAAAGATCTAGGTATGAGGTGTATTCATTGCTATTAGGGCACAATGATAATAGAATTGAGAAATTCACCGATATCTCTACCATCTATCTCTCTATCTCTCTATCTACCATCTCTCTGTGGTTGGTAGTTCCAAGACAGTCCCCAGGTATTCAAGTCCTTATGAAATCTCCTTCCAAACATAGACTGGACCTAGCAACTCATTTATAACCAACAGAATATGGCAGAAGTTCAAGTTCAACTTCACATTACAAAAAGACTGTGACTTTTATCTTGGGAGTTCTCTCTCATTCACTCGTTCTGAAGGAAGCCAGTTGCCATGCTACGAGCTTCCCTAATTGAGAGGCCCACATGGCAAGGGACTGAGGGTGCTTCTGGTCATCTGCCATGGAGGAAGTGAACCCTTCCAACAACCACATGAGTGAACTTGGAAGCAGATCTCCTGCTGACAGAGACTTCAGATGAGACTACAATCCTGGCAGCCTTGTGCAAACTTGAGGCAGAAGCACTCAGCTAAGTCACTCTGGATTCCTGATGCACAGAAATTATGAGATAATAAATATGACCTATCGTTTTAAGTCACTAAGGCCTGAGGTAATTTATTACACAACAAAAGAAAACCACATACATACACTTATTTCTGTATCTGTTCTATATATTGAAAACCATAAATTCACACCACACTTCCAATTCCAGTTCAACAACACAGGATTAATTCTAGTTTTCTTCCTTCCCATAACTGTGACTCCCTTCTCAGACAGTGAGAAACTGGCTCACAGTATTCTTTAATATTTATTTATTTATTAGGTCAATTCCCCACCCTCCATTTATAACCAATTTCCTCTCATTGCCCTTGCCACCTAGTGTAGGCTTTCTCTACCCACTCAGACCCCAACACCCCAACTTAGAGTGATGGACACCACCTAACTTGTTTGGATCCCAACCTTGTCTAGCTGTCCCCCAATGACTTCTGAAAGACTTGTTCAGAAAGGGAGAAAGGGAAAGAGACAGACTAGAAAGCAAGCAATATAGAATATCAAAATATATTTTTTAAATAAAGAAATAAGCTTCAAAAAACCTGAAAAACTATTAAGGCCTTACCCACCTAAAGGTGTTAGGCCCAGAAGTATTACTATTTCCAGCTCTCAAGGAATAGATCATTCCTGTGCCATTCCAAGACCAGAGAAAAAATTAGGTAGTCTCTAAAATCATTTTACTAACCCAGTAAAACTCTGATATCAAAATCTGATTAAAGAAATTAAAACTTCACATAAATAATAATAGGCTGAATTCAGCAAAACATTTTAAAAGTAGTGTATGAGCGACTAGATTTAACTCCAGAAATCCAGGGATGGGTCAATGCTAGAAAGTCTCTTCACTCTAATAGGTAAAAGGAGCTATACGGAGATACCAGGTGACATCAAATGGATTTTTGAAAAATTCAGATTATTGGGACTTCCCTGGTGGTCCAATGGTTACAGACATAGGGAGAGAGGAAGGAAGGGTGAGATGTATGGAAAGAGTAACAAGGAAACTTTCATTACCATGTGTAAAATAGACAGCCAATCAGAATTTGCCGCATGGCTCAGGAAACTCTAACAGGGGCTCTGTATCAACCTAGAAGGGTGGGATGGGGAGGGAGTTTGGAGGGAGGTTCAAAAGGGAGGGGATATATGTATACCTGTGGCTGGTTCATGTTGAAGTTTGACAGAAAACAGCAAATTTTTGTAAAGCAATTATCCTCCAATAAAAAATAAATTAATTTTTTTAAATCTCTCTAACCCAAGAAAGAAATCATTNCCTCTTGAGAGTCCCTCGGACTGCAAGGAGATCCAACCAGTCCATTCTGAAGGAGATCAGCCCTGGGATTTCTTTGGAAGGAATGATGCTAAAGCTGATACTCCAGTTTTTTGGCCACCTCATCCAAAGAGTTGACTCATTGGAAAAGACTTTGATGCTGGGAGGGATTGGGGGCAGGAGAAGGGGACGACCGAGGATGAGATGGCTGGATGGCATCACGGACTCAATGGACGTGAGTCTGAGTGAACTCCGGGAGATGGTGATGAACAGGGAGGCCTGGCGTGCTGCAATTCATGGGGTCGCACAGAGTTGGACACGACTGAGCGACTGAACTGAACTGAAGATGAACTATTTTTACTTTGTTTCTAATAGGTCTGCATATCAAACTGGAATAGTCTCTGGAATTTTTTTTCTTATGTTTTGTGTCCAAATCTTCATTTAATCCCTAACCCTTATACAAGAATTATAAGTATAACATATAACTTGGCTTCTATTTGGCTGATGAATTTCTTGGCCTTTTGGCTTGTATGTGTATATATGTGTGTGAGAGAGAAAGAGTGTGTGTCCGTGTGCATAATCCATAGAGGGAGCCTTAAAGAAAAGGCAATTTATATCAGGTTAATTTACATTCTTATGAGGTAGAAATAGGGTTTATAGGATTATCCAGTGATTTGGACAAATACTTGCATTATAGTATTCATTCCAGATTTGTTTTTCTTCCCAACATTTGTTTTTCTTTGTGACATAAAAAGGACTGAGAAACAAATTAATTAAAAGTCAAATAGGTCAAATGACTAACTGCTAATAAAACGTTTTCAAACTGACTGGACTGAAATGAACATAACTCAGTACTTACTGAACACTTACTAGAACGAGGTATAGTTTCAAAGTGCTTATAATGTGAGGGAACCAGAAATAAGCAAGTGCTAAATATTAAGATAAACGCACTTAGGGGAGGAACACTTAGTCAAGGGTTCAGGGATGATTTCTGGAGTAGATGGTATTACTGAACTGCAAGAAAACCAAACCAGTCAACCCTAAAGGAAATCAACCTTGATTATTCATTGGAAGGACTGATGCTAAAGCTGAAGCTCCAATACTTTGGCCACCTGATGCAAAGCCAACTCATTGGAAAAGACCCTCATGCTAGAAAACATAGAGGGTAGGAGGAGACGGAATGACAGAGGATGAGACAGCTGGATGGCATCACCAACTCAATGGACATGAATCTGAGCAAACTCTGGGAGACAGTGATGGACAGGGAAGCCTGGCATGCTGCAGTCCACAGGGTCACAAAGAGTCGGACACAACTCACTGACAAAACAGCAACAAAAGCACTACTCATACTGTCCGTTCCCCTATGAGATTAGGAATTCCTCGAGAGCAGAGAGTGTCTTGCGTATCACGGACTCCCCAGCACCTAGCACAGTGCCTGAAATACAGGCGGGGGTGCTAAGTAACTATAGTGTTGCTCAGTACAAGCTAGCAGTCCTTATTCTTTCACCAACAAAACTCCTCCTTTGATTCTCTTTGTAAAAAATGTAATTTCCAAATTCCAGAAGTTTTCACAAGGTGAAAACTTGTATCTTACACATGGTTTCAGCTGCCTTCGATTCTTAGTGAAGACTGTAAGAGCAAAAGGACAAGTACATTGTGTGTTTCATTTTTAACAGTCTTGTGAATTGATTAGTGTTATGGACTGAATGTTTGTGTCCCCTCAGAATTCATACGTGTAAGCCCTAACTCCCAATGTGATAATATTTGGAAATGGGGCCTTTGGGAAATCCTTGGCGTGGGGCCCTTATGATGGAATGAGCGTCCTTACAAGAGACACCAGAAAGGTTGTGTGAGTATATTACGAGACGACTGCTGCCTACAAGTCAAGAGAAGGGGTTTCAGAATGAAGTCTACACCTTGCTGGCACCACAAATATGCTTTGATCATAATAACAGTTGCACGAGCACAAGCTATTTGAAATTAAAACCCCCAATAATCAGTAATAAAAGTCGATGTAACAAGAATCACCAGTCGTGGGAATTAAGGATTCATTCTGACTGAAAAGAAAGAGAGGATCCACTGTAGAATCATAGTTCATCTAACTTACTTTGTTTTTGCCTCCTTTAATAAAGAAGGGTCATCTGTGGCCAAATAAACTCTTTTTTTATCCACTTGCATTCTGCGAGCGAGAAGCTGAAAATGTTCTTCAACATGCACCATGTATTCCTCAATGGGATGGAAGGCTGCTTCTGTCCCCACTTTGTCTGTGCGTCTGACGTGGACTCTGCAAGGACAGAGAGATAAAGTCAGATTCCGCTGAAAATGCTCTGATCCACAGAGTACTTTTAGGGTATTCAGCTTTATACCTCTACTCATGGTGGCATTATGGACATTTCCTTTTTTAAAAAAAAAAAATTATTTGTTTTAATTGGAAGATAACTGCTTTACAATAGTGTGATGGCTTTTGCCATACATCAACATAAATTGGCCCTTCTCTCACATCCCTTCCTACCAGGTTGTCACGGAGCACCAGCTTTGGGTGCCCTGCATCATACATCAAACTTGCCCTGACTATGTTTTACACCTGGTAATGAATGTGTTTCAATGTTTTCTTTCAAATCATCCCACCCACTCCTCCCATTGAGTCCAAAAGTCTGTTCTGTATATCTGTGTCTCCTTTGCTGCCCTGCATGTAGGACCGTCAGTACCATCTTTCTAGATTCCATATATATGTGTTAATATACAGTATTTGTCTGACTTATTTCACTCTGTACAGTAGGCTCTAGGTTCATCCACCTCATAAGAACTGACTCAAATGTGTTCCTTTCTATAGCTGAGTAATATTCCACTGTGTATATACACCACAACTTTATTCTGTGGATGGACATCTAGGTTGCTTCCATGTCCTAGCTACTATAAATAGTGCTGCAGTGAACATGGGTACATGTGTCTTTTTCAATTCTGGTTTCCCCATTTATGTACATTTAAACCAATTTTTCTTTCATTTTCAATATTAGAAAAAATAAAACCAATATTAAAAAATTCAAACACATGTATTGTAAATATATTTGCATATTAATACAAGGGGGATTAGAAAATAAGTCTTTGAAAAATGCTTTAAAGAGAAAGTAATTGGCAAATCAGAAGTAAATGGGAGATTCTAGATTTAGACTGTATACAAGGCAGCAAATACCAATCAAAAAACTAGAAATAATTTTTAATGTTTTTGACAATAAAGGATGTCAAGACTCATGGTTATTATTATAGAACATTAAATATATCATTTGTAATGTCTTGATGCCAAGTTTTCTTTTTCTTCATTTTATCCTGTATCATCACTGTAACAGCAGCTTGTAGAGTTTAAAGCTAAGGAAAACACAGGCCTGCAAGGATAGTCTCTATAGCACAATCAAGGCAAGGCAAATCTTCTAAGAGTTCTTACTATTTTAAGTTTGTGGAACCATTCCAACCTTTTTTTGTTGTAGGTATAATGAATTTCTGTTCTCTGCTGTTTTATCCTACCAAATACAAGCAGAGACTAATTTCATCTGTCCTATTTAAGAAAAGCTCAAAAACTGTGAAACTGTAGAACTGGGGTCACAAAAGTTACACTGTCTTGCACTGAATAAGGCCCCAACTTTCAACAGTATTTTAACGAAATTAAGAATAATAGTAATCATAGTTGGTTTTCATAAGTGAAAACACTCCTTACATCTGCCCTTTCTACAACCCTTCTCTTCCCAAGTTACTAAACCACTGCTCATAAAAATAAAGAACAAGGTAGATTTGTTTCCTTTTAGGTCATAATATATGAGCAAGTCTTAAGTCAAGCCTGGGGCTTCCCTGGTGGCTCAGATGGTAAAGGATGCCTGCAATGCAGGAGACCCAGGTTTGATCCCTGGGTTGGGGAGATCCCCTGGAGAGGAGAATGGCAACCCACTCCAGTAATCTTGCCTGGACAATTCCTGGACAGAGGAGCCTGGCGGGCTATAGTCCATGAGGTCACAAAGAGTCAGAGATGACTGAGCGACTAACGCTTTCATGGTAAGTCAAGCCTGCTGCTGCTGCTAAGTCGCTTCAGTTGTGTCCGACTCTGTGCGACCCCACAGACGGCAGCCTATGAGGCTCCTATTTATTATGAACCTGGAGTGAGGCTTCAGTTTCACTGGAATTACTCTGTCATCTTCATGGCTATTCTTTCCTTTGCATTTCAGATGACAGTCCAGATGTGAATACTAGCATATGAGCACCTACTGTATCACATCTTTTCCTTTTTACAATCTTCTTAGTCACTGGTTCTGTCAGGAAATTTGGAATTGTTCATTGTGCTCTGGAGATGAAATGGGACAGAAAGAACAATTCCACTGGATTTCAATGAGAAGTTTCATAAGAAGAAACACTACTTGAAATTCCGATTTTTACCATGCATTTGTTTTAGTACCATTTAGAACAGGGGTCAGTAACTTATATACATATGAAGACGAAGACACAAGTGGAAAAATGGGAAAGGAGATCTATAACAAAAAGGAACAATCAAAGGAAGAGGAACAGAGTATTACCAAGCCATTCTCTCAGTTCTCCAAGTATTCCTAAAAGTAGGCCTGGACCAATAATTTGAGAGAGGACCTTAAATGGAATTTCATGAAAGAATTAGAATGTTAGAGCTGTGAAGGATATTAGAACGTAACCCTTTCATCTAACAGTTAAAGAAACTGATGCCTCTGAAGACATTTCAGGAAACAAAATGACAACATAAGGCAAAAAGGAATGTTGGTTTCTTTCACTTGCATTTCAGCCCAGTCTTGTAAAGTAAAAGTTATTTGTGTACTTGCCTGATTTTCATTATCACAGCTCCTCTAGGGCAAGGAATCTGATTTTATTTATTCCTAATTCCACCAAACACGACAAATAAATGAATGAATGAATGATGGGTAGACACAAAAGTCTATTATTGTGTTAATTTAGATACCTATTATCTAACCCAGTGCTNCATTATCACAGCTCCTCTAGGGCAAGGAATCTGATTTTATTTATTCCTAATTCCACCAAACACGACAAATAAATGAATGAATGAATGATGGGTAGACACAAAAGTCTATTATTGTGTTAATTTAGATATCTATTATCTAACCCAGTGCTTTTTTTTTTTTTTTTCAATACACAAAGAGTGACAATTAAGGAAGGCCGAGGATAACCAAGTAAGTCGTCCAAAGTCATATAACTTGCTAAGTGGTAGAAACTAGTCTGGACGCCTAGATTCTTGAATTCTAGGGCACCCCTCTTTCAGACAACACACTACCTCACTGTGCAAATAACTTAGTTGTCTGCAGAACTTCAAGTTCCTGTATTTGGTCAGTTCTCAATGTGGGGGATGCTCCATGAAAAATTAATAAAGGCAGCTTTCTGCTATGTAAAACTACAGGTTATCCAAACAAAGTTAAGGAGCTTTAAGTCTTGGTTTTGCCTTTATAAACTCTGGAACTTTGGGAAGAGATTTTCTGTAAAATGGTCATCTCTGCCTACTTCACTGGACTGTGTTACAGGATCACTGAGATAATGCAGTTGAAGTTATTTTGGTAATGTAACTACTATCCTGCATCTTTCTCTACCTTGAAAATTCTGTTCTAACATTGTGGTTCTGAAGGCTTTGTTGGTCCAGAAAGTGCATTTCCCCTTCCCTGACTTCTCATAAGACTTTTATGCTTTTCCTCAGGGCATTAATCACATTCTCCCAGTATAATGTTAGTTGTTAAGTCTCTTTTCCCATGGACTGTAATGAGTTGAAAGGAATCATTAAAAAAAAATTAATCTTGGTCCCCCACAGTAGCAGGTATTCAATAAACGTTCTGCAGATAAGTGAATGAATCAACACATGTATTAATATTAATCAATAGCTGACTTTATTACAAACAATAGAAGCTGCAGAATGCCATAGTCTAGCCTACAAATCTATTTTCAGAAATTACTTAAGCATCAGTCTCTCTGAAAGGTAATAATATTTTACAGTGTATTTTCTCCCTACAGAACCAAAATCCTTTTTTCAATCTTATATTATCACATCATCATTTTTAGGGGCGGTATTACCTTCCCTATTTTACAAATGGAAAAAAAATCAAAGCTCAAGAATACTATCATTAAGTAACTTGACCCAGAATTAGGGAACAGGCAGGAGTATTACCAAGGTCACTTAACTCATATTCTTTTCTTTAAGCAAAGAACATTTCCTGTGGTGTGAAATCTGGCATCAGGACAAGAAAAACTCCTTACTCATAACTTTTTATGTATGGGTATAGGACAGAGACCATGCTTGTGAGCAAAGGTGTTCTTTTGGACTTTTTTTGCTTCCAAGATTTCCTGCTGCTGCTGCTGCTGCTAAGTCGCTTCAGTCATGTCCGACCCTGTGCAACCCCACAGATGGCAGCCCATTGGGATTCTCCAGGCAAGAACATTACATCCCTGGGATTCTCCAGGCAAGAACACTGGAGTGGGTTGCCATTTCCTTCTCCAATGCATGAAAGTGAAAAGTGAAAGTGAAGTCACTCAGTCGTGTCTGACTCAGTGACCTCATGGACTGCAGCCTACCAGGCTCCTCCGTCCATGGGAGTTTCCAGGCAAAAGTACTGGAGTGGGATGCCATTGTACATTTCCCTTAACATAAGCATGAGACTGAATACATATATAATACATATACTAAGTGAGCTAAGAGACAACTTTAAAAAACAATTTCAACATTATCTTACACTACAAATGAAATCTTTGTTCTCAAAATGGGTTCCAAAACAAAAAAGAAAACAGAACATCAAAAATTCAAAATAATCACCAGTGGCAAGGAAAGAAACCTAAGAATAAGGCATAAAAGAAAAACTATAAATGTGAGCGCCCCATCTCATGGCCCTCTTAAAGTAAGATAGGAAGCACGTATAGTATCTAAAATACTCCCAATAAAATAAAATTTTGCTTGTTTCCCCAGGAGAGACAGCTAATTTCAGAAATGTGTTTTAATATATTTGCTGAACGAATAAACAAACAAATTATTAAGTGACTAAATTATGATGACTCAGCTGTTCTAAGTGAACAAAGGAAGAATGATCTCCCTGTGGCCTAAGGTGAACGCTAGAACCTCTGTTTTGGGGTGTGGTATGAAAATTATACTAAACCTTGTAACATTCATACTGTACTCCAAAGTTATGCACCCCTGTTACTACATATCACTTTAGGAGAAACAGATCAGGCTCTTACCCAATAACTGGATGTTTGAAGCCTAGCTTCTTGGTGGCCTCTTCTATTTCCTTTTCTAGCCAAGGTTGTGGGCGGATCAAGTATTTGACAAACTGGGACACCCACCACACGGCAGGATCGCCATGGACTCGTACAAGTCGATCTGCAAGGTCTTCTGGTACAGCCAGGGGTAAATATGGAGGACGAGGATGAAGACTGTCCACAATGGGGAGCTCGACTACCTGCACATTTTTGTCCTTTATTTCACCTGAGGGAATATCAAAGCATATCATCACATTGTATTGCGTGTACAACTACCATTTGACAACAACTCACTCTGGGTGCTTTTATTGGCACAGAAACTCTAAAGTATTACAGTTTTCATTTTCTAGAGGAAGTTAAGTAACTTGCCCTCGGTACCAGAGTAAAAGTGACAGAGCCGAATTTCACATTCAGGTTGGTCTGCCTCTCAAGTATGTGGCCTTTTCTTTTCTACCATAATGGGCTGCCATATCAATACTTCATAACCCAGAAAAAGATGGTTTCCAGCACTCCAAGCATCTAATCAGAGAATAACCAAATTGTCAGTGGACATGTTCCCCTAGGCAAAGTCTTGTTTTTCATAACTGTTTTTCTTTTTAAAATTTGTATTGCAGTACCGTTGACTTACAATGTTGTGTTACTTTCTGCTGTATGAAAAAGGACAAATATCAAATGATAGCGCTTACATGTGGAATCTATAATTGTTTGTTTTGAATTAGACAAAGAGTTCTCAAAACTTCCAGCATGTCATGACAGCAAATGGCTCTTGCATACTTTCATAACAGAGCACAGTGACCCTAGAGATATCTAAAGATTACAATTTTAAGACAAGCACCTCTTTTAAAGAAACAAAATAAGACAGTTCCAAAATCTTTCTTTTGCCTGGCCAAAATTAGACCTATTATATTTTCAATGATGACCATAATAGAATCTGTGTTGATTGTATACCTGAATAATTTTAATTTCAAGTTAGAAAAGAGATAGATAATTGCTGTAAATTATCATTAGTTTTGAAATTCAACTTCTATGTACCATTAATGTTACTGCTGTTCTAGCAACTTCATAATACATTGAGAACAAACCAACATGTTATAACCAGCATCCTCCAAGTTTATGTCACATTTTAAAGACCACATAGTATTAATAATAGCCAGAAAACACAAACATACTAGGCAGAAAGATTTCACAAATATAAAATACACTGACTTAAATTTTAAGTAACAAAACATATTAACCTAAACATACAAAATAACTCCACTTAAGATGTTGTCATTGTGCATAATAAATTAGAATCACAGTTAATCACTGGGCCATTAAAGAAAGAATGTATTTGTAGTGAGTAGACATAGAATATACTTGAAATATATTCACCAAAATGAAACACAGTCCTTAAATTTTGTTTTTCTATAAATAGAAAAAGTATTTTAAATTACATGATCTGGGTATGTCACTCAAACCAACTGCATGGTTATTAGAAAGTCAGTTGTAAAGCTAAGGATTAGAAACATCTGGTTAATATTCTCACTGATATGTAAAACTCATTTCAGGAGTCTTAGAACAAAACCCCTGACACATAATGTTGAGTGAATAAATGAGAATAAACAAATTTACCACCAGTATTGCAGTTCACTTGGTATGCCAGTTAAGAAAGAGCTGGGCACCTTTATCAGATGAGAAACTATAATTAAGAGTGTTTAGGGAAACAGTGAGCTGTATTTTAAATTAAGCTCTAATATCTCTCTAAGGCAAGGAAAATTGGGGTGCTTTCCCCAGAGTGGAGATGATAAGTAGTATATGTATGAGAAAGAAAAAAAAGTAAGGTAGAAAGCTAGCCTTTTCTTAAAAAAAACAAGGAGAAAAAAGAAGGAAAATCCTAGCTTCTCCTATATGACCATAAACAAAAGCAAGTAGAGCTACTTTCTTTTTGTAATTTCTTCCTGAAAAGGTTGTGCTAAACTTCCCGTGTAACTAGCTCCAAACTCCACTCAAGAGAAAGTACTACCTTCTATAAATAATTGTCCCAAGTCCTTAATTTCCATATAGATAGCTCTATTGACTATTTCATTTCAGAAATGAAAACTACGCTTGCACCTTCCAGACACAGAACTCAGTATATCTGTATTGACTTATTTATTCATTCACTTGTTCAAATATTTACTGAATACTACACTGCTGGGGTCCAGCCCCGGTGGATCCAGGGAATTCGAAGGGTGGATGGAGTCAGCGAGGAACGATTTATTTAATTAGAAATATAAGATTAGATTAGGAAAGAATAGTGTAGTAGGAAAATTAGTGGAGAAAAGAGGGCTGAATAACTTGGTTTACGTGGAGAACTAATAAAACCTTGAGACAAGAGGTTTGCACCAACCATGTTAGGCCACCGGCGCCCATTTGAATAGTGGAGGGTGCCTTGCCTTGGGCTCCCTCTCGCGTGGATCTTAGAAGCCAGGGCAAGTAAGTAGACATGGCGAGCCTCCATGCCCCAGATGGGAATTCAGCCAGAAAATAAAGAAGACACGGGGAGACCAAGCTGCTTCGGTGAGCGAGGCACCAATAATTTTATTTTTTAAAAGGACTTTTATACCTTTCCCACAAATGATGTTGTGTACATTATCTTCTGGCCTTGAAGGCCTGTGAAACATTTTAAGACCCTCTTTTGAAAAGGCTGCTCAACCAGAAAACTTATTTTCCCTTTAAGTGTTTTTTCTTTATATTTCTAATCTATGTCAGCCTCAGAAATTGTCAAACAAAGTTACATTTTCAGGAAGCAAACGTGGAGTAAGTTACAACAAAGAACGAACCAATTAGCTCAAAAGTCTGATGTGGTCAGTTTCAAGGCTACACTTGTTTTTTCTTACATTCTAACTATGTTAGCAAATGTGCTCCCAGGTGCACAGTGGATAAGAGATATGGGAACTTGGCAACAAGCATTGGCTCAACAGTGAAATCTTACACCATTGCTACTCTAATGACTTTTAGCTCTTTTAAAGGCTTTATGTTTTAGGCTTCCCTGCCTCTCACAGTTGGGGGGGGGCGGTAAACAATCATGCATAGTTGTAAAAGTCAGGGTAAGGCAAGTTAGAGAGCCATCAGAGGGGTTTGAGCTGAAACACTCCTTTCATATGCAGGAGACTGTTAACTGGAGCCCTAAGTTAATTCCTTTTAGAGGAAGGTGATTGGGGATGGCCTCCTGTTATGTCAGAAGAGTGGAAAGCACAGTACAATAAAGCAGACAGACTCTGGTTTTGGGGGTAGATGCTCAGGAAAATTCAGGGGGACCCCCTGAAGCCAGATCACACCTTTGTGTTTTGTCCGGCTGCTTTCCTCATGACCTTTGCCATGGACGGGATTCCTCACGCTGGCTCCCGGCACTACACTATACCAAACACTGTACTAGTCAGAATATAGCCTATAGAGTGATGACATGGTTACTGACTTTCAAGATTTCCAGTTCAAAAACCTCACTCAGAACCAGACTGCTTTGGTGAAACAAATAAACAAAGGAACACACAACCCCATCATCACCAACAAACACGCTATCCAAAACATATCAATACTCAGTTATCCAGTAAAATATTAAGAAAGGAGTATTCATATTTATAAATGAAAAAAAAAAAACTATCATAGAATAAAACTTTAGCCTTCTCAATAATGACTTATTTCAAAATGAAAGAAAAATTACATAGTACATGTACATGTTGGAAGTTCTTTTCTTTTACTTGGTTTGCCATAAAACATTTTTATTCTACTGGAATACACATTCAAAAGAATTTAAACCTGGAACAGATCCTAGAGATAAATCTTATTCACAGTTTTCTAAACTTTAGTCATTTATGTACCACCTTTGTAATTTCTATCATATCCATATGTACCATCTGTAATATTTTAATGTTTAAAAATCCAATTTTTAAAACTTAAATTGATTGATTTTATATATGGTAACTGAAACTATTACTTTGCTACAAACAAAACTATGTTATTAAATTTTATACAAATTCTCTTGCTTATAAAGGGCTCTAAGTTCAAGCCAGATTTCTATTTTTAAAAAAATTTATTTGGCTGCATGTGGCACACAGGATCTTTGTTGGATCATGCAAGATCTTTTGTTGCAGTGCCCGGACTCTCTAGTTGTGGCAGGTGGGCTCCAGAGGGCGCAGGCTCCAGCAGTTGGCATGTGAGCGCTCTAGCTGTGGCACGCAGGCTCTGGGTGTGGGCTCAGCAGTTGTGTGTGGGGTTAGCTGCTCTGCAGCATAAGGGGTCCTAGTTCCCTGACCAGGGATCGACCTGCCTAACTCTGTATTGCAAGGCAGATTCTTAACCGCTGGATCACCAGGGAAATCCCCAGATTCTATTAAAAAACTGAATAAGGAATAACTCAGCTACGTGAGTCAATGTTTAAATTTTTTTTTCTTTTCAGAAAACTGCCTGACATTATCTTACATGCCACCTAAAGTCACCTCTAGTAATCTGTGGTAGGTTTCAGAATTTGGGAAAACACACATTTATTTAACCCCCTTATTTTCCAGAGGAAGCAGATTAAGAGTGGTTAAGAGAATTTCTCAAAGGTAATTAGCTAATAATCAGACTCTAGTGCTTACTCTACTATACTACATTCTGCTTTTTGGAACATGCATTAAAAAAAAAAAAAAAAGCATTTAAGTACATCCTTGTTTACCAGTGAAGCGTGCTCTGCCATTCTATTAAGACTGTTGTTTAGCTGCTAAATTGTGTCTGACTGTAGCCCTTCAGGCTCCTTTGTTCATGGGGTTTCCCAGGCAAGAATACCAGAGTGGGTTGCCATTTCCCTCTCCAAGGGATCTTCCTGACCCAGGGACTGAACTCTCATCTCCTGCACTGCAGGCAGATTCTTTACCAGTGAGCCATGACAGAAGCCCAGATTAAGAAATCAGCATTGGTTAAAAAAAAAAAAAGTGCTGTATCAGTCTTCTAGCAAGAGAATGTTTTAGATATACAAATTATACGTTAAGTTAGCACTAGTCATCTGTAAAGAACCAGTGCAAACTAGCCTGGGTGTTATACAACTGACTGCCCAGTTCAACCTGAATTGATACAGTCATTATTAATTATCTCATATTTCAGATGACCTCTCTGGTTGATAACCCTATTTTATCTCTTTGCCAAGGGCAGATTAAGACTCAAAAAGCTTGTTAGTACACAACAAGCCTGTTCTCTGGCAGGAGCATAGGTAGCTCTTTGTAAGGGATGATCTTCTCAGCTACAAGCAAGTACCTCTAGAAGAGCCCTCCTCCCTGCTAGTCAATTCATAACAGCTCCATTAAAAGCATTACTCTGCTACTGTTTTATGTAACATAAGTCAGAGACACTAGGCCTGCAGATAGTCAATCAGAATATTAGTCTTCAAAAGAAAGGACTTTAGAAGCTTAATATCCACCATAGCTAGACAGCATATTAAAAAGTAGAGACATTACTTTGCCAACAAAGGTCTGTCTAGTCAAAGCTATGGTTTTTCCAGTAGTCATGTATGAATGTGAGAGTTGGACTATAAAGAAAGCTCAGGGCCAAAGAATTGATGCTTTTGAACTGTGGTGTTGGAGAAGACTCTTGAGAGTCCCTTGGACTGCAAGGAGATCAAACCAGTCCATACTAAAGGAAATCAGTCCTGAAAATTCATTGGAAGGACTCATACTGAAGCTGAAACTCCAATACTTTGGCCACCTGATGCGAAGAACTGACTCATTGGAAAGGACCTTGATGCTGGGAATGATTGAAGGTGGGAGGAGAAGGGGATGACAGAGGATGAGATGGTTGGATGGCATCATTGACTCGATGGACATGAGTTTGAGCAAGCTCTGGAAGATCGTGATGGACAGGGAAGCCTGGCATGCTGCAGTCCATCGGGTCGCAAAGAATTGGACACAACTGAGTGACTGAACTGAACTGATAAATTAATGGGCTTTGCTGTAATGAAAAATGTTTCAAGGAGGGACAGATCTTGGGCCCCAGTCCATAAGACTTCCTCTGTAATTACTGACCTGTGAGAGAAGCAGAACTCAGGAAGGGGGACTCTCCTAAAAACAGAATTCATAGAGCTCAGACTGGTCAAAGCAAAGAGGTCTGGAATAGGGTTGTCAGTTGAGAAAAATCTTCTATAAGACATCACTATCTAGAACTTAAATTCACTTGGCGGGAGAAGGGAGTTATTAGTAACTTTTTGTTGATTTTGAACCAGAAAACCTGTCTACTTTTTGGACTCAAGCTTCTTAAAGAGATTTCCCTCAATACCCACATAGGTTCTGGCTTCCTCCAAGTAAGTACAGATAGAATAAGGTTTTAGTTCTCCTTAGTGTGGTCTTGAATGGGTCTAGCAGCTAGCTGCCATCCCATTCAACAGCCATACCAAAGACTGTGTCAACTGCTGGGACTCATGGCTCCACTGGAGGCTACAGCAGGGAGTGACATCAAACAAAATACAGCAAAGCAAACGCCTATTCATACAGTACCATGACTATGTGCACAGTGATTAAGAATATAGGCTCTGGAGTCATAGAAATTGGAGTTCACATTCTCTATCACCTAGCTGTTATGTGATCTCGGATAGGTTACATTTAACTTCACTCCTTTTTCTTCATCTGGAAAATGGCATTGATAATAGCAATTTTCTTGTATGTAAAATAGGGTTAATAATAGTATCTTACTCAGCAAGTTATTCTCCGGATGAGATGTTGCATGGAGAAAGCTGAATACAATCCCTGATTCACAGTAATTCTCAAAAAATGTTAGCTCTTATCCTGGGACCAATTCTGCTGAACAGTTCTCAAGAACCTGGCTATTGTTAGGTCCAGGAAGAGATTATTTACCAAAATATCATATTCTCTGAAAAATATATCAAAGTGCCCCATTTCAGGGAGCCAAAGATATGCTCCCAAATATAGCAGATAAGGACATATAAGAGTCCTTATCCAAAGTCCACACCCAAAGTAAATCTTGTTCATACTGTTTACCACAGGCAATAACAACTGAACACAGAGTGAACAGCAATTCTGATCTATGTGAAAGTTCTGATATTCTATCATCACTATCTTGACCAAAATTCTGTGCTATACTGAAAGCTCAGAATAGCAGTAAGTTGTCTAAACTGGTAATACTTCCTGCTCACGTCACAGCAAGGAATTTATATGCTTAAATTATATCCACAAAGACTATCTGGACTTTGGGGATTTACATTTTCTTTGCCACAGTGTGGCCAAATATGACTGATTAAATTCTTACTCAACTCTCTGAAACTTGTTAGAGAAGGTATGAGTAAAAAGACCAAAAGTTAACCACCTGTGTTGATACCTCCAGAGGCATGGGGGTGGGGGATGGGGTGGTTTGTTTGATTCTCTTTAATTTATAGGTGGCTGTTTAAAAAAAAAAGTCACATAAATGTGCGAGCTCTGTTCTTTGGGATTTTGAACATGACATTAATATTTATATCCTCATTTAATGGATGAGCTCTGTTCTCATTTAAAATATGAAGGAAAGATGTACTATTAAAAAGTGAACATCTGGGCCACTTTCCTTTTGTTTTTCAACCACTGCGGCTGATAGAGATCTCTTCCTGAACTTGAATGAACAACTGTCATCTGTCATATGAATTCCGTCATTGCTCTACTTAAGCAACAACTCAAAAGACTGTTATTACTTCCAGTTTGAACGCTTGAACCAGTTGAGTGAAAAGTTCCAAATTCAATCATATGAAACACACTGCAGTGTTAGCAACATTCTTAAGAATTAGCATATCACTATGTGAACGACTATGCAGCATTCTTATGAGGTGCTTGCTGCTTTTACTGGCAACAGAAATGCCTTGCAAAAGCAATCAGGCTCATGGTTCACTGACCTCAATGATATTCTGACAGACTTAACTCTGGATCGAGGACTAAAAGAACAGCTAATGGAAAATATGTAATAGCTTAGTGAATTATGCAGTTCAGGATAAGGTAGGCAGGACACTGTCAAAAGAAAAAAGACCAAAGATATTTGTTTGCTTCGTGGCACTAAACAGGATTCCTGAAGTCGTTCTTAATGTTTCTGAAACAAAATTAGTCACTTAACTTTTATATACATATATGTTACTTTGCCAAGAGGTTCCAGACAGTCCACAGACGCTATGTTCATAAAGGGGATGCTGACAATTTTTTTTGTTTTTGTTTTTGTTTTTGATGATTCACATTGCGCAGGTCCTATAACTCCATGACTAGAGGTTTGGGGAGTTTTTTGTTTTTCAGGAATACTTTCTTCTAACTTAGAACCTCCTTCTAACCCAAAGGATCCCAGAGAATCCTACAACAGCTTTTCTCATTGGTAAGAAACACGGAAACGGAGAAGAGAAAAGCAGCAGAAACAAAAACAAACCTCAATTTCATCAAATTTAGTAAAGAGCCAAACCCCAACCTCTCTTTCCTCCATGATTGAAAAAAAAAAAAATCACGATACCACTGTCATATTCCTCTTATTCTTTCATCACATGTCATGTCTCCTTGAAAGAAAGAGCCAGGAGGAAGGACCTCCAGGTGGTAACAGCCTTTCATTCCTTAAGGATCCCGGGAAGAAGTGAAGGGGTGAGCACGCGTGCTGCCACGCTCTTGCAGGACAGGGCCATCAGGTGGCACGCTGTGCTCCCTTTTGCCGTGGGGGAGTTTAATAGCTGTCTCTGTGGTCAGCACAGAGTTGAAGAGTTAGGAATGCGATGTTCCATGTTGACTACAACTACCTGTAATTGTACACTAAGTTATGATCCAATTATGTTACATCAGAAAAGCCTAATTAAGGTTCCCTGGTGATAAGAGTAACGGTTCATCCTAAAACTCTACAATGCAAGAATTATAACAAGAAATTTTGGTTATTTCATGAGAGAAGGAAATGAAAATACACTCATGTTGGAAGAAGGAAATAATAACAAAACAGTTAAGACTTTTGTAGGATGTGAGGGGAAAAGACAACTTAATCAAGTATGGTGCTGTGTTAAAGTACTACAAATTACTGATAAAACAGACAATTAGCTTACTAAAATAGGAGCAACACACCTTCCTTACAGTGTGTGCTGTGTGCTTAGTCACTCAGTCGTGCTGGACTTTTTGTGACCCCATGGACTGTAGCCCACTTCCCTGGTGGCTCATATGGTAAAGAGTCTACCCGCAGTGCAGGATACCTCACTGCTCAAACTCCCATCCACTGAGTTGGTGATGCGATCCAACCATCTCATCCTTTTTCCTCCCCTTCTCCTCCTGCCTTCAATCTTTCCCAGCATCAGGGTCTTTTCCAATGAGATGATCCCTACTGTTTCCTATTATATGCAACATATTTTTCAACCTGTAGACAGTTATCTATCAATAGACCACAAAGTCTTAATCTGGTAGATCTCTAAATCAGAGGCCACTATTTATCATAATCCCATCTTCATTTCAACTGATAAAAAGAGTCTAGCAGGGATGAAGGTCCAGAGTCTGTGCTTCCCATATGCCTTGCTCTTTCTCAATGACCTCTGCCATAAGCCATTTCTCAAATAGCTCCCACATCCACTCCCTCCCCACTGGACCTCTCCATCAGCATCTTGAATCAAGAGGTGACAGTTGGTGAACACCAACCATATGCCAGGTTCTACACTAAACATTTTCCATAACATTATCCTAATTAGTCTACAAAGTCTTTATGTGGTAAGTACTTGCTTGTCCCCATTTTACAGATGAAGTTAAGTAACCTGTTTAAGGTCATTTAGCAAGCACTCAGGAGCTGAACTTAGACATTCTGATTTCTGAGTTTAAAGTCTTACTCCATTCCTATTCCACTCCCTTAAAGTTTCAGAGGCCAAAATACCTCTCATGGAATGAAAGAGAGAGAGGAGAGAGGGGCAGGCTCCAGGTGTGAGTTTGAACAGCAGGACAAAGGAAGAGGTAAGGCCGACTCCCACAGGGAAGATCCAGAGCTATCTCTGCAGAGTGCACTGGATCTAGAAATTTAATGTTAAGTGAAGGACATAAAACACTGATCATGTGTACTCATAAAACTATCAGAAGATATGAGTTGTGGCTTAACAAAATGATATCATTCATTGTCATTTTGGGTTCACACTTTGGATCTCCCAAGAAACGAAACAGTAACTAAAGACAGATGATCTCAACTTTAAATTATTCATATGAAATAAAGTGCTTGTTAGTCAATTTAAAGCTCGTGGTTAAGAGTTAATAATATCTTCACAATTTGACTGTAAAAAGAAAATATGAATTAGCCAACCAATGACAGTCTTATTTCCTAATAATGATAAAATAAGCTTTCCATGAAGAACAAATAGCCTACTTCATAACATAGAATATGGAAGCAAAGTTGTTATAAAATATTTATTAAACTTATAAGTCATTCTCTATTATTTATTTATATACTTTCAATGATTAAACATTAAAGCAAAAAATAGTCTGCAATCTAAAATATTTCTGTCCTTAAAAAAGCTTCTACTTTTAATTTCTTAAGTGGTATATTAGGGATAAAGAGAAGTAAATAAATTTCAACTTATTCATGAAAACCTTATACACTGACTGAAGTATCTAGTGTTGATGATATGATCCAAGAGTTATGGTAAAATAACTGATGGCATCCAAAATAAATCATAAAATAAATACAAGTATTTGTATTTTCAGAAACATTTCCAGCCTTGATTATTATAAAAATTAACTTTATTCATGTCAGTGGAATTTCTGAAAAATTAAAAAATATCACAAAAAGAACTTCTAGAGGTGATACAAAGTAATTTTTACTAGGTTGAACATATATGAAAGAGGAAATCACAATTGTATGTGAATACATCAGTGAAGTTCAACTACTCCATCTTAAGCATAAGGAGAATAATGTTTTTTAAGAGGACAGAGATCTTCCAAATGATAAGAGAAGAGGAGAATCATTCTCTTCTACCTGAAAAAATGAGAGCTAAGAGGGGATATGTTCAAAGCCTATAAAAATCATGAAAGATTTAGATAATGTGTTCAAGATGTACTCCCCAAATCTTAGAATTAGGAATGTTTCACTGGTGCTTGAAAAAATAACTTCAAGAATAGATAAAGTCTAATTTTACACAATAGGTGAAATTCTTACAGAACTCATTACCCCAAGAGAAGATAAAAGCCAGATTTAGTATGTCTGGGGAAAAAAAAATGTTCAGACCTTGATATCATGGATGGCAACTATATCTCTTATAAAATGTCAGTGAGAACTGCTGCTAAATCAGAGTTCTGAATTGGATGAATCAATAATATGACCCCAAATGCCCTTTTTAGGCTTCAATGCACAGGAAACAATATATACAAGATAATAAGACTACATTACATTTTGGTTCTAAAGGATGCTTTTTCTTTGTGTACTAACAAACTGCTATTTCTTTTCCTTTCAGTTGGAGATAAGGGGTAGATATACCATGGAAACAGAAGAAGATAAAAGGAGGAAGAATATAATATTACTTATGCCTGCTGATACTGCTTACTTGGTTAGAAAAGATTATAAAATTCATAAAATAAAGGATATTGGAATTCTGACATTGGTACTTCAAAGTTAAGTTTTGTAGAACAAAACTTGTACATGATAATTTGCTTTTGTCAGTATCAAAAAACCAGAAAAAGGATTCACTGAGAGGTCACTGGTAGCAGGACTAGAAACCTGGTCAAACTAGCTCAAGTGAAAAGGAAAAAATATAAGGGAATTGAAAAACAAACAAACAAATAAGAAGTACAACTGTATTTTACAGAAAATGAGAAACCTGCAATTTTTTTTTACCATGGTCTGTACAGTCAGCTACACTCTTTGCTAAGTGACTTCTCTCCTGTCAGTGCCCCATCTTGTAGCCATCAGCTTGAGTCTACAGGATTTTACAACTTAGTCTCACCCTCAGATAAGCAGAGTCTCTTGTAAGGATACTAATGTTTACTGAGATCATGTGCTGAATACTGTGCTAAATGCCTATGAATATTATTTCTCTTAATTACAAAAATTACCCTACAGGGCAAGTACACTTAGAGACGACCAGTGAAGGAGTTAGAAGACAGACCCATCAGACTCCACAGCTGGTGTGCTCAAGTGCAAGATTAGATTAGCTGCCAACAGGTACCTTGTTGGCACAGCCCAGCCTAAAGGGTCAGTGTCTCAGAGTCGGATACTCATTCTGGCCTCTACATCTGTGAATATACCTGTGCATGTGTGTGTATGGAGGTATGCAAGAGGGGAGGAGTGGTTACATGCTATCCATAAAACAGTAAAGGGCTGTATTGCCCAAACAGATGTTTTCAGAAGAAGTGTGAGGACATAATAACTGATGTATAGTAAATCTTTGACTTTTAGGAATTTATTATTTTTTCCTGTTTCAAAAATTTTATTTTTTTCTCATAGAAAAAAATGTGTTATAGGCATGAATCACATTGTCATCTCAACACTGTTCATGTAGATTTATTCCTATTATCATAATCATAGTAAACATATGATGATAAATGTCTATTCACAAGTTGCTCTCCTAACCTAAACTGAAGATCAGTAAAGAGGAAAAACATACTTCTGCCTTCCAGAAAAACATCTACTTCTGCTTCACTGACTTTCCAAAGCCTTTGACTGTGTGGATCAGAACAAACTGTGAAAAATTCTTAAAGAGATGGGAATACTAGACCCAGATTAGGGAGAGGAGGAGACGGTGACAGAGGATGAGATGGCTGGATGGCATCAGAGACTCAGTGGACACGAATTTGGACAAACTCCGGGAGACAGTGAAGGGCAGGGAAACCTGGTGTGTTGCAGTCCATGGGGTCACAAAGAGTTGAACACGACTTAAGAGACTGAACCAACAAGAGCTAAAAAAGCTGCCTATTTAAGCAGTATCTAAGAAAACCTAAAAACAAGGGAGACAAAAAAATGAAGATACTAGAGGAAAACTTTACATTGGATACTACAGCTACCACAGTTTAATAGTAAACACAGCCTCAATCCTAGCCAGATTAACATAAAACCTCACACTACAGGCCCATCTATTTCAGTTCTGCGTTTACATAATCCATTATGTTCAGTTTTCAACACAAAATTGTAAGATATACTAAAAGGTGAAAAAAAAGAAAAAAATTAGACTGAAGCAACCACTGGATCCAGATTTATGTATGGCAGACATTTTAGAATTATCAGACCAGGAATTTTAAATAACTATGATTAACATGTTAAGAATTCTAATGAAAAAAGTGAACAATTCGCAAGAAGAGATAAGTAACATAAGCAAAGAGATGAAGGTGCTAAGAAAGAACAAAAAAAAAATGCTAGAAATGAAAAACACTAACAGAAATGAATGTGTTCGATGGGCTCATCAGTAAACTGGACATGACTGAATGAAAGAACCAATGAGCCTGAAGATAATGACAACATAAACTTACAAAACTGACTGGAAAGAGAAAAAAAAAATGAATGAAACAGAATATCCAAAAACTGAGACAGGTACAAAAGGAGAACATACATGTAACGGTAATGCCAGAGGAGAAAAAAGAGAGAAAGAAAGAGAAGAAATATTTGAAGTAATAATGCCATGAAAATGAAAGTGAGGTCACTCAGTCGTGTCCAACTCTTTGCGACCCCATGGACTGTAGCCTACTAGGCTCCTCTCTCTAGGGGGAGATTCTCCAGGCAAGAATACTAGAGTGGGTTGCCATTTCCTTCTCCAGGGGAGCTACCCAACCCAGGGATCAAACCCCGGTCTCCCACGTTGCAGGCAGACGCTTTAACCTCTGAGCCACCAGGGAAGCCCATAATAATGTCATAGAAATTTCCAAAATTAATGATAACAACAATCCACAGATCTAGAAAGTTCAGAGAACATACTAAGCAGGATAAATAAATAAAAAATCTATATCATGAATGTTATATTCAAACTATAGAAAATCAAAGAAAAAATCTTGAAAGAAGTCGAGGAGGTAGGGGAGAATCTTATCAATAAAGGAACAAGAATAAGAATTACATAGGCCTTCTTTTCAAAAGGACTTCCTTGGTGGCTAAGATGGTAAAAGCATCTGTCTACAATGCGGGAGAGACCCGGGTTCGAGCCCTGGGTTGGGAAGATCCCCTGGAGAAGGAAATGGCAATCCACTCCAGTACTATTGCCTGGAAAATCCCATGGACAGAGGAGCCTGGAAGGCTACAGTCTATGGGGTCACAAAGAGTCAGACACAACTGAGTGACTTCATTTTCACTTTTCTTTTCAAAAACCGTGGAAGCAAGAAGGGACTGGAGCAAAATACTTTGCTTTTAAAGAATGAAAACTCAGCTGCTTAGAATTCTGTATTCAGTAAAACTGCCTTCAAAAGTCAAAAGAGACTTTCTCAGACAAAAATTGAGGGAAACTGTCGCTAGCTTCAGAGAGAAGAAAATATGTCAAAAACTCATATATACATACATACATATACAGCGAAGAGTGTTAAAGAAGGAATAAATCAAAGTTAAATAGAATCTTTTCTTTCTCTTATTCTTTATTAATCTAATAGATAACAGTTTGTTTAAAGTAATAGCAGCAACAAAATATTTCACGATCATAACCTATGGATAAGCTCTGCTTCAAAAACTAAGATCATGGCATTTGGTTCCGTCACTTCATGGTATATAGATGGGGAAAAAAATGGAAACATTGACAGATTTTATTTTCTTGGGCTTCAAAATCACTGAAGGTGACCACAGCCATAAAATTAAAATATGCTTGCTCCTTAGAAGAAAAGTTATGATGAACCTAGGAAGCATACTCAAAGCAGACATATCACTTTGCTGACAAAGGTCCATAGAGTCAAAGTTATGGTTTTTCCAGTAGTCATGTACAGATGTGAAAACTGGATCATAAAGAAGGATAAGTGCTGAAGAACTGATGCTTTTGAAGCCTGATGTTAGAGAAGACTCTTGAGAGTCTCTTAAACAGCAGGAGATTAAACTAGTTAATCCTAAAGGAAATCTACCCTGAATATTCATTGGAAGGACTGATGCTGAAGCTCCAATACTTTGGCCATCTGATGTGAAGAGCCCACTCATTGGAAAAGACCCTGATGCTGGGAAAGACTGAAGGCTGGAGGAGAAGGGGACGACAGAGGATGAGATGGTTGGATGGCATCACCAATTCAATGGACATGAGTTTGAGCAGATTCCAGGAGATAGTGAAGGACAGGGAAGCCTGGCATGCTGCCATCCATGGGATTGCAAAGACTCAGACATGACTGGGTGACTGCACAACAAGAAGCTTATGGATAAGTGAAATAAGTGGCAACAGTGCTTTAAGGAATGGGAGGGAAGATTTGGGACTACTCTGTTATAAGGTATCTGAAGTGCCCATGAAGTGGTGGTATACTGTTATTTGAAAGTAGACTTGTAGTAGTTATAAATGTGTGTTATAATCTTTAGGGTAACTACTTAAAAGAGAAGTTGTAATTTATATGCTAAGATAAGAGAGAAAATGGGATCATTATAATGATCAATTAAAACCAGAGAAAGTAGATGAATAGAGGAAAGTAATAAAGAAACAAAGTCAACAAATAGAAAAGTCACAAGTATGGTTTACATTAATCCAACTTTATCAATAATCACTTTAAATGTATGTGGCCTAAATACACTAATTAAAAGACAAGAACTGTCAGAGTGGATCAAAAAGCAAGGCCCAACTACATGCTGTCTACAAGAAACCTACTTTAGGTATGAAGACACAAACATTAAAAGTAAAGGTATACAGAAATATATACTGCGCCAGTATTAATCAAAAGAAAGGTGGACTATCTCTGAATTTCAGACAAAGCAATGAAAATTGTAAGTGATAGAGAAGTGTTGTGTAATGTTCAGGCGCAGTCGTGTCTGACTCTTTGCAACCCCAAAATGACAGGGGGCCCGTTCTCCAGAAAGACATTATGATCCTTAAAATGTATGTGCCTAATAAACAGGTATGAGGTTATATGAGACAAAAATCTGTTAGAACTGCAGGAATTCGTTATTTATTTTAATTCAAAGATTACTCACAAATTCACTATTATAGACAGTTAGAAACACTTCAATATCACTCATTCAGTTACTGACAGAACCAGAAGGCAGAAAATCAGTAAAGATATAATTGAACAGGATAGTATCATCCATCAAGTGGATCTAATTGACATTTACTGAATAGTTCATCCAGTAACAGTAGAATGCATGGTCTTCTTAAGCTCAAAGGGAAGATTCGCCAAGGTAGAGCATACTCTAGGCCATAAAACAAACTTTAACAAATTTAAAAGAATAGATATCATAAGAAGTATGCTCTCAGACAACAATGAAATTAGATGAGAGATCATTAACAGAAACATAGCTAGAAAATCCCGAGATATTTGGAGATTAAACAGCACACATAAATAATACAAAAATCAAAGAAGAAATCTCTGGAAATTAAAAAACTTTTTGAACTATGTGAAAAAAAGACATCAAAATGTGTGGGATGCAGCAAGAGCAGTACTTAGAGGAAAATGTATAGCATTAAATGCGTTAAAAATTAAAAAAAAAAAGAGCTAAAATCAATCATCCAACTTAGGAAACTGGAAAAAGAAGAATAAATTAAGTCCAAAGTAAGAAGAAAAAATATCAAAGAAATTGAAAGCAGGAGAAAATAGAGAAAAATCAACAAAATTAAAAGCTCATTCTTTGAAAAGTACAAAGAAATGGATAAACCTCTAGTCAGGGTAAAAAGAAAAAAAGAAAAGACACAAATAATATCAGTAATGAAAGAGGTACCATTTACTACTGAACCCATGGACAGTCAAAGGATAATAAAGGAATATTATGAACAGATTCTATATTCACAAATTTGGTAACTTAGATAAAATGGAGCAATTCTTTGAAAGACACATTTACCAAAATTCATACAAGGAGAATAGGCCTATATTGATCAAAGAAGTTGAATAAATAGTTGATAACTTTCCAAGACAGAAAGCACCGAACCCAGATAGTTTCACTGGTCAATAATACCAAATATTTAAGGAACAAATGATATCAGTTCTCTACAATTTGCTCCAAAAAACAGACACAGAGTGAACACTTCCTAACTCATTTTATGAGGCCATTATTATACTAACACCAAAACTGCACAAATACATTATAAAAAAAGAAAGAGACCAATATTCCTCATTAACATAGATGCAAAATTCTCAAGAAAACATTAGCAAATCAAATCTGCTGCTGCTGCTGCTGCTGCTAAGTCGCTTCAGTTGTGTATGACTCTAAACCAGCCTTGAATAACCTGACGTATATTCAACATGACTTAGTTAATACTTTTTATATATTGTTAGATTTGATTTCGGAGAAGGCAATGGCAACCCATTCCAGTACTCTTGCCTGGAAAATCCCATGGGCGGAGGAGCCTGATAGGCTGCAATCCATGAGGTCGATAAGAGTTGGGCACAACTGAGCGACTTCACTTTCACTTTTCACTTTCATGCATTGGAGAAGGAAATGGCAACCCATTCCAGTGTTTTTGCCTGAAGAATCCCAGGGACAGGGCGCAATATATAAAAAGTATTATACAAAATGACTTAGTGGGATATATGTCAGGTTATTCAAGGCTGGTTCAACATTTGAAAATCAACTAATGTAATCCATCACATCAACATATTAAAATATAAAAATCATATATAATATCAACAGATATAGAAAAAGTATTCCACAAAATCCAAAATCCATTCATGATAAGACTCTTAGTATGGGGAATTTTCTTAACTTGGTAAAGAATATCTAAAAACAACCTACAGCTATGTTCACATATAATGGTGAGAAACTTGATGTCTTTTCCCTAAGAGATGAACAAGGCAAGATATCCCCTCTCACCACTTCTATGCAACACTGTACTGTAAGTCCTAGCTAATGCAATAATGCAAGAAAAGGAAATAAAGATTAACAGATTGGGAAGGAAGATAGAGAAGGATCTTTTTTTCATAGATGATATGACCATTATGCAAAAAATTCCAAGGAATCACCAAAAGAACTGCTGGACCAAATAAGTGATTAAGTCAAGGCTACAGGATGCAAGCTTAATATATGAAAGTCAATAGCTTTCCTATATACCACCAACAAGCAATTGGAATTTGGAATTAAAAATATACCACCATTTACAAATGGATAGAGGAAGGGAGTGAAAGAGTGTTGGAGGAGGAAGAAGGAATGGAAGATGGAAGGGAGGAAGAAAAAAAATTTAAGTCAAACAAAATGTATGAGATCCATAGGAAGAAAACTATAAAACTCTGAATAAGGAAACCAAAGAATATGCAAATAAATGAATATCATAGATAGGAAGATGAAATATTGTTATGAGGTCAATTTTTCCAACTCAATCTGTTCAGTTCAGTTCAGTTCAGTCGCTCAGTCGTGTCCGACTCTTTGAGACCCCATGAATCGCAGCATGCCNGTAACTCCCCGCTCTCCACAACTAGAGAACAGCCTGCGCGGCAACGAAGACCCAGTGCAGCCAAAAAGAAAATAAATAAATGAAAACTTTTAAAAAGGACTCATTTCACACTCATAGAAAGTGCTCAATAGACAGTAACTAATATTATTTGCTGAATGAGTGGGCTGTTTAGGAGGAAAGTGGAGCGTGGTGCTTAAGCGCATGGACTGCAGCCTCAGACTCTTGAGTTCTGGTCCCAACTGTACCACCTACCAGCTCTGAGACCTTGAGCACATTATTTAACATCTCTGTGCCTCTGTTTCTCATCTGTAAAAGAGGAAAATTGTTATCTACTTTATTGGGCTACTGTAAGAATTAGATGAGATGATCCAGATCCAGCATTTAGAATAGAGTCTGTCATATCATAAGCCTCAATAATTAGAAGAATTAGAATAATCGCTATTCTTATTTACTATCTCTGAACAAGCAATTGGGAATCAGAGTGTGAACACTGCTTGGGCATACAGTCTTCAGCCCCCCACCCAAGAATGAGGCAGCTCTTCCTCATTTTACCCTCAATCCCAGCTCTGCAGGAAGTCTGTCCAGCTTGCCTCTTGTCTCAGTAGCTTCTCAGGGGCTTGCTCATGGCAAGTAATTGGTCACTGCATTTAGAAGGAGTCCATGTCACAGGCAGGATTTGCCCACACTGTTTGTTCCATCCTGCCTGCTCAACCCTCTGCAGACATAGTGCATGGGNAATTTTCCACAGTTTATTGTGATCCACACAGTCAAAGGCTTTGACATAGTCAATAAAGCAGAAATAAATTTAGCAAAATCCCAATAAAAACCCCAGCATACTACTTTCTGAATAGCAAACAAAATGATTCTAAAGTTTATATAGAGAGGCAAAAGACTCAAAATAGCCATCACTGTTGAAGAAAAAGGACAAAGAAGACTGATACTACTTGACTCACTAAAAAGTGACGGTAATCAAGACTGTGGTGCCAGTGAAAGAATACATAAACGGATGAAAGGAACATAACAAACAGCCCAGGAACAGACCCACACAAATAAAGTCAACTGATCTCTGACAAAGGAGCAGACGTAATCCAACAGAGAAAGGACAGTCTTTTCAACAAATGGTGCTGGAACAACTGGATACCCACATGAAAAAAAAATCTAGACACTGACCTTATATCTTTCACAAAAAAATCTCAACATAGATCATAGACCTAATGTAAAATGCAAAACAGTTTGAGAAGAAAAAAAATCTAAGTGGTCTCTAGTTTGTCAATGAGTTTTCAGATGTTAACACCAAGAGCACAATACATAAAAGAAAAAATTGAAAAGCTGGACTTCATTGTAATTAAAAAATTTTACTCTTTGAAAGACACTGCTAAAAGAATAAAATGAAACCCACAAATGGAAGAAAATATCTGATAAAGGACTTATATCCAAAAATTTAAAAGAGCTCTTAAAACTCAACAATAAGAAAACAATCCTATGATAAAATGGAACTGAACAGACAACTCAACAAAGAAGATATATAGATGGTGAATTAGCATATGAACTGATGTTCAACATTAGAGGTTATTAGACATTGCAAATCAAAACAGGATACCATTACATGCCTATTGAAAGTGAAAGTGAAAGTGAAAGTGAAGTCGTGTCCGACTCTTTGCGACCGCATGAACTGTAGTCTACCACGCTCCTCCATCCACGGGATTTTCCAGGCAAGAGTACTGGAGTGGGGTGCCATTGCCTTCTCC
>SJYV01053428.1:317695-362732 GCA_006410875.1 Neotragus pygmaeus
TGAAAGTGAAAGTGAAAGTGAAGTCGTGTCCGACTCTTTGCGACCGCATGAACTGTAGTCTACCACGCTCCTCCATCCACGGGATTTTCCAGGCAAGAGTACTGGAGTGGGGTGCCATTGCCTTCTCCATGGCTAAAATCTAAAACAGTGACAAATACTGGGGACAATGTGGAGCAACAGAAACTCTCATTCACTGTTCCTGGGAATGTAAGATGGTACAGCTACTGTTATGGATTCCGTGCTGTGTCCCCTCAAAATTGCTACATTGAAGCTCTAACTCCCAGTGTGATGATATTACGAGGTAGGGTCTTTGGGAGGTAATGATGTTTAAACAAGGTAATGATTCAGGGCCCCAGGGATGGGATTAGTGCCCTTAAGAAGAACAAGAGACAACAGAGATTTCTCACTCCATCACATAAGGGCACAGCAAGAAGGCAACTGCCCACAAGACAGGAAGAGGACCCTTAAGAAGAACCAGATTTGCTGGCATTTTCATTCTGGACTTCCCAGCCTCCAGAACTGCAGAAAATAATGTTTTGTTTAAGCCACCCAGTCTGTGGTATTTTGTGACAGTGGCCTAAGGAGACTAACACAGCCACTTTGGAAAAGAATTTGGCAGTTCCTTACAGAGCTAAACAGAGGCTTACCATACAACTCAGCAATCCCTCTCTTAGGTCTTTAACCAAATTAGTTAAAAATGTACGCCAACCCAAAAACCTGCACATGAGTGTTTATACCAGCTTTATTCATGATCGCCAAAACTGAAAGCAGCAAAGACGTCCCTCAATAGGTGAATGGATAAACAAACTGTGGTACTTCCGCACAATTCAGTGTTATCAGCAATAAAAACAAATGAGCTGTCAAGTCACAAAAATACATGGAGGAACCGTTTATTTTTTAAAAAGCAATCAGAAAAGACTTCATAACATATAATTCCAACTATTTGACATTCTAGGAAGCAAAATCATAAAGACAGAAAAATCAGTGATTGGCAGAGATAGTAGGTAAAGACAGGAGTGAATAGGTGGAACAAGGAATTTTTAGGGCAGTGAAACTATTCTGTATGATTATGTAATGGTTGATTCAAGACATTATGCATTTAGCAAAACTCACAGAACTATACTACATGAAGACTGAACCCCAATGTAAGTTATAGGCTTTAGTTAATAATATGTATCAATATTGGTTCATCAATTGTAATGAATGTACTGCATCAGAGCAAATGTTAATATTAGGCAAACTGGACCATGGAGAGAGATAAGGGGAGGGAAAAGAGCAAACACTGTACTTCCTAATAAATATTTTTATAAACCTAAAACTGCTCTAAGAAATGGTCTATAAATTAAAAAATAAAGGCATTCAAAACAGACTAAAAGAACACACATACTATATTTTAAAAATTATTTTAAAGTAATTATGTCAAGTAGAATGAATAAATTTAGCATTAAGAGAACAACAATATGATCCAGATGAATTATATCCAGAAAATTCTAATTGCTGGTACTTTATCCAGTTAACACAATCTCGAATCCTTTTTTGTTGTTTTATATTAATTAAAAATCATGCTACCTCCCTTTGGTGCTGTTTTCTAGAGAGAACAAATGATAAAATGCATAAAAAAATTAAAAAGAGGTATCACAGAACCTATTAAAGATTACTAATGATGAGAAAAGATAAGATGTTTCCTTTGAATGAAGAGGGAGTTAGGCTTGGGAAGGATTCAATGAAACCTCTAACTAACTAATGAAGGCTAAACTTATCACAAATTACAAGCACAAAGAGAGTGTTCTATTAAATCAAAGCCTTTTTTCAGTTGAACTGGAAGTCTATGTGGAGAAGCAGCTTAAATTCAATAAAGTATGAGTCACAGGGTACCTGAAACCTCTTCCCTGGGAAGAAACTTGTTCTATCTGGAGGTATTTAATTTCTATGTCAGTGTAGTTATTTTCAAGTTCATGACTTTAATAATTTTCTGGTCAATATTGATAGGAAGGTTATAATTTGATATAAGTGGAAAAACAGCTTTCTCTTTCTTCTATGGCAAACAGACACAAAAAATTTGCCCTTACATATAATAGTTCCTTTTTGCTAACTGATAGAATTTTAAGGCTTAAAAGAAATCAAAGAGATAATAAACCCCCTTTATTTACTGTCTCGAAACTCTTGTTAATAAAACAAAACAACTGTTAAAATTAACAACACTAATCCTTTATTGAAATGGCTTTCATGTAATAATGTCATAGCCATTAATAGACCTCAGCCATTCACTTAAGCCCATCTAAGTAGCTTGATCAGATTCTATTAAAATAATGTATGATTTCTTTAATTCCAGCATGACTTAGCTACAGATTTATTTCGTACTGAACTTTAAAAAAAAATGGATTCAAGAACAGGTGTCTCAGGCTAGATTTGGGGCTGCATAAATAAGCTTTGTGTTAGGGATGATAAGAATACATTTAAAATTTTAATTGAAGAATGCCAGGCACCAGAGGCAAAGAGCATGCAATTTAAACAAATGCTAAATAAAGCCAGCTGCCAAAAAGGGCAAGCTCACTGAGATTACAGCTGTTCACTATCATGCAACAATAATACAAAAGTTCTCTATTTCTTGAGGCATGTCTTATCCACTTGGTGGACTATGGCCTCTGCACATCATTTCTGTTCCCTGGGGTTAGGTTACCATAGTATGGCATAAAACTATCCAAAGTGAAGGAAAAATGACTTTTTGCATATCTACCATTTAATATTATCTATATTCATATCTCTTCTAATTAATTTGGGAGATTGAAAATATATGTTGTCCCTCATTCCAATAACAAAAGAGACTGTAAAATAACAAGTAAGGAGGAAAAAAAAAGAGCCTGAGCTTTTCACCTTCTCTGTATTTCTGGTAGTCACTAATCAAACCACAGAAAAGAGAAAGGACAGGAGAACAAGAAATGGCCTTTCAAAAATTCCACAAATCAAAGGCTTTTTTGGTAAGTAGCTCTTACCTGTGGTCTCTGTTACAAATTGAACTAATTAAACATGGAATCGAATAACAACATATTATGTTTTATACTAAAAAGGCAATAACTTTGAAATGTTAGTTTGCTCTTGACAACAGATAATTTACTCAAAATACAGCTCGTGGAATCATTTATTTCCGTTATTTTAAAGAATGACATAACAAGATAGAGGTTTCAGGCTGTTTCTTAGCCACAATGCAAACATTTCATTCAAACTTTTCCCAAATGATTATTTTCCCTCCTTTTCCTTTAATCTGCTCAGCATACTCTAAAGACCCAGGCAATTCATTTCAATGAGACAGAACTGCAAGGCGGTCTATAAGAAATGGTATGGCAAATGTATCAATTTATGTAAGAGTTTACTTATGCATCTTTGGCCATTCCTGATTTTACTCAAATTCATAGATAATTCTGCTACTAAAACAGAGAGAAACATGTTTAAATAGTTAAGGACACATTACAGTTGTTATATTAAAATATGTATTAGTCTTTTTGTTAAACAACTGAAAATGCCATTGAATATACAGTTTTATATAAAACCAACTCTAAACATTTATATCAACATAGAACACAGAAACCACAATTGCTATTTATCACTAACATATATTTCTTTTCAGGCTAAAGAAAAGTTCAAAGAACAGATTTCATTTAATCAAATGAGAAACATTTAAATTATCCACAGCAGACCAGGGAACAGTGATTTGTCCATATATACATTAATTAGTTCAATACTAACGTATTAACATTAATGACCCAGAAAAAGAAGGAGCTTAAAGCTATTATCAGATTTTAAAAATGTCACAAAATAGACATAACATTTACTATTCATATAATGGATGCCTATCTGCACATACTACAAAATTAGGGAATCTTTATGCCTCCCTTGCCTTTATTTTTGGTGTCTGGAATACTGTTTAACTGACATGGAGCAATTTATCCTTTTTTTCTCTTTGAAAAAATTCCCCCATATCCAACCATTTGATTAATAATTTAACGTCATATTCTAAATTACATTAGCAGAAAATGCACCTCTTGATGTAGTTTAATACTTTCATGTGTGTTTAATTTAAAAAGTACAAATCTTTCAGGGTGATATTCATTGTTTATATTTTTGGCACTATTTGTAACACAGGGCTGAGTAATAATAACAATGTTAATCCTATGTCACATCCACAATTTAATCAAAACATTTCCCAACAAGCAATTCTATATTAACTTAATTACTTTTGCTGATATTCTTCAAAAGCATGGTTACATTTGTTTATTGTTTGCCACAAACTGTTGCTAATGAGTTATAAAATTATGTGTTGAATTCCTATAAATACAAAACCTATCACAAAAATTGCAATTACTCTGAATGTAAACATTGATTTTCAGTTTTACCTATTCAATGACAGTAGTGAATGAATGTAAAATGTAAGGTTTTATTTAACTAAAGCACAAACATTTTCATACCTTTATAGCTGAAAAAATACCTGCATCTAAGCATCTTCTATCAAATTTGTTTTGGAGTCCCTTGAGAAACACAACATAATTAGCTATCCGACTAATTTTTCAGTCACATTCTACTAAACTGAGAAGCAGATGGTTTAATGCTCTCTTCCACATAACTCAGCAAATCACGGGCAGAAGAGGAAACGATGCCCAAGAGTTCTGATACTTTGGCACTGCTCTAAGTAAGATATAATAGGCACATAGCATTAAAAAAAAAAACAAAACTTCAAGCGTGCAGAATTCTGTATCTAAGATTTCTGGTCATTTTACAGCTTTTCCAAGACCAGTTCAAATGCCTTTTCTTTTCATTATTTTGGCTGGACTGACTGTACCTCCCAGTCTTGGGAAGGTTTGTACCCTGGTTTGTTTGTATCTTTATAAACTACTAACCACATGTTGCCTCACGAAACAAATTTTGAAAAATGTTTGTGTTAATCTTTTTAGACTGAAAGCATCTTGAGAACAGGGACTCTGTCTTAATTATTTGCACTGAGATTGGCAAAATTTTCAGGTTCTGAGGATTTCTTATTATCTCTGGCAAATGATTAATCTATATAAAATGTGAATAATGATGGTACCTATCATGAAGTATTGTGAATATTAAATAACATAACATATTCAAAGTTCTTAAGCACTGTTACATTTTAAGGTTCACTAAATGTTAGCTATTGCTACATGTAATATTGCTTTCATAATACCTGAATTGAGGAAGTATTCCATAAATATTTATTGAATCAAAGATATCCAAAGACACAGACACATACACATATAGCTGAGATCTCATATAGGAAAATGCTCTAGTCCATAAAGTACTTTTAAACTTTGCTATTTTTTTAAGATAGCATTTTTTCAGTATAACAACAATTAGGCCACCATATTTTAAAAACATCTCCAAACATTACCATGCCTATGATCTCATGTGCTCTGCATCAAGAGCCTGTGAATCATATAGATTAGAATCATAATATAATCATTATCACGTTATATTTCCTTTAGTTGATATAACTGGAAATGGAAAGTAACATTTTTCGAGGATCATTTTGCTTGATGAGGTAGTAGTTACCTCATGCAAAGAGTTGACTCATTGGAAAAGACTCTGATGCTGGGAGGGATTGGGAGCAGGAGAAGGGGNTGTTGGAGAAGACTCTTGAGAGTCCCTTGGACTGCAAGGAGATCCAACCAGTCCATTCTGAAGGAGACCAACCCTGGGATTTCTTTGGAAGGAATGATGCTAAAGCTGAAACTCCAGTACTCTGGCCACCTCATGAGAAGAGTTGACTCATTGAAAAAGACTCTGATGCTGGGAGGGATTGGGGGCAGGAAGAGAAGGGGATGACAGAGGATGAGATGGCTGGATGACATCACGGACTCAATGGACGTGAGTCTGAGTGAACTCCGGGAGTTGGTGATGGACAGGGAGGCCTGGCGTCCTGTGATTCATGCAGTTGCAAAGAGTCGGACATGACTGAGCGACTGAACTCAACTGAACTGAATATACCATATTGGTGTTTTTATTTTTGACTTATTTCACTATGTATAATACACTCCAGTATTCTTTTCCATAATGGTTTGTCATAGGATATTGAATATGATTCCCTGTTGTATACAGTTTATCTTTCCTATATATATTATAGTTTGCGTCTGCTAATCTCAAACTCTCAATCTATCCCTTTCTCACCCCCTCCCCCTTGGCAACCACAAGTCTGTTCTTTATATCTGTGAGTTTTGCTTCTGTTTCATGGACAAGTTAATTAAACCCTTCATTTCTGTGTTCTTTTGTCTCTTTCTAGGCTTTTTTTTTTTTTTTTGCTCCTCACTCCCTGCTTTCTTCCACTTCCAGTTATTTGTCCAACATAAGCACTCTACTTAATGGATACAGCCAGAATTTCAGTAGGACACAATGTATTGGACATGTCCCTACATTTCCTTCTTATAAGTTTATGCATATTCTGGTCAATCAACAAATTTGTTAATTATAATATTCCTCCTAAACATACCATATCCAACAAAAATTAACTGAATACATGCATCCTGTGTGGCTGTGAGCTAAACACTGAAGATATAATGGATGACTAAAATACTATTTATTGGCCCTGAAAAACTCAGTGTAATAGACTAAAAAGCAGTCAGATGTTGTCTAATGGTAAGGACTAGAAAATATACTTAAAAATGAAAAACTTCACACAATAAGTTTGAGTATTAGAGTTGAGATTTTGTAAAATTCTATGAGAAAAGAGTTCACCCAGCAGATCAGGAAAGCCCTCAGAGAAAATTTTGTATCTGAGGGGAGTCTTGAGGGATGGTCAGGCATTCCCTAAGCAAAGAAAGGTAAATTCACATTCTTGGTAGGAGGATAGTGTGTTTGAAGCCACAGAGATATGGAAGAATGAGGAATATTGGAAGAATGACAAATAGCTTGATTTGGAGCAAAAGTAATAGGAGTTGAGATTTGACAGGTAGGTTCAAATCTGCTTATAAACTCAATCAAATCTTATTAGAAGAGTTTGTACTTACCTACAAACAAAGAGGGATCATCACATGGCACTATGTAAGGTATCATGCTCAACTTTGTGGTAAGATAGGATTTTTGTGTAGTAAACTAAATGCCTTCTGAATGGTTCCACAACTCATTAGAAACTCTCCTTCCTGCATTCAGGTTAAATGTGCATGCACCCAGAAGTTTCCAAAGAAGTAAACAATATGATGAAAATCCCATGCATTGACATATGCCAGATGAGAAATTGTCTGAAAGCAGATATTGGGCTTCCCAACATTACTACGAACAGGATGCAGGGAAGTAACCCATTGGCTATTGCATATCACCAATGCTCTGAAGGTTCCTGTTTGTGTTTGGTTTTCCTGGTTGTTTTTAAAACTACAGAAATCATGGCTTCTCTAGATTGAAGAGTTATATTAACAGTTATCTGGTCCAGTCCTCTCACAATATTTAAATTCACTGTATATCTGCTACCATGAGGAAACTAAGTGTCTAATTAAACAGATTCAGCAATGTTTAGTCATTCTTTTTGTGGAAAATCAGCTTATTGTTAGACAGTTCATGCCACTGAAACAATTTATATTATAGAATCTACAGGGTTTTTTTTTCTGTTATATCTGTGACCTATTGCTTCTAATTCTACCATTGAGAGAATGAAAAAATAGTCTAATTCTTTCCTACATAACAGTTTGTAAATTCTTGAGGGAAACTATCATAGCCCTTTTTCATTAATGCCCTACTGTATTTAATCACATACATCCAACTCAATCTCTTAAAAGTAGTATATCAGAGTTGGATTATTTGCTGGATTGTTCTAGCACCAGGATACAAAGGGTTTATTTCCTTGATGAAGACTTATTTATCTGGACAGTACAGCAAGCAATTTGGGTATTTTTATTACTACTTTCAAATACAAGTTTAACCTCACCTTTCCAGAAAAATCCAAAAAACATGTGGCATTTGATACCCTTGAATTTCTTTCTTATCATCCAAGAATAAGAAATTAGGAAACTCTGTGTAAGATGAGTCATTTTATACAAAAATATGAAACACAACAGCATAAAAGGAAAGCATATTTTTCAATTGTTCATGTTTGATGTCCCATGCAGAGCTAGATATCTAAATGATGACATGCATCTGCAGGGGTTTGATTATTCTGTATAAATTAACTTCCATTTAAATTTTATAAAAATAAGACATGAAGCATGTTTCATTCATGCTTGCAAAATAATTACACTAAAACACTTAAGCAATATGCCATCATGTGATGTTTCTAAATATTTAAATTGGAAATCTACAGATGACAAAACTAGCAAATAGAATTAAACTATTGTAGATGAAATGATCCAGATGGACCATTAAGCCATTAGGAAGCTATGTAAGAATGAAAGTGTGGGGGAAATGCAGTAAAACAACCTTTCCCCATAAATGCAACCAATTAAAATGCTAATAATGAAATTTATTTTTCCCCCATTAAAAAAATAAAATAAAATGCTAATAACGGTTCAGGCAACAATTTAACTGGTCAAACACTCTTAAATCAGTTGAAATTTCATACACTTGTGCTAAAANCCCATAAATGCAACCAATTAAAATGCTAATAATGAAATTTATTTTTCCCCCATTAAAAAAATAAAATAAAATGCTAATAACGGTTCAGGCAACAATTTAACTGGTCAAACACTCTTAAATCAGTTGAAATTTCATACACTTGTGCTAAAATACAGAGACAGGCTCCTACCAATTTGAACCATACAAATGGCAAGAGAAGATTTAGTTGAAGAAAACTAAGCTACTTTAATATAACTGCAAAGCTAAATGATGAACTAATTGTATTTTAAAAGTTAGATAGGTATATTCCTAAGTATTTTATTCTTTTTGTTGCAATGGTGAATAGAATTGTTTCCTTAATTTCTTTTTCTACTTTCTNGAGTCTGAGTGAACTCCGGGAGATGGTGATGGACAGGGAGGCCTGGCATGCTACGATTCATGGGGTCGCGAAGAGTTGGACACGATGGAGCGACTGAACTGAACTGAACCGATGAGTACTTCCAAAAACATTGATAATTTCTGATACAGGTATCAAGGTCAGGGCCCCAGACATTCCCATGGGAAATTTAGAGAGCCTGGATGATTCTATTTCTAGCAAACTTAGGTAGATTCTAAAGAGACTTAAGAGGATTTTTCAAAAACTTTTCCAATGAAATTATTTCCACTCCACAATGACTTCTTATGGTAATTATGTATTCCTGCTTCCTAAAGCATACCTCTTTTCATCTCTGAACTCATTCTGCCAGATCTTTGTACAAAAGGGGCAGGATATATTGCTAAAAAAATTCATTCTTAGCAACAGACCATTTAAAAAAATGACAATTTAGTAAAAGTGCTTCACACAGCTTGCACAGTATAGTCAAACTGGACCAGGATACCGAAGAGAAGCCTGCAATGTGGGAGACCTGGGTTTGATTCCTGGGTTAGGAAGATCCCCTGGAGAAGGAAATGGCAACCCACTCCAGTATTCTTGCCTGGAGAATCCCATGGACAGATGAGCCTGGCAGGCTACAGTCCATGAGGTCGCAAAAGTCATACATGACTTAACAACTAAACCACCACCACCACAAGAGATGGATTTTGGTTTTTTATTACATTTATTGTGTGTTGGTCAAGTGGCTGGCATTGTGTAAATAACCCAGAAGACCTAGGCCCTGCTGCCGTCTATAATCACCTTCAAGATAAAATAAATAGCTTAAAAAAAGCAAATATATTGGGTTGGCCAAAAAGTTCATTAGGGTTTTCCGCGAGATGTTAGGGAAAATGTGAACAAAGCTTTTGGCCAACCCAACAGAATGGTACGGCTTAAAGTTTTCTTCAAAATTCTCCCAACAGCAAAGGAAGGTAAACTTCTACTACTAAGGATTTGAAGGCTGGACTAAACCTATGGTTTGAATTTAATATTTTATCAAAATTTTAATTTTACACCATTATATATCCTGTTTGTTTTATCATCTGAAAATGATTTAGCTTACATACCACCAAATAAAATTGACAGTCCAGAAAAATGTACTGTGTTTATCCTGGCAGTTTGCAAAGCTCTGACTCACTTTCTCCATGTTTACTCATATCTCAACATAAGAAGCATTTGTAGGACAAACATGGAAATAAATATCAACAGCCATGTTTAAGACGTGGGCGCACTCTGGGCAAAACTGTTGTGTGGACAAAGCTTCAGCTCTCTACTCCCATATTTCATAACTATAAATAAGATACTATAGATTCCTTTCTCTCTGCAGGTGTTAAGCTGAAGATAAGAAAGTATCAGAGGGAAAGGTAATTTGAGTTCTTCTGAGATACACATATATTCTAACTGGTATTTTATATTCCTGAGACAAAAATCTTTCTTTCTTTTATGGACCATGAACAGCAAAAGAAGTCTTGCAAAGGCTGAAATGAAAGTCTTTATGTACCTGCAAATGACATGTTTTTAAGTCAGTAGTTCTCAAAACAGCAGGGTGTAGGGCAGAGAGACCTATTAGAGTCTTGAACTAGGGATAGCTAGCTCAGTCTTCAGATGATCTCCCTGTACCACCACCCCATTCCCACAGACACAGCCAATTTTAAAATCACTAATTATAGTGAGCCACTGTTATAGGTAGGAGTATACCTTCTATCTCAGGTATACTGGTATAGAAAAAATATTAAGGCAAACACAGAGAGACTATCTGACTGGTCCAGAATTTTACTATGTTTAATTGCAGAGTGAGTCTAGTGCTTAGAGGTTATTCTCAGAAGTTATTTCTCCTCTCTGGATCTCTTTCAATTTTTCCATGTAACTTTATAATTTTAAAAGGGAAAACTGTCTGTGAAGTCCTTATAAAGGCCTAGTTTTCATCTCAAGAATAAAGGATAATTTTTCTATTTTTGCAAATTATAATCTAATAATATATTCCATTACAACATTTTTGTTTTAAACCTTGGGGACCAAACATAGACAGTGAAAAGAAACTCTGTGTGAAAATCATCTTAATACTTTCATAGCTTTTAATCACTTTCCTTTATGACTACAATCCTATAAAAGTGTGTAGGGAGATAAGTATTGAATATCATGGGCTTTATTAAAGCAAATCTGAGGTTCAGAAGCAATAATTGACTGCTAAAGTTCAGAAGGCTAAAAACAACCGAACTGAGATCAGACACAGTTAAACTCAGAGACCACTATCCTCTCCTCTTCCTCACGTTACCTAAACAGAGAAATAAAGATATTTTTACAGCACAAGGGATCTAAAATTTTAAATGCACTTATTTCATATTCTACTTAATCACCAAAGGCTGAAAATACTACTGTAAAAATACTATATAGAAGCAGGTCCATAGTCTATCCTAACAGGTTATGTCTATAGATTATCAACCATATCATTAATTCATCAATCAGTCCATCTGAGATCAGCCATTGTTAAGGAAACAAGCTTGTTAGATTATTTGGATGACTTCAATAGACATCTGAGAAGTTTTGTAAATGTCACAAATATTAGTTTCACAGGAAGAACTTAAAGTATAATTTAATTTGTCTCAGCTTGCTAAAGATTTTCCTTTTAACCTTAGTGAGGTATTTGCTTAAAGAGTTTAATGATAGAATAACATATGATCCAGCAATTTTATCTCTGGGTATATACACAAAGGAAATGAAATCACTATCTTGAAGAGATATCTGCACCCATATGTTCACTGCAGCATTATTTATAATAACTCAGCCATTGGAAACAACTCAAACGTCCATCGGTGAATGAATGGATAAAGAAAATAATACATATATACACACACATGTATATATATATATGCACACACATTTTTATATACACATAATGCCGTATTATTCATCCATGATAAAGAAAGAAACCTTGTCATTTGCAACAACATAGACAGGCCTTAAGGATATTACGCTAAGTGAAATAAGTTAGTTAGAGAAACACATGCACTGTATGATCTTCCTTGTATGTGGAATCTAAAAAAAAAAAAAAAAATCACTGGATAAGAGAATGGACTGGTGGTTGCCAGAGATAAAGAGAGGTGAAGGCAGGGAAAGTTGGGGTAAAGGGGCAATGGTGGTCAAAGGTATAAACTTCCAAAAGAAAAGGATATATAAATTCTGAGGATGTGCTGACTTTATTTTTCTGGGCTCCAAAATCACTACAGATGGTGACTGCAGCCATGAAATTAAAAGACGCTTACTCCTTGGAAGGCAAGTTATGACCAACCTAGACAACATATTAAAAAGCAGAGTCATTACTTTGCCAACAAAGGTCCATCTAGTCAAGGCTATGGTTCTTCCAGTGGTCATGTATGGATGTGAGAATTGAACTGTGAAGAAAGCTGAGCGCCAAAGAATTGATGCTTTTGAACTGTGGTGTTGGAGAAGACTCTTGAGAGTCCCTTGGACTGCAAGGAGATCCAACCAGTCCATCCTAAAGGAGATCAGTCCTGGGTGTTCATTGGTAGGAAACTGATGTTGAAGCTGAAAATCCAATACTTTGTCCACCTGATGTGAAGAGCTGACTGATTTGAAAAGACCCTGATGCTGGGAAAGATTGAGGGCAGGAGGAGAAGGGGACGACAGAGGATGAGATGGTTGGATGGCATCACCGACACAATGGACATGGGTTTGAGTGAACTCCAGGAGTTGGTGATGGACAGGAAGGCCTGGTGTGCTGTGGTTCATGACCGAGCGACTGACTGAACTGAACTGAACATACAGCATGGTGACTATAGTTAACAATACTGTATTGTAGAGTTGAAGGTAACTAACAGAGTAAATCTTAAACGTTCTCATTATAAGAAAAAACATTTGTAGCCATGTGAGAAGATGGATTTTTACTAAACTTATGTTGTATATCTTAAACTGATAAAATGTTATGTCAATTACATCTCTAATATAATTGGGAAAAAACTGCTCAACCAAGGTAGAAAACTAAATTAACTTCCTATTCTCTCTATATAAAATGGTAATGCAAAATTGTTGTCCTACAGACAACAATTATGCAAATTTTAAATAAAATGCAGGAAACATAGCATTATGTAAGTGCTTTAGGCTTCCCAGGTGGCCCAGTGGTAAAGAATCTGCCTGCTAAGGCAGGAGACCAAAGAGATGCTGGTTAGATCCCTTGGTTAGCAAGATCCCCTGGAACAGGAAATGGCAATCCACTCCAGTGTTCTTGCCTGGAAAATCCCAGGGACAAAGGAGCCTGACGGGCTAGTCTGTGGGGTCACAAAAATTTGGACATGACTGAGCACAAGGTAAGAGGCCTTAGGCAGAAGAACCCCAAATACACGTTAGATATGTACTTTAGAGTACTATGGACTTATTCACGTCACAATAAATTTTAACTGTTCGTTCGTTCTAGTTGTCTGCCTTTCCCCAAGGCTGACCAGATAGTATGTAGTCCTTGCTGTCCAAGGGACTCTCAAGAGTCTTCTCCTACACCACAGTTCAAAAGCATCAATTCTTCGGCGCTCAGCTTTCTTCACAGTTCAATTCTCACATCCATACATGACCATTGGAAAAACCATAGCCTTGACTAGATGGACCTTTGTTGGCAAATTAATGTCTCTGCTTTTTAGCATGCTGTCTAGGTTGGTCATAGCTTGCCTTCCAAGAAATAAGCATCTTTTAATTTCATGGCTGCAGTCACCATCTGCAGTGATTTTGGAGCCCCCAAAAATAAAGTCAGCCAACTTTTCCACTGTTTCCCCATCTATTTGCCATGAAGCGATGGGACCAGATGCCATGATCTTAGTTTTCTGAATGTTGAGGTTTAAGCCAACTTTTTCAAGCAAGCAACAATCTATCTAAACATACACTTAAATCAGATACCTCTAGGGCATTAAATTTTTTCATATTTATAAGCACTGTTTCTTACTAGTCATTATTTTCACTTAAAGTTTTCCCATTAGATTTATCAAATTAAGTAATTCAGTTCAATTTATGACAATGAAAGACAGGAGAAGGAAATGCAAAACACCCAAATGGTTTAATTGCTAATCTGAATACGAAGGGAAAAAAATAATGGAGAACTGAGTTTAAATGGCTTGAGTTCCCTAATGCTAAATCAATGTATTCAAGAGTAAACGGCAACTACAAAAGTATCTTGGAAATCGGTAGTCATACATAGCCTAAAACAGTCAACAAAATTCAACAAATCAATTACTGTTGAAAGATACTTCAAACTATTAAATGCCAAGATTCCCATTCTAAATTATCATAAGGAATCTATTTGGAAGAATCAAGCCTATTACATGTAGTTAGTTCAGGTTTAGGAAACATTCTGTGATACAGAAAAATAACTGACCATTTTATCAACTTTAGAACCGACATGAAAGCTGCAGGTAACAAGGAAAGATTATTATTTTCAATTAGAAGCATAATTTTTATATCTTGCTTCACTAAACCAAATTTTTGGAGAAGGAAATGGCAACCCACTACAGTATCTTGCCTGAGAAATCCCACGGACAGAGGAGCTTCGCAGGCTATAGTCCATGGGGTCAGAAAGAGTCAGAAATAACTTAGCAACTAAACAGCAGCATTTTACTACAAAGGATATAGTTTCATACACAAATATTTAAAAAATGAAGGAGAAAAACAAAGAATTGAACTTATAACAAGCTATGATTTGGCTATTCAAAAGATCAAATGTGCATACGGATTTCTATACTGGTGACAGATTTGCACAGAAATCACTAAATTCCACCTGCAGGCATATCATGCCAAGTGAGTACCAACAGCAATAACTTCATGGCAGCCGTGTATAATATCCTAAAAATCTTTGTACAGGTCGGAATAATGGTTGGTCAGCTAATAATTGGTCAGCTTTAGTTGACTTATGGTTAACTGAAGGATTAATGTCAAAGAGCTTATTAAAATTCACTCTGATTTCTCTAATTCTAGAAATAGGTTTCTCCAAAAGGTACATATAGAGAGAGTGTATATAAACAGACATAGATGTGGATGGCAATCATACTTCTCATAAAAATTAAAGTATTCCAGGTTCTAAAATAAACCTCTTCTTTTGGATATAAGATTAGCATCTAAATTATTGTACTTATAATGAATTCTGAAAGAACATTGAAAATAATTACTAGTTTAATTAAAGGTGTCCAACAGGCATGGGTTAATTCATTACCATGAAGAAAGATGTATGATTTTATACAGTATCTGTAGTGAAAAAGCAAAGATATCTTTAATTAAAATTATAATTCCATGAAACCATAATAAAATGATTTCTTTAATCAGGGACAGCAAATTACTAAGAAGAAAACACCACTGGTAACTCTTCAGTACCTAAAATTATATGAAAGATTCAGGAAAAGTTACATGATGAGGGAGCAAAGAGGGTAGTTATTAAATTCATCATATTATTTAGTTCCCAGACATTAAAAACCGTTCTACGCTTCTAATCATTATTCTGCTAGGTAAGGCATTTGACAGTAGCGTACTAGGAAGGACTTAGACTGGAGGTAGGTAGAGCAAATGTATTAACCAGAGTTCTGTCATTTATAAGCTGTGTGATTGTGGATAAGCCACTTAGTTATCTACCAGGTCTTAGAGTCCACATAAAAAAAACTGAGGATGATTTTGAGAATCTGTTTAACTGTAACATGAAGAAATTCTGAATGTTTCAAATTCAAGCTTTTACATAAAAATATTTTATTGATGTATAGTTGCTTTACAATGTTATTTTCTGCTGTACAGCAAAGTGAATTGGGCATATGTGGATATATAACCCCCTTTTTTGAATTTCTTTCCCATTTGCATCACCAGAGAGCATTAAGTAGATTTCCACATGCTATACAGTAGGTTCTCATTAGTTGTCTATTTTATATATTTATTTTTCTTCCATTTATTTTGGGCATCTTTATTGGCTGTCTATAGCACTTTATAACAGTCGTCCTTAGCTTTTCTTAATTATTATTCCTGAGAATACTATATTTTTTTGTGCAAAAGTAATTATATTTTCTAACTGTTGTTTTTTAGAGGCGTAAAAACACAACGGACTCTTTTCCAATAATATCATGTCTACTATAATAGGTATTGTTCAAAATAAAGTGAAAGTCTCAATGACTCAGTCATGCCCAATTCTTTGCAACCCCATGGACTTTAGCCCACCAGGCTCCTCTGTCCATGGAATTCTCCAGGCAATAATACTGGGGTGGGTTGCCATTCCCTTCTCCATATTTTATATTTTTAACCTTCGTGTTCTATAGTTGCCACTACATACTACAAAATACATAAGGAAGGATTACAATCAAACAAACCAAATAACTACTTGCAGCATATTGGCATAGCCAACCTATGTATCAAATCGGTAAGTCTAGTGAGGCTAACTTCTCACATTTTTTATTAACTGACTGATACTCATAAAGTTACCTCTCCTTTGAAACACTGAAACTTATTCTTTGCAGGCTATATGCTTCCACAATCAAAGAAGCTTGAAAATGAACTAAGTACACAAAATGAAAAAGTTAGCCACAGTGAGACAGATAAGAGTTGCTTTCTCTGTATCTCCCTAACCTTGACACCTAATCTGTTTGTACCAGCTATAAACCACAGACCAGAGCAGCGGAAGTGCCTGTGTGTTCAGTCGCTCAGTTGTGTCCGACTCTTTGTGACTCCATGGACTGAAGCCCACCAGGCTCCTTTGTCATGGGATTTTCCAGGCGAGAATATTGGAGTGGGTTGCCATCTCCTCCTCCAGGGGATTGAACGTCTCCTGTGTCTCCTGCACTGGCAGGCAGATTCTTTACTACTGAGAGACCTGAGAAGCTGGATCAATGGAAGAGGAAACCTCAAAACTAAAGCTCAGCTAAGTTCTAGATTAGGAGGTTCCCTTTAAAATTTGAAGTGAGCTACAAAGAAAAAACAAATGCTGATATACAGAATAAGGCTCCTAAAGAAGACAAAATTCTTATCACAAGACGATACTTTAAATCCATAAAGGACATTTTATAGAGCAACTTAAGGCATTTTATAGAAGAAATTACCCAATTAACTTTCTTGACATTTCTGTGAAGTATTACTTGTATTTTCCAAAGGAGGCAAAAAGAAACAAAGGAACTAAAGTTACTCACTTTAGGCCAATGACATAGCTCCTTATTTCACATCTAGTGTTTTAACGTGTGAAAAAAGGTGCTCAGCTCCATAAGAAATTACATTAACTGAAATGCCTCAGCATTTTGAAAAATACTGGACTTATAAGATGTGAGTGCAGAGATAGCGTACTGACTTACTATGCGTTTCGCCTAATCACTTAGTTCCGTATATGTCACACTGTTGGCCCTCAGTGAATATACTATTAAAGACATCTAACAATTACTTGAGCTTATATGTCAGGTACTGTGCTAAGTGCGTTACACATATTAGTGCATTTAATCCTATCAACAACTCAAAGAGGTAAGTGAATTGTTACTCTTCATTTTACGGATGAGGAAATGAAGGCCTAGGTTAACTTTACTTGCCCAAGATTACAAAAAGATACAGCAAAGATATTAACAAAGGCAGCCCAACTTTGGACCTTATTTAAAGATCATCACTGTAGAAAAAATAAAACACTAGTGGTAAGAAACTCTACGTATACTCTATCCCTTCTATCACCAAGTCCTTGAGAGGAATTTCTTGCTCATCTTTGCATCTCTTCTCATGCCTAGCATTGTACCTTAAACACATTGTTCCTCATTAAATGTTTCCTGAATAAAATTAAAATCACACAAACAAATTAGGCTTCATTGTCCTCAACTATAAAATGGAGATAAAGGTACCTGCACTATCTAGGTGGTTCTCAGTATAGTCCCTGAACCTGGAAACTTTGTCAGAAATACAAATTTCAGGCCCTGTCTCAGGCTTACCGAATCAGAAAATGGTATTTTTATAAGCTTTCCAGATAATTCTCATGCATGCTGAAGTCAGAGAACCAGCAATCTATGTTATAATTATGAGGATCAAATGAGTACAATAAGGTGAAAGCACCCCAAAAGAGAAGGTACATCATCATCATTGAAAGAATAAATTATGTTCCTTGAAAAAACTTAGTGATTTTGCTAGATCGAGATAAAAATGAACATTAGAGATGAAACTGATCATGAGGGAATTCCCTGGTAGTCCAGTGATTAGAACTCTGCACTTCCATGGCAGAGGGCACAGGTTCAATTCCTGGTTGGGGAACTAAGATTCCTGCATGCTGTGTGGTGTGGCCAAAAAATAAGACATTTATCATGAAACACTTTGTGAATAAAATATTACTATTCCAGATTTTATCTGGATAATGTATCATATTCAGATAATGCAGAGAAAAATACTATAATCCATAAGGTTGTAAGTAGAAATCCGATAGCTTGGTTATGCAGTAGTTCAACCCAGAGAGATGACAAGTTGCACAGGCTTCTTACCTGACCAGTGTCCAGTGGAGACACCAGATCTGTCTGTGCAGGTCTCACTTACAGGTCTAAACACAGTTTCCCATCCTCCAGTAGCATAGCGCCAATTGTGAGATTCCAAGATGAGTGTTCGCTGGGTGCCATATGCAATCATAAAGCAGTAGACCACATGATGGAGTTGACAGCCATAGCCACAGCCTTTGTTGATGTTACACACCAGCTTCTTGGCTTTGCTGCAGTCCTTGGGATTCTGTCAGTAAGGAAGAGAAACAAAGGCGACAATAAACTGTATGGAGAGGTTAACTTCTCTTTATAGGTGGCGACTGTCAAAAATCAATATAATAGACCAGGACCAGTTCAGAATATCTTACTAAGCAAGGAATTTAGCTTTTAAGATTAGATTTCAAAGAATCCACTGAAAATTTTATGTGCATACTTTGGGAGATGGCAGTGAAAAAGACCAGTTACTTCAGAAACATCACCAACAAATGTGAAATTAAGCAGTTACAATAAAAAAATAATAATAACAATACTCTTTGACTTCTTTATCACTCGGTACATGCAAGTATGATCCTTTTTGAACTCAAAGTTGTACACACTGAAATCTTTATAAAAGGAGCAAAATAGTTTGTTTACTCCAGCTGCACTTCAGCATTCTGAGCTTATTACCTTCACGGATGAAACTCAAATTATCTTAAAAGAAAAACTATAATTTATCTAATAATGCTACCTATTCCAGATTTCAAGATGTAACCAACAAAATGGACTTTTTCATTACTGAAGTAAAGCCACTGAATACTGTAAAAGGATATGAGTTCAACAGTTAAAAAATATCAGTCATAAGACTTTAAGAAAACAAAATTGATGCTACTGGTAATTTTCAAAATAAAATGTAGAACACACTTTATATCAGATATATTGAGAATGTGTTATGCCAATTTTTAATCAGGCTAGCCATGTTTTCTTATTTACACACTTTGATATAAGATGACTAGCAAGTGGTTAAAACACTTTAATATTATTTGTATTATCTAACAATGGGTCCAGTGGGGTTAAGCAAATGTGAAAAATTCCTTTTTTCCCATTCTAAGGTTTCAGTCCCATCGTATTTCATTTGGGCTATTTGTAAATACCCTAGGCAGCTTAGTTCTTCGAATAGAAATCTGTTTTGACAAGGACTCCTTAGCCTGAGAAAATTTTCAAGCTGTTCTGTCGGCAGGTCTGGGAGATAAAGAACGGGTACTTTAGGAACAGCATCTTTTCTTCCACGTAGCAATAAGCAAGGTAATCAGTTCTCAATTTATATCAGCCTTTATTAAAGTAGTTGCCAAACCACAAATCTACAACTATTTTCTAGGGACATCATCTTGTCATGTCATCATCATACTTGTCATGTCAAGTAGAGCCCTAGAAACAAAAGCTAGGATGATTAGGCTATAAAATGATTCAGAAAAAAAAAAAGCTGAGAAGGGAAAATGCAATACACAATTACTTTCAGAATTATCTTTCATATTCAGATGTGCCACTGCAGGCTACTCCTTTCAGATCAAAGAAGAACCTATATCATCAAGAGTCTTGTAAAAAGAGTTAGAGCCCTTAAGAATTGAAGAAAGTCCAGATAAAATTCAGCAAGATGTGGTCAATGCTGTCTCCTCAATCAAGTTCTAGGGTTGCTGATTTTCTTTTCTTGAGACTGAACTCAAGGACAGACTCCTCAACCTATAAAGATTCCCACGTTAGCCACGGAAGATTTAAGAGGAACAGAGGGGGTCTGATGCTGGGAGACCAATTCATCATTTACTTTCTTACAATATAATACAAGGATCTGGGAGTAAATAACGTTCTCAAACTGATTCAAAGCTTTATTATTAATTCAATAGTTAAGAGAGCAAAGAGTATTGACATTTGTTAGATTTTTCATGATGTGTAAGAAATAAAACATGCTGAATATTTCTGAAATTCATATGAATGAAAATGTCCTTCACATATTTTTCAATAAACATTTTCTTTTAGAACTGCTTTGAGATGTATAGAATTATTGCAAAGTTAGTACAGAGATCCCACATACCTCACAACCAGTTTTCCATATCTTATATTAGTTTTAATTTTTTTAAGGAAAAAAGAGAGTAAAGGAATATAATAATTAAAACATCTGACCTTTAGTTTTCAAACTGTAGATTTTTTTGCCGAAAAGAAGACTCACATCTACATTAAAAAATATATCTGTATTTCTTGAGAAAAGAGTTTAATTAGAACCCAATGTTTCAAGAACTGAAGTCTAAGGAAAAGAGGATAATTTATGAAATGAAGCGTAATTCAAGAGTCTTAATGTGTCTCCAAGTAAGCTGGTGACAGACTATATTAAATCTTTCTGTAATGTCAAAGATAACACAGAGAAAGGGAAAAAAGTCTATTATGTTTGGTTCTGGAATGAGAAAGGTCTACATATACGCGTAACCAATAGAAGACTCTACGGCAGAGAGTGATAAGAGAAAATGAATGGCTGTTTGGAATGATAATAGTTGGACAAAACACTGAAAAGACTCAGAGCTATAGCCCATTTTTTTTTTTAACCAAAATGATATTTAAAAGTCTGCAAAATTCAAAGAGTCTTGTTCATAAAATATTCATAAAAAAGAGAGAGATAGCAAGAAACAGAAAAAGTTTATGTTCTAACACAAGATTAGGCTCATCAGAATAAATATCTAGGAAAAAAAGAAAGCAGATATATAATAGGTAAACAAAGCAACAACTCTGAGATGGATAGCGACTTATTCTAATGGAAAGGAACCTTATATAAGAAAACCCCTTATCAGAGCTAAGTCTTTGTTATCTACCACTGTTACGAAGTAGTAACAAATAAAGAGATTTATGGAATTCTATAAACGTGAAACAGAGCCACTGTTATACATACATACATTCATATACATAATCTCTAAATTTACCAAACAGACTTTGTCAGTTACCACTGATTCTGGTTTTAGACTTTTCTGTTGATGTCTGCAAAAAACTTGAAGTGTGTATGCATTATTCGTAAGCAAGAATATAAAGAAGGGCTTCATTACTAAAAGCTTTACTTTAATCATGTTATCATTTTATCAGGGTAGCTATTTCTGACGATAATGTCTGTTTTTGTTTTTGTTTTTTTGCTTCTTGTATGCCTAATGCACTCTCTTCTATATTTCTCTACTAGAAATGCCAAAACGCAGGCAGATAATTCTGTTCTACGCTGTAATTCTTTTGCTTTTTCCCCTCCTTATGGTTTCACGCTGCTCCCTCCACTCATCTCTCCCTCTCATTCCCTTCCTATCTCCCTTTCTCTCTCTCTCTCTCTCACACACACACCACATACAAACACTTGGAATATGATACACTTCTAGCAGATGGAGGCTCACTAAGAAGCAATTCTGTTGGTGAGTGGGAGATGGGGAAATATAGAATGAAAATGTTCCCCCATAAGTCCCCTGGGAGAGAGTCTTACTTCTCCCTCCTTTTGCCTTGATTATCACTGAGTGATCAAGTATAGGTGAAACTCTGTTCATTTAATAAATATTTATTACGCACTTAATGTATACAAGGAAACATGGGATATGACAACCCAACAGAGTAAGAAATTCTACACATAAATAACCACAATAGTAGACAATTTAAATGTTTTATGATTATGGCAAACAAGGAATTAAGGAACAGAAGAGGGAAAAATCACTTTCAGTTGGACTGAAAGGGTTATGAATAAAACTGCATTTAAAATAAACTTGTAACATATAATTTATTGTGTTTTTGAAATGCTAAGTAAATGTACTTTTCCCATTATTCAATGATAGTCCATAATGCAAAGAATAATTGTAAAGGGCAAAGTGAAATTACTTTACAAACTCTATAAATTATATTTACAATGTAGGGTTTTGTATACCAGGTCTTGTTAAAATCAGACTCATCAATAGACACATGTATTCTTGTTCCTTTCAATGGTGATGTTATTTAAGTTTTAGAATAGGAGGTAAAATTGTCAAAATTACTTAAGACTTCATGTTCTACTTGAGGAACTGCAGAGAGGTTTAAGATACAAGTTTTTTTTCCTAATTCAAGCTCTGTTATGAATTCAATTTTGTGGGTTTTGCTTCAATTTGGTAATGTATAATTGAGATAAAAATTACCTCTCCATAACCTCTCCCTGCTCACCCATCCTTCTATCTCCGAGATAATATGAGACTAAAACACATGTATACACTCAAAGCTAATTCAAATATACTATCTCATTTATCCTCATAATCTCAAGAGACATTACTTCACACTGGATAAATGCTGTTCTATTTGTATTTAGTGCTATGAGGTGGCCCAATCACGGGCCCTTATAAACTAACAATGTTATGTGACAATTTTACAGTTATAAATCTGCAGTAAAGCTGTCACCATAGTATATATAAGAAATAAGGACTTGAGAGAAAACAGAGTTCTTCTGTATTCCTTTTGTTCAGCTCTTTATTTTTTTGAACACTACCTGAGGCATTTCTTCTGACACTGTTAGTTTCTAAGAATGACCCTATCTCAACAGAATTGAAATCCGCATTTGCTTTAACTGTTCTGTGAATAAACACTGGGAAGCATATTTAAATCAATATTCCTCTAACTAATACAGTATATTAAAGGAAGCAGCATCTCTTAAGCCTAAATGATTACTAATTCACTAAAGGTGAAGGTGAAGTCGCTCAGTCGTGTCCAACTCTTTGCGACCCGTGGACTGTAGCCCACCAAGCTCCTCCGTCCATGGGATTCTCCAGGCAAGAATACTGGAGTGGGTTGCCATTTCCTTCTCCAGGGGATCTTCCCGACCCAGGGATTGAACCCAGGTCTCCCACACTGCAGGCAGACCTCTGCACCACCTCTGCACCACCAGGGAAGCAACTCATTAAAGGCACCATCAAAATGCTAAAATACTTATTTTACTTGGGTTACAACATAAAAATAGTCACTCTGGGATGTGAAGAGCCAGTTTAATTAGGAAGCCAGTTAAATTTCTATTTTGCTAAAAAAAGAATAATTTTGAATCAACTAGTAAACCAGGGGCATTATTATATAACTTAGGCACTGCTACTTCCTTCACTTAATAAATTAGTAGTAATTGAGAATTGATGTAATATTACAAAATAGTATCAATTCTATGGCTTTTAAATCACAGATAAAACCTTTTGCCAAGATTATTTAGATTTTCCATACAAATAAAAGCCTCTTCAGGGGAAAATTTTCCAGTCACAGTATAATTTTCTGGACCAAAACACTGAAGAAAAAGGCTAAATCAACAACAAACAAAAGCATTTAGTCAATATAAACTGGATATAATATCTCCAAGCATCTCTTGCAAAGAATTAAGTGCTCACTAACTGTTAGTTCAACAGGACTGCACGTACAAGACAAAGGTGATGTCAAATCCATTGTCACAAAAATATACTAACTGGTGGCAAGCCAAAATTTAGAATTCAGGTCTTGACCCATTGCTCTGTGCTCTTATTTGTCCCCTCCCCATGAAGCCTTCAACAAAAGATGCAGTGGAAAGTGTGGGCTCACAGCACTTCGCTGGGCTCACAGCACTTACGCTGGTCACTGTTTTCTCAGCTTTATGAATGCCTACTTGACAAATAAGAACTAAATATATTTAAGGTGTACAATAGGATGCTTTAAAATATATAAAAACTGAAATGATCACCAAAGTTAAACTAATTAACTTATCCATCATCTCACACAGTTATAATTTAGTTTTTGGCGAGGAGAACAGTTAAGATCAACTCTCTTAGCAAATTTCAAGTACACAATACAGTGTTATTAACAACTACAGTTACCATGCTGTACATTAACTCTTTAGAACTTATTCATCCCATGTAACTGAACCTTTGTACCATCTGATCAACATCTCCATTTTCCCCACCTTCCTGACCTTGGTAACTACTGCTGTACTCTCTGCTTTCATGAATTTGAGTTTTTTAGGTTGCACATATATGTGAGTTTTTGTAGTATTTGTCCTTGTGTGTCATATTTCATCTACCATAGTATCCTCCAAGTTCATCCATGTTGTTGTAAATAGCAGGATTTTCTCTTTTTTACTATGGCTGAATAACATTCCATTGCTGTTTGTATACACATACACTCTCTATCCCTTCATCCACTGACAGAACCATAGGTTGTTGCCATATCTTGGCTATTGTGAATAATGATGAAATGAATATGAGTGTACAAAGACCTCTTTGAGACACTGATTTTATTTTCTTCAGATACATACTCAGAAGTGAGATTGCTGGAATCATATGGCAGTTCTATTTTTAATTTTTTGAGGAACATCTTGTTTTCCACAATGGCTCTACCAATTTACATTTCCACCAACAGGAATGGGTATAAAGGTTTTCTTTTCTCTACATACTCTACAACATTTACTTTCTTTTGTCTTTCTTGATGATAGCCATTCTAACAATTATAAGGTGACTTGCATTTTCCTAATGATTAGGAATATTGAGCACCTTCGCATATACCTGTAGACTCCTCGTATGTCTTCTGATGTGCAGAAGTTTAGTTTTATATAGTCTCATTATTGATTTGTTGTTGCTGTCTCTTAGGGTTATGGTGTCATATCTGAAAAAAATCACTTCCAAGACCAATGTCAAAGAGCTTTTCCCCTCTTTTTTCTTCTATTAGTTTTACAGTTTTAAGTCAAAACCCTGGGAATCCTTCCAGCTTCTCTCTAATAACATTACCTCTATAGGGAGGAGTTAAACGACAGATAGCTATTTCCAATAAAGAAAGGTCAGTAAAAACTAGAGGATTGAGTCAGGCAAGTTAAATTTTATTGTGCTCTTTGTTTACTATAATCACAAGACTAAATAGTTTTTAATTTGCTTATTTAAAAACATTCGCAACATCTAGGTTTGTGGTGGTAATGAAGAAAAGATTCATTAATAGTGCGGTGAAAACACTTCATTGTATTGGAAACAATTTGGTTTTATTTCTCTAAAATTATTTTCAGAAACCAAAGCAGAGAACGTAATGAAGCTAACAGCAGAATTAAAGTTTTGCATAGTGGTAATTAAAATAAAGACTCTAGGCATAGTTAACCATGAAAGAGAAAGTTAAAAAGCATTCTCATTTTCTAAAGCCAACACCGGAAATCACTGTCTTTTAACATAGTAAGAATATTCTCACAGCAAAGTTAAAGTAGTTTAAGGTGTGCTTTTCACACCTCTGGATGCCTGCCAATACAGGAGACAAGGGTGTGATCCCTGGGTCGGGAAGATCCTCTGGAGGAGGAAATGGCAACCCTCTCCAATATTCTTGCCTGGAGAATCCCATGGACAGAAGATCTTGGAGGGGTACAGTCTGTAAGGCTGAAAAGAGTTGGAAAGGACTGAGCGCACACACAGAGAAGAACAATCTGCTGTAATTATTAATAGTAAGGAAAAAACTAGCTTACTCACAAGTAGGCCACCCAGTGCTTCAGGAAATCAATTTCCCTGTGGGTAGTTTGTAACATTTTAAGGATAAGAGATCAAGATACATAGTTTACAGACTGTCATCCTGATGGGTTGAAGAAAAAGGTAGGTAGTCATTACATAGTTATAGAAGAGAAAAGCTCTTCTTGGTAAGTAAAGCCAGTAACTGGCTTACTTTAAATGTTTTTTTTTTTTAACTTTTGCCCTTTGCCTAGAAATCTCTGTTGAATGTCTGAAAATCATCTTTAAAAAGATGGAAATTCTATAGATCCAGTAGAAAGCAACAAAGTCTCTGAGACAGTGTTCTGTCAGCTCTGGGTATTCCAGATAGTCCCTAAAAGACCTCTGTGTCAAGTTCAGCACACCAGAGCAACCTCAGGAACACTGTCTGCTTCCATAAGGGCCACGGAGGAAAGACAGAGAAGGAATGAGATACAGCCAAGCTTAATTCTCTCATTCAAAATCGAATGTAAACACAATTCCCTCCAAGGCTAGAGAGGAAAAGTTATCATCTGAGGAGCCAGATTCTGCCAATCCTACATGAATGCATAGAAAATTAATTTCCTCAAGTACCTCCAATGTTTCTTCCTAAGTCGACAGCTTGATTCCCAGGTCTCAGAACCAACTGAACTGGTCAGGTTAAATCCAGCATGCTTTACAAAATTAAGGTCGAATTTCGGAAAGCCCTTCCATCCACCATTACTCTACTTAACAAGACTTATGGGGCTTTTCTCCTCAAAATCAAAATATAGGGATGATACTGGCAGATAGTCTCTATGGGGGGAAAAAAAAAGAGGGAGAAGGAGAAAAAGGGGAAGAAGGCAGTACTATGTGAAAGGGGGAAGAGAAAAGGAGAAGGGAAGAGAGAGGAGAGAGAGGAAGGGAAGAGAGAAGGAGGGTAGATAGAGGGCTGAGGGAATGGGGTGGGAGAGGGAAAAGAGAAGGGAAGAAGGGGAAAGAAGGATAAAAATAAGGCAAGCGCCAGAAAGGTTCAGTTCAGTTCAGTTTCAGTTCAGTCGCTCAGTCGTGTCCGACTCCTTGCAACCTCATGAATCGCGGCACGCCAGGCCTCCCTGTCTATCACTAACTCCCGGAGTTCACTCAAACTCATGTCCATCAAGTAGGTGATGCCATCCAGCCATCTGATCCTCTGTCGTCCCCTTTTCCTCCTGCCCCCAATCCCTCCCAGAAAGGTTAGCTGTATCTTATATAGGATTCAAAACTAAAATATATAAGCAGACACAAAAGAGAAACAGTAGCTGGAATTTTGTTCTTGTGCAAAGGCTTTGTTTTGTTTTAAATAAAAGAATAACAACACTGTTAAGCCAGCTGTTACATTCTGCAAAATGCCATTCTTCGGAGTAGAAATGATATTTACAGCACTTGTCCCTCACTGATTTTTAAATCAAACCATCAACAATAATTAAACCAGACGTCAAATCTTGCTACTACTTCTCCTGGATAGAGGCTTTGTCCCACTTTCCCAAGTAGCTGACCAAGCACTGAGAATCTACTATTAGCAGAATAAAAATTTCTTTGAAATCCTTAGCTATTATTATTTTAATTAAAAAACCTCTTTAGATTACTTTTCTCACTGCCTCAGTATAACAGTGCTCTAACCAATTCGTGTTATTTTCTTTACTTTTGAAAATCTTTAACTCTACATTTTTTGATGTTTATTTGTAAATAATTCAAGACCCACAATAGATTGCAAAAACAGTAGTTACTGTGTACCTTCCACATAGCTTTCCTCAATGAACACATCTTAATTAACAACACCAAATTCCTGATTATCAACATCAGGAAATTGATGTGAAACAACATTATTAACTACGAAATAGATTTTTAAGAGAGACAGGAATACCAGACCACCTTACATGCCTCCTGAGAAACCTATATGAAGGTCAAGAAGCAACAGTTAGAACCGGACATGAACAACAGACTGGTTCCAAATAGGGAAAGGAGTACATCAAGGCTGTATATTGTCACCCTGCTTATTTAACTTATATGCAGAGTACATCATGTGAAATGGCAGGCTGGATGAAGCATAAGCTGGAATCAGGATTGCTGGGAGAAATATCAATAACCTCAGATATCAATATCAATAACCTCAGATGACACCACTCTACTGGCAGAAAGAAAAGAGGAACTAAGAGTCTCTTAATGAAAGTGAAAGAGGAGAGTGAAAAAGATGGCTTAAAGCTCAACATTCAGAAAACTAAGATAATGGCATCTGGTCCCATCATTTTGTGGCAAATTCATGGGGGGAAAATTGGAAAAAATGGAAAAAGTGACAGACTTTATTTACTTGAACTCCCAAATCACTGCAGATGGTCCCTGAAGTTAAAATATGCTTACTCCTTAAAGAAAAGCTATGACAAACCTAGACAGCATATTAAAAAGCAGAGACATCATTTTGTCGACAAAGGTCCATAAAGTCAAAGCTATGGTTTTTCCCATATATGGATGTGAGAGCTGGACCATAAAGAAGGCTGAGCGCTAAAGAATTGATGCTTTCGAACTGTGGTGCCAGAGAAGACTCTTGAGAGTCCCTTGGACAGCAAGATCAAACTAGTCAATCCTAAAGGAAATCAACCTTAATATTCATTGGAAGGACTTACACTGAAACTCCAATACTTTGGCCACCTGATGTGAAAAGCCAGCTCACTGAAAAAGACCCTAATGCTGGGAAAGACTGAGGGCAGCAGAAGAGGGTGACAGAGGATGAGATGGTTGGACAGCATCACTGGCTCAATGGACATTGAGTTTGAGCCAATTGCGGGAGATAGGGAAAGACATAGAAACCTGGCAAGCTGCAGTCCACAGGGTTGCAAAGTTAGATACAACTGAGCGACTGAATAACAACAAAAAACAGATATTGTTTGGATTCACTGGTTTTTACATGCATACCTTTTTTTNGGACATGAACAACAGACTGGTTCCAAATAGGGAAAGGAGTACATCAAGGCTGTATATTGTCACCCTGCTTATTTAACTTATATGCAGAGTACATCATGTGAAATGGCAGGCTGGATGAAGCATAAGCTGGAATCAGGATTGCTGGGAGAAATATCAATAACCTCAGATATCAATATCAATAACCTCAGATGACACCACTCTACTGGCAGAAAGAAAAGAGGAACTAAGAGTCTCTTAATGAAAGTGAAAGAGGAGAGTGAAAAAGATGGCTTAAAGCTCAACATTCAGAAAACTAAGATAATGGCATCTGGTCCCATCATTTTGTGGCAAATTCATGGGGGGAAAATTGGAAAAAATGGAAAAAGTGACAGACTTTATTTACTTGAACTCCCAAATCACTGCAGATGGTCCCTGAAGTTAAAATATGCTTACTCCTTAAAGAAAAGCTATGACAAACCTAGACAGCATATTAAAAAGCAGAGACATCATTTTGTCGACAAAGGTCCATAAAGTCAAAGCTATGGTTTTTCCCATATATGGATGTGAGAGCTGGACCATAAAGAAGGCTGAGCGCTAAAGAATTGATGCTTTCGAACTGTGGTGCCAGAGAAGACTCTTGAGAGTCCCTTGGACAGCAAGATCAAACTAGTCAATCCTAAAGGAAATCAACCTTAATATTCATTGGAAGGACTTACACTGAAACTCCAATACTTTGGCCACCTGATGTGAAAAGCCAGCTCACTGAAAAAGACCCTAATGCTGGGAAAGACTGAGGGCAGCAGAAGAGGGTGACAGAGGATGAGATGGTTGGACAGCATCACTGGCTCAATGGACATTGAGTTTGAGCCAATTGCGGGAGATAGGGAAAGACATAGAAACCTGGCAAGGTGCAGTCCACAGGGTTGCAAAGTTAGATACAACTGAGCAACTGAATAACAACAAAAAACAGATATTGTTTGGATTCACTGGTTTTTACATGCATACCTTTTTTTTGTTTGTTTGTTTTTTTGTTGTAGTACTTTCAAAACCTATACAGACTCATGTAACTACTACCATAATCAGTACCCAAACTGTTTCATCAACACAAAAAAATCCTTGTACACTATCCCCTTTAGTCACACCCTTCTTCAAACCTTAATCTCCAGAACGAATGATCTCTTTTTATCACTAAGCATAATGCTCTTGGGATCCATCCAAGTTACTGTGTGTCTTAATAGACCATTCTTTTTTTATTGCTGAGTAGTATTCTGTTAATGTGGAATGTACCAGTTAATTTACCCATTGAAAGATATGTGGGTTGTTTTCAAGGTTTGATCATTACAATTAAGTTACCATGTATGTGAGTATATACATTTTTGTGCGTCCATGAGTTTTCATTTCTCTAGGATGAGTGTACAGCAGTTATGACTGCTGAATCACACGATAAGGTCAAGTTTAAGTTTATAGCAAACTGCCGAACTGTTTCCCAGAATGGTTCTATCATTTTACATTCCCATGAAGAATCTATGAGAGGGCTAGCTGCTCAACATTACTTTAGCCATTCTGATGGGTATGTAATGGTAACTCATTGTATTGTTAAGTTGCATTTTTAAAAATAGTTAACGGTTTAAACACCTTTTCATGTGCTTATTTGTCATTCATATTTACTCTTTGGTAAAGCTGTCCAAAACTTTTACCCATTTTTTAAACTGAAGATTAGAATGTTCTTAATACATTCTGGATACAAGACCTTTCTTGGTCATGTGATTTGCAGACTTCCTCCTAGTCTATGGCTTGCCTTTTCATCTTCTTTAAAGGGTCACATTCCCAGATCAAAAGTTTTTAATTTTTATAAAGTCCAATTTATTTCTTTTTCTTTTATGAACCATTTTGGTGTCATGTTTAAGAACTTTTTAGCCTATGTTATAAAGATTTATTCCTAAGTTTTTCTTTATAGTTTCACATATAGAAAGCTTTATAGTTTGACATATCTCATTTATTTTATCGGTCAGATTTACTATTTATTCTGAGTTAAGTAATGTTAAGTAGAGTGTGAGGTTTAGGTCAAGGGTGATTTTTTGCTTATGAGGTGTCCAATTATTTCAACATCATACATTGAAAAGACTATGCTTCCAACCTTGAATTGCTTCTGCACCCCTCTCAAAAATCAACTGCCCACTCATAAGTACATACTCAAAAGAACTGAAAACTGATACTTAAACAAATACATGTAGAGGCATGTCTTAGCAGCACTCAAATAACAAAAGGCAGAAACAGCCCAAAGGTCCATCAACAAATGAATGGACAAATACTGGAATATCCATACAAGGAATGAAGTACTAAAACAAACTACAGCATGTATGAAACTTGAAAATATTATGCCAAGTGAAAGAAGCAGACAGGTCACATATTGTATGATTCTATTTATATTAAATATTCATATGTCAAAATATTTTTTATCATTTATACACACACACACACACACACATACATATATCATGAACAAGTAAGGTTATTCTAGGAAAGCAAAGCTGGTTGAGTATTCCAAATTGATTCAATGTAACCATTAACAGTTTAATTAACACTAATTAATATGAAGAAGCACTTGACAAAATCCAACACCCATTTCTGCTTTCCTGTGCACGCTCTGAACCTCTTTTAGTATTCAATATTGACTTGTCTATAGTGTTTCCCCCCACCCAAAGTACATCTTGTCATAGAGTATTTTAAACAGCAGCACTGGGTATTATAGTTTATATACACAGAGTTTATTATAGTCTACTAATACCAACATTTTACTATTTCAAGTGGAATGTAGAAATCCTACTAACTTTTAGTTCCCTTCATCGCTCCTCTTTTACGATACAGTTGTCTTAAAAATTACCTTTATGTCTAAAGAAAAACTGAGAATGAAAAAATGTTACCTTTATATACATTGAAAACTATAACTAAACTATTTATAATGTTGTAAATTTTGATTGTCACCATCAAACATTTTGAAAATATAAGGGGAGAAAAGCAGTCATTTACCCTACATCTACTCTCTCATTTGTACTTTTTTTCTTTTTTATTCCTGACAGTCCAAGTTTCTTTCTGTTATCATTTTCTGTCTGAAGAATTTCCTTTTCTAGAGCAACTCTACTGGCAGAAAACTCTTAGTTTTCCTTCATCTGAAAATGTCTTTATATCATCTTATATTTTCGCTGCATGAAGAATTTTGGGTTGTCAGTTCTTTCATTTTGACACTTTAAAAATATCTTACCATTTCTTCTGGCTTCCATGTTTTCTGATTCAGAAGCATATTAGCTAATAAAATGCTAATTTCTCTAGCTGCTCTGAAGAATTTTCTCTGTCTTAGTTTTCAGCAAATTACTTATGAAGTGTCTGGGAATACATTACTTTGAGTGTTTCCCTTTAGGGGTTTACCAAATTTAGGAAGTTTTCAAATCACTACTTTAATCCTAAGATACAAACGTACAATTTTTGTTGTCGCTGTCATTGCCCACAGGTCCCTGAGGCCCCGTTTACTTTCTAAAAAATCTTTATTCTCCCGGTCGCCATAGTGGATAATTTCTATTGACCTAACTTTAAGCACAGTCATTCTTCCCTGTTATAGCTATTCTACTACAAGCCAGTTTTTTACTTAGGTTAATATATTTTTCAGTTCTAAAATTTCCACTTGATTTTTTAAAATATATAATCTACTTCTTCACTGAGACTTTAAATGTTTTCACTTGTTTTGAGCCTGTAATAGCTTTTCGGAACATTTTCATTACTATCAGTCAGTTCAGTTCAGTCGCTCAGTCGTGTCCAACTCTTTGCGACCCCATGAATTGCAGCACGCCAGGCCTCCCTGTTCATCATCATCTCTCGGAGTTCACTCAGACTCACGTCCATGGAGTCCGTGATGCCATCCAGCCATCTCATCCTCGGTCATCCCCTTCTCCTCCTGACCCCAATCCCTCCCAGCATCAAAGTCTTTTCCAATGGGTCAACTCTTCGCATGAGGTGGCCAAAGTACTGGAGCTTCAGCTTTAGCATCATTCCTTCCAAAGAAATCTCAGGGTTGATCTCCTTCAGAATGGACTGGTTGGATCTCCTTGCAGTCCAAGGGACTCGCAAGAGTCTTCTCCAACACCACAGTTCAAAAGCATCATTTCTTCGGTGCTCAGCCTTCTTCACAGTCCAACTCTCACATCCATACATGACCACAGGAAAAACCATAGCCTTGACTAGACGGACCTTAGTTGCCAAAGTAATGTCNCAAGAGTCTTCTCCAACACCACAGTTCAAAAGCATCATTTCTTCGGTGCTCAGCCTTCTTCACAGTCCAACTCTCACATCCATACATGACCACAGGAAAAACCATAGCCTTGACTAGACGGACCTTAGTTGCCAAAGTAATGTCTCTGCTTTTGACTATACTATTTAGGTTGGTCATAACTTTTCTTCCAAGGAGTAAGCGTCTTCTAATTTCATGGCTGCAGTCACCATCTGCAGTGATTTTGGAGCCCAAAAAAATAACGTCTGACACTGTTTCCACTGTCTCCCCATCTATTTCCCATGAAATCCCTGTCAGGTAGCTCCAACATCTGTGTCATCTCAGTGTGATGTCTGCAGATTATCTTCTGTCATGTGAATTATGGTTTTCCTGGTTCTTGGTATGATGATGAGTATTATGTTCTGAGACTCTGCTTTCTGTTTAAATTACCTAGTTGAGTAGGCAAACTGTTTTGGCCTCCAAGCTCACCTTTATGAGCTGTGGCTCAAACGTCAATTTAATTGTTAATGCCTCTTCAGTGTTTTGTTCTGCTCCACTTATGGACTACCCAGAGGCCAGTTTGAAGCCTGATGGATACCACACCAGAGCTCAGTTCTCAAACCTTTTTCTACATTGATTCTGATCACTTTCAGAGGTCAGCCCAGGGTTTTAAACACAGATTGTAGGAAATCTCTTTATCTAACTCCCTTCTTTTCATAAGCTTTCCTCTATTCTAGATGGGAGGGAAACGGGAACTGCCTCATTATTGCAGTGTGGTGGTGAACAAGGCTTTGTCCAAAGTCTCTGCAATTATAACACCAGTTGAGAGAGGTAGGGGTGCCCTTTTTCTAGCAGGGCAGGCATGGAGGACATCACTGTGTGTGCAATCTCTACAACTATGACACCTGATGAGAGCAGTGAGGAAACATTTCTCATGATGTTCACCTAGAGTAGGGTAGATATAATAAAAACTGGGACTTCCTTGGTGGTCCAATGGTAGAGAATCCGCCTGCCAATGCAGCAGTTGTGGGTTCTATCCTTGGGTGCAAATGATCCCCTGAAGAAGGATAGTACCTCACTCCAGCATTCTTGCTGGAAAATCCCACAGACATAGAAGCCTGGGGGGCTACAGTTCATGGGGTCACAAATAGTCGGACACAACTGAAGTGACTTAGCATGCATGCGTGTTCCAATAAAATTTTATTTACAAAAACAGTTGAGCTGAATTTGGCTGGAGGGCAGTACTTTGCTGACCTCTAGTCTAGGCTTGCAAAATCTGTAAAAATAGTGTGGCTAAAGGAAAAGCAACATCAGAGAAGATGGGAAGGAATACATGTTCCATAAAGATATAAGAAATTATATCTTGCTCTATTTTGTATTCTACTTTGATTACATTTTGGAGACTTTCTACCATTAGTGAGTCTCATGGATTTAGTCTTTCAATAAACCTAAGGGGATTTTTCTAATGCCCATATTACTTTTTACTTAAATCAACATCATTATTTTCCTAACGTCTAAGTAGCTAAAATTCAGACTCATCTTTCTGATGACTAGTTTTACCTAGTCAAACTGAGTACCCCTACAACCAAGTTTCCCTCCTAAGGTGTGATTAACTTCTCTATCCAAAACTGTATTCTCTTCTTGCCCCACTCATATTTCCAATGGGACTAAGGAATTATCAAATAAAAGGGGGACTGAGCAGGACCCTGCAGAGTCCTCCTGGACACCAAAGCCCCGCTCTGTCCCCCATTTGTTTGTAGAAAAAGGCTTTAGACTCCTAGGCTTTGGGGCTAGTGGTAAAGAATCTGGCTACCAATGCAGGAGATGCAGGTTTGACCCCTGGGTGGGAAGATCCCTTGGGGAAGGAAATGGCCACTCCAGTATTCTTGCCTGGGAGAATTCCATGAACAGGAGTCTGGCGGGCTGCAGACCATGGGGTTGCCAAAGAGTTTGAGACGACTTAGCAACTAAACAACAACAACTCCTAGGCCTCTGAGTCCCAAGGAACAGACTTAAAACAATTACTAAGTAGGGAAGTGAGCAAATGCAGAAATAAAGCAAAAGCAAGTAAAGTAATGATTATTAAACAGAGCCCTAGTTTCTCCTCAGGGGATATACACAACAATCTGATGCATATCTTTCAGTTGTTTGGCAAAAACTAAGACCATCACCCTGGTGGAGGATGGTGACCACAAGCACACAGACCCCAGATTAGCTAGAATCACTGATGATTAAGAATCCTGAAACATCAGCCTGTCACCTCACCGCCAAACCAACAGAAGCAAGTCCACAAACTGCAACCATCACCCAAATGTTGCCTTTAAAAATGCTCCCTAGAAAACCATTGGTGGGTTTGGGTCTTTAAGCATGAGGTGCCCATTCTCCTTGCTTGCTGCTGCTGCTGCTAAGTCGCTTCAGTCGTGTCCAACTCTGTGTGACCTCATAGATGGCAGCCCATCAGGCGCCCCCGTCCCTGGGATTCTCCAGGCAAGAACACGGGAGTGGGTTGCCATTTCCTTCTCCAATGCATGAAAGTGAAAAGTGAAAGTGAAGTCGCTCAGTCGTGTCCGACTCCTAGTGGCGACATGGACTGCACTCCACCAAGCTCCTCCATCCAGGGGATTTGCCAGCAAGAGTCCTGGAGTGGGGTGCTGTTGCCTTCTCCTCTCCTTGCTTAGTGTCCTGTAATGAATGCTGTACTTTCCTTCACCACAGTCCAGTGTCCCTAGATGGAGTTGCTGCATGTCACGAGAGCAGATCCATGTTTAGTTTGGTAACAACAATCCATAAATGTACTTGGAATATTGAAGGACTTATTCTATTATGTATAGAACAAAATGGAAAACTGGATGGAAAAGAAAAGATATTCATCTTTTATCAGCTGGAAAGAAAGATGCATGATAGATATAATGGGCAGCTCAGGGTGTGTTCGTCACTTCCATTGTATAATCACAGGGTCCTATTTGAATGGCCTAGCAGTTTTCCTTACGTTCTTCAATTTAAGTCTGAATTTTGCTAGCAAGGTAATGCTCAAAATCATTCAAGCTAGGTTTCAATGGTATGTGAACCAAGAAATTCCAGATAGACAAGCTGGTTTAGAAAAGGCAGAGGAACCAGAGATCAACTNATATATATATATATATGCCATATATTTACCATTCTTAAAATCTAGATGAAGTCTTCCTGACATTTTTTTTTTCTTTTAAAGACAGTGTGGGGGCAGAGGAGGAATTGGGAGGTTTGAAACTATGTATAAAATAAATAACTAATGAGAACCTACTGTATAGCACAGGGAACTCTACTTATTAAATGCACTGTAATGACCTGAATGGGAAGGAAGTCCAGAAGGGAGGGGATATATGTATATATATTGCTGATTCATTTTGCTTTATTGTAGAAACTAACAGGACAGTGTAAAGCAACTATAATCTAATAAAAATTAAATTATCCTCTAATTAAAAATAAATTTTTAAAGTACTTAGAAAAAAAATAATTTATAAAAGGCAGTATGGCAGTGGAAAGAACTTGGGGGGGGTTCAGGAATCAGATCCATTTGGGTCCAAATCTCTCCTGTGAGTGAGTGAGTGAGTGAGTGAGTGAAGGTGCTCAGTCATGTCCGACTCTTTGCGACCCCATGGACTGTAGCCTGCCAGTCTCTCCTGCAGTTTTATCCAATTGTATGATGCTAGGAAAGCCAACTGCCACTTGTGCAGTCTTTAAGATGGGATCGATAATACCTGCATTTCATGGTTGTTGGAATAGTTAATCAGAATTCTGCAGGTGAAAGCCCTGGGCCCTAGGAGAGTCTTCATCTGTGGTAGCTGTACTGCTCATTCCCTGTGTTATCTTTCCACACTGTCACCCACCGATCTGCCAAGACAAGGTCTTCACCAGACCATGGGGCTCTAGCAGAAGGGAGAGATATCTCAGCTAAACCAGTCACATTATACTGCTTCTCACTCAGATCAGACCAAAACAAGTTCTTCCTTGGGAAATTCGCAGACTTAAGCTGGTGAAGAAGACAAGCTCTGTTGTCTTGTGCTCCCAGAGCCGAGGATTCTCCTCCTGTGACAAAGCCTGCCCGTGGTGGGGAGAATGAACTCATGGTGCAGCAGCGGAGTGTCTAGTTCTAGAGCCTGGGCCCCTGGAGCGGCCCCAGATCCTGTCCTCCCAAAGCTTGGTCATCTTTTCATTTAATTCGTTAAGCTCCATCCCCTACTCTCACCCCAAACACAGACTTCTAGTCCCGTCTAACTTTTTTTTTTTTTTAATGTAGTTATTGTTGTTTAACCTGGCTGCACCGGATCTTGGTTGCAGCACATGGGGTCTTTACTTGTGGCATGTGAACTCTTAGTTGCAGTCATGTGGGACTGCAGCCATGTGGGACCTAATTCTCAGACCAGGCAACAAGCCCAGGTCCCTGGCATTGGGAGTGTGGAGTCTTGGCCACCGGAACACAGTTTAACTTTCAGCTAGATCCAAACTCAAAACAGTTCTGACTGATACACTAATTATTATTATGCCTGTTTTTAAAAGAAGTTTGATTTCTAAAGATTATCACTAAATTCCATCATTGCTCTTCTCTTGATATTTTTTCATTTTCTTTGTACGAACAAGTCTTAAAAGCCAAAAGAAGTGGATTTCAATGGCTTTGCTTATAAGCATGTCATATTAAATAGCTGAGCTGTGAATATTTATGATTGATGCTGCTGCTGCTGCTGCTGCTGTTGCCAAGTTGCTTCAGTTGTGTCTGACTCTGTGCAACCCCATAGACAGCAGCCCACCAGGCTCCCCCATCCCTGGGATTCTCCAGGCAAGAACACTGGAGTGGGTTGCCATTTCCTTCTCCAATGCATGAAAGTGAAAAAGTGAAAGTGAAGTCGCTCAGTCATGTCCAACTCTTAGCGACCCCACGGACTGCAGCCCACCAGGCTCCTCCATCCATGGGATTTCCCAGGCAAGAGTACTGGAGTGGGGTGCCATTGCCTTCTCCTATGGTTGATGACATACTGGTAATGTCCTTCTCTTGCAGTGGCTTAAGTAGATAACATTTATATCCAAAAATTGGCACTATTGAGTGGTCTTTTAAAAGTTTGGTGCCATATGATGCAAATGAAGCCACAGTCATCCTTCTAGAACCTGTTCAGACGAGATAGGTCTCTAGAAAGAAAGCTCCACTCCATCTCACAGAGCGTGCCTGCCAGTCTGGAGTCCTCAGGGGCCTAGGTAACCCTGGGAGGACCTCAGCCTCAGCATCATCCTAGTGGGAACTGTGTCCAAAGGCATTTCATCTCTGTTACACTCATTCCCGGGCTTCCCTCCTGGCTCAGTGTTAAAGAGTCCACCTACCACATAGGAGACCCCGGTTCAATCCCTTGTTTGAGAAGATCCTCTGGAGTGGGAAATGGCAACCCACTCCAGTTTTTCTTGCCTGGAGAACCCCAGGTACAGAGGAGCCTGGAGGGCTCCAGTCCACAGGGTTGCAAAAAGTCAGACATGACTGAGCACGCATACACACAACGCACCCTCATTCCCACCCCACCGCCTGCAGCCGCCGACTCCAGTGTCTGGCCATGGTTGGTCTTCCAGAAATGCTTGTTTAATTTTGGTTTTGGCCACCCCTCGAGCATCAGGAGCTTAGTTCTTGGACTGGGAATTGAACCTGCGCCCCTGCAGTGGAAGTGCAGATTCTTAACCCCTGGACTGCCTGGGAAGTCCTGTTTGTTTGACTGATTAGAACCTCAAGGAGAGAAAACATATTAACCTAGTGCACCTTTTCCCTAAATCTCACCCCAACAATTGTCCCTCACTATCTTCAGGCTTTTTCTGTATAAAAGCACCTTCCTTTCTACTTCAGTATTTCTCAGCTCCTTTAAGAAGAAAATATTTCTTTAAAATGAAAATTCTAGATTCAGGAGAATGATTTTTCCATAAGCTGTATAGAAAAATCAGATCTACAGATTTCAACTTACTACTTGTACACATGCACACGACTATTCTTGCCCTTAAGAAATACTTTGTATTACTTTATAAACTCATACACATGAAACAGATGGAAAATCACAAATTCACAAACTCTTATAATTAGGGAAACTGAAAAAAGAAGCCGCCAGGGAGAGTCCTTTTTATTTTCCATTTTCCCCATCACAGTGCTAAGCATAAATAGAACAGACATTTCCTATTAATTTGCACCTTAACTAAAAGCCTATATATATAATCCAGTTCAGCTTTTTGTTGAACTTTAGTTGTTTCACCTAGATTGAGCTTTTATATCTTATTTGTTATAAATTCTTCATGAACCAAATTTGAATTATGCCTTTATCTTTTGGGTCCTAAATATACATTAATACTTAGTCGATACTTGATAACTGAATAGGAAATACAAGAAAAAAGAATGTTTTCAGAAGCTGATAGTGTAATGGGAAACACAGGATCAACTCAAAGATGACTGTAATTTTCCAAAGAGCATTCAAGTGAATAACCAGCTTTCACTTTAAAGCTAACTTAAGATGGCATTACTCAGTAGGACTGAAATTGCTGTGTCCCAGAGCACACGGAGAAATATAATATGTAGGCCAATAGGCGAGTAGAATGTTCTACTCAGTCGTATGTTCTGTTTAATATAATTTTAGAATCTGAGGAATCATGAGCATCTTTAATCCAAGTCCTTCATTTTGTAGAGAGAAGTGACTTCCCCAGAATCACCCAGTAGAAAGCTCTGTCTCACATCCTCATCTAGTGATGGCCATTCAGTCCCCCTGAGCCTCAGTTTTTTCATCCTTGGGATGAAAGACAGTATTTGACACAATGGATTTCCGCACCCAGTGAAACATGTGTATAAAGATACTTTGTTCATCCTTGGGATGAGAGACAGTATTTGACACTGGATTTCTGCACCCAGTGAAATATGTGTATAAAGATACTTTGTTCCTTGTAAAGCTCCAGGGTAATGTGAGGTAGTATTCTTGCTGTTATTGGGATCTTGAAATCGCTATGTAGAATTTCTGATACTAGAGAATGCCAGTTGAAGAAATGCAGGAAACACCTGGGTTTTTTACTCTACACTTACTTATCCAGGGATGTGACCTGGAAACATTAAAAGTAAAGGCTGCTTTTAGATAGAAGCTTTCAAAAGAAAGTTTTGTTTTTTTTTTTAAGTGACTCTCCATCTAGAGCAATAAAGAAAAACATTGTTCTGATTCATGTCTTAGCCGGCTGTCAGTTATTAAAAATTATTTACTCTAAGAACAGGTCTATTAACTAACCTGTATTTGTCCATCTCACACTGAATTTTCATCTCTCTATTATTTTCCTGTTCAAATGGAGGCAGCTGTGCGTGAATATCAATTAAAGTTAATGGAAATTTGGTTCTCCTCTCTCACCACTGAAAAATTGTGAATAGATATTTTAACTGCTGTTTGCATAGTACTAGATTAGGCACTTGGGAGTGTAGCTGCAGTGGAGAAATTTAAATTATCACCAACACAATGGCAATAGCTCATGAGTGGGCTCCACCAGAGGGGAGTGTATTGGGTAGTCCTGTGTTCAGAGGACAGAGTGGGAGGTCCTACCAGCAACTCAGTTCAGTGGCTTCGGGTGGAAATTTCCCAGGCTCTTAATATGGAGATGGTCCAACATGTAAAGACAATTGTCTAAGTAAGTAAAAACAGAAAGAATAAGAATTTCTGGGTGAGACACACAAGTCCTTCTTTTCCATCACTAAGATTCAGTTGCAAGTTCCACACAGAGTTGACTGCGCTCTGCAGTAAAATGGGAAAAATACGTCACTTGAATCATTGAAACTCTGAGATGCTGACCAAACGTTGTTTTAGCAAGTGGTTTCAATTTTTTCAGAAAAGAATGTTTTCTACAAAGGGCCGCCATTAATTGACTTTAATTTTCTTCTTTTCCTGCATGGAATATCCTTGATTTTCAATAGAGTAAGATAAAGTAGGAAAGAAATAGAAAGGCGACCAGTATTGATAGAGCCTTGTTTTCAGTGTATGCGTTACCACATGTATTTATAAGGTTAGAGATACTTAGAGGCTTCCCTGGTAGCTCAGCTGATAGAGAATCCATCTGTAATGCCGGAGACCCCAGTTTGATTCCTGGGTTGGGAAGATCCCCTGGAGAAGGGAGCAGCTACCCACTCCAGTATTCTCGCCTGGAAAATTCCATGGACAGGGGAGCCTGATGGGCTGCAGTCCATGGGGTTGCAAAGAGTCAGACACGACTGAAGGGACATAGCATGCATGCTCCCTGAAGTCACTTCCCTGCAGAGCAACCACAGTGATCTCTGAGAAGCTTTAATGTTTATCACACTCTCCTTCCCCCACTTGTAATTCCCCAATGGCGTCTCCTCCGCCTGTCATGACATCCAGACTCTGTCCTGGATAACAAAGCCGCTGCCTCCCCTGGGTCATGCCTAGGTCTCCAGTATTGTTTTCTGTCAGTCTGCCTTTTTTCACACCCCAGTATAGTGTTTCCTTCTTGTTCTCTAACACATCATATATGTTCCCACCACTGAGCTTTTGCATAAATTCTCTGCTTTATGAGCTCTTAGCTCTCATCTCTGAGTGGCTGGATCCTTCTCAACTTTCAGATCTCAGTCTAATGCACCTGCTGGAAGATGCCTCCCACAACAATCCCTCTAAAATAGTCACCCCCTATCCTGCCCCTCTGCTTTCCCTCTTGTGCAATCATTGCTGTCTGATATTGTCTTGCTTATCTCTTTATTAATTTTTCACTTTTCAGTCTGCGTGCAGGCATGCACCCCTGTACTGTAGGCTCTGACAGCAGGGCCTTGAAAGTATTCTTTGCCATGGTAAACCCAGTCCTTGGAACAGTGCCCGTAGAAGATACTCAAAAAACATATTTGGAACAAATGAGTGCATGCATTCAAGCAATAGAGAAATCTGTTTAGGGGGAAATTGATGATGTCTGCTTTATTTCATAGTGAGAACTTGGCTGATGTTGCTAAATTCCTAAGAACTAATCAAAAAATAAAAAAATAAAAAATAAAACTTCCTGTTATTTGGCCAGTTCAGTTCATTGAACTCTCTTTCTTCTGCATTTGTGATCAAGACTGCCATAAAGGAGAAGCATGTTGGCATTGTGAATTTCTGATTAGATGCATGGAAGAGGTTAATGTGACCTGGAGACAGGATCCTTATGACCCAGGATGTCTAGATTTTCATTGATTTGATAAGATTATGGCCGTGATCTTCAGGTCTTTGGGCAGAACGAGAAAGTCTGCAGTACTAGGAGCTACTCCAGTGGATGGCTATAGTTCTCTCACCAGTCCTCCTTCCTTTTTTTTTTTTTTTTTTTCCTGCTACCAAATGAAATAAAAAGTACAGCAGGCATGGCCCTGAGATATTCTCAGTCAGAATTAACCATGTGGAGATTCTCACCTGTGGGGCTGAAGCGCCCCTGTGAACCTAAGTCTATCTAAACTCTCAGCTAAGCTACACCCTTTCCCTAAGGAGATTTCTGAGGCCAAGACTGTTGACCCAGTTAGAGATCCAGGGGTAAGGAGCTTTCTATTTATTTGCCAGTAATGCATTATTTATGGCATTCTGATCACACTTCGCTCTTAAGACTATACTTACAGAGTTTTGTATGGGGAGAGTATAGAACACTCCTTGTAAGGTTTATCCTTTGGGGATTAGGATTGAAAACACTGGAGATGGTGTTACTTAGGATTGAAAATAGCTGTGTATGGCCTCTAGCCAGTTCCCCATTCCTCCCTTCTCATTTCACAATTGCAGAGTGCTACTGCTGTAGTTTGCCCCTGTTTTGAGCCCCACCCTTCCTGTTGCTAAGCAGATGAACTGGGTTGCATAAATTGTCAATTACTCAGCTGTGACAATGAAAGCGACAGGACATCCATGGGCAGAAATGAGGACAGCACCTTCGAGCCCTTGGATTTCAGATCAGATGATAGAGAGGTAGAAGGCAACAGGTGAAGTTATCATAAGTAAAAGTTTGAGCTTTACAAACTGGTAAAGTTTGAAAACAGAACAAAAATGCCCCCTCCCCTTGCCCTAATTTCCTTTACGTATATTTTTAGGAAGACCTGAGCAAGCTCATTCTCCTTTTCAGAATATTTGTTTATTGAAGAGAATTCTTCTTTTCATGTAAAAGTCATCTCTTATCATGACCAAAAGTAAAGAAGAAAGGATATTATGGAAGGAAAAATGAAATATAATTCTGCTACTTTAATACCACCTTATTAGAATTTGTGTTACCACCTTATTAGAATTTGTGTGTATTTCCTTCAGAGATTTGTATTCATTATATTAGAGGAAATGGATTAGATTTGTTTGGGTATTCATTTTCTTATTTGTGTCTAGTTACAATTTACATACTTTTATCCTGTAGTTTTGGGATTCCCTGGTGGCTCAGTGGTAAAGAATCCACCTGCCAATGCAGGGAACGCAGGTTCAATCCCTGGGTCTAGAAGATCCCCTGGAGAAGGAAATGGCAACCCACTCTGATATTCTTGCCTGGGAAATCGCATGGACAGGGGAGCCTGGCGATCTATAGTCCATAGGGTCGCAAAGACTCAGACATGACTGAGCAACTAAACAGCAAACAACAGTCCTTAGTTTTAGAACATTTATTGAGTAGCAGTTACTAGTTTAATATTTCAGGTTAGGTTGATGCTAAAGCTGAAACTCCAGTACTTTGGCCACCTCATGCGAAGAGTTGACTCATTAGAAAAGACTTTGATGCTGGGAGGGATTGGGGGCAGGAGGAGAAGGGGACTACCGAGGATGAGATGGCTGGATGGCATCACTGACTTGATGGATGCGAGTCTGAGTAAACTCCGGGAGTTGGTGATGAACAGGGAGGCCTGGCGTGCTGGGAATCATGGGGTCGCAAAGAGTCGGACACGACTGAGTGACTGAACTGAACTGACTCCCAAGTCTGAAGTCAGTTCTAAATCTGTTTGTATTCATGAGCATATTTGCATTTCTGACCCAACAAAAGCTGACTTTGCTTTGGGCCATGAATCTTGACTCATCTCATTTACCCAGCTTTTTTAATAAAGCAGGTGTCCACCAAACCTTCGGCTCTCAGCATGTCACCTGTGACTTCCCATGGAAATTTTCCATGAAACAAACATTGAATAGGATTACAAAGATTTCCTTCTGGAGTCCTAGTGTACTGATTCCACTCGCCTATAAGAGGCCGAATAGCGGTAAACCGTGTGTACAAGCATAATTAGCACACCATCAGGTTGTAAGAACCAGTATTTGGCTTTCACTGATAGGATGTTTTCCTCCAGTGGCTTCCCAAAGAGCTCCTTTGCAAGTAGCTGTGGAAACTACTACAGCAAAAAATGCACTCAAAAAAAATAAAAATAAAAAAGAGCGTGCTGCAAATGGAACACTAGAGGGCACTAGAGTGACATTGTTATGTGATCGCATGTCCCTTTGCTCTGCCACCAAAATACTATTTTTATTGAAGTGCAGTTGGTTTACAGTGTTGTTAATTCCTGTTGTACAGCAAAGTGGTTTGATTGTTGTTGTTGTTCAGTCACTCGACAGTTGTTTGTGTCCAACTGTCTGTGACCCCATGGACTGCAGCACACCAGCCTTCCCTGTCCTACACTCTCTCGGACTTTGCTCAGACATGTGTCCATTGAGTCAGTGATGCCATCCAACCATCTCATCCTCTGTCGCTCCCTTCTCCACCTTCCCGCAATCTTTCCCAGCATCAGGGTCTTTTCCAATGATTTGGCTCTTCGCTTCAGGTAGCCAAAGTATTGGAGCTTCACATGTATTTTTTCCTCCTCACATATATATATATATATATATATATATATTTACATTTTTAAAAAATATCCTTTTCCATTATGGCTTATCGTGGGATATTGAATATATAATTCTCTGTGCTATTCAGTAGGACCTTGTTTATCCATTCGATATATAGTAGCTTACATCTGTTAACCCTATCCTCCCACTCCATCCCTCCCCCA